>JAPMOQ010038084.1:1562206-1599608 GCA_026543055.1 Argiope trifasciata | reverse complement strand
ATATATATATATATATATATATATATATATATATATATATATATATAGGCATGATTAATCAATCAGAATGCGCCACATTCACTTTGCAAGTTAAAAACACTACTATTGTTTCAATCAACTTGATGCCTCAAGATTATGCTTAAACTACCTACCGCAGAAGATTGAAAACATATTATTTAGATAAATATGATATCGCATTCCTTGAGTTGAAAATTTCAAGCAAAATTTCGTTAGAGGCTGTACACAATTTTTCTAAATCTATTATAAATTATGTCAGTGAAATTTATTTAACTTTATCAATACTGAAAGGCTTTCATGACCACCTCAAAATATAAAATGTCACTGCTAAAAGTTTTCGCTCTTTTTCCTTAAGAAAGATTGATTGAATCTCATGGCTCATGCTTTGTTCGTAAAAAACGCTCGCCTAAGTAGATTTAGGACAAAGGGAGACTTCCTGAAAATCTCAATGCATGTATGAGTAGATATTTGCTTAGTAGCCACCAATTCAACTGGTCTCTTTTGTATAATAGCCATTTATGGGCTATTATTGAGGTTTTTGAAATAGCAGGTTTATTTTATTTTTTTTATCTTTGAAAGAGGAACTCAGGCTTTTCAATATTCTGAGATACTTAAAAACTCGAATGGACTTACAAAGGAAAGGGTAAAATATTTTATAGTTAGGAACCACAATTATACTAGATCTATTAAAAGCTCTACGGATTCTAAGGAATACAACCAATATACCAAGAGAGAAAAAAAATTATAAAAGAAACTTTGTTTGGATTTTTTTTTAATTGCTTATAACTGTCAGGTGAAGCGTCAATGTTTGTCATTGAGCTTCATATAAAGATTGACCGAGGGAAAGAAATGTTAAGAAAGAGGAGCGGAAAGATGCCACCAGTACCATCAGAAGAACAAGAAACCTCGAGCAAGGGGGAAAAATCAACAAATAAATCTTTCGGCAAAGGAAAAAGACGTGAGGCCGTCTACGTGAAGTTGTTACAACAAATAATAGAGCAGAGGTCAAACCGCTTTGCTCTCAGTTTATTTGATGGGATCGAAACAACACACCAATATACGCTATATGTTCGATTTTTTCCTCTTTGTTTATGCAACCAAAATACTAAGAAAAAGTTCTAAAAAACAAGTGATACAGATATAAAAAATGTATACAATTTATGATTCGAGGATTTTATACATAATTGAATAAATAATAAAAAGTGGGAGATCTTCCAGTACTTCATAAATCACATAATATTTTAGTTATCTGGCAAATAATAAAGTAAAATAAAAAGTTTAGTAAGTTTTGGCGCCACTATATAAATAATGAAAATACGGAAAGAAAATTTTGGGGGACGAGGCAAGAAGAAATTTTGTATCTTTTTTTATTCTAGTATTTTTTTTTATTATTATTATTTATTGTAGGGTATAACTGGCTAAAAGAAAACTTTCCTACACTTTATGATAAAACTGAATTTTGAGGACGGAAGGTTCCAAATTCGAAATGAAAGAATTCCACCGAAAAACCATCTTGAAAGCTCATGCAAATGCGAAATCTGTCTAGGCCAAATCTTTTTCTTTCGGTGTGGTAAAGAAGTGGAGAAAAGAATGACAGTTCCTGAAACAACCTTCAGCTGATAGTGGTTTCAAAATATTAAGTCCGTCGGAAAATAGCTCTAGCATTATTTCAAAATGGCATGTTAACATGACTGAAAATCTAAATAACTACCGATAAAGTTGAGATTTTTGAATTCCTATACTAAATCATACTCCTCTACCCCCAAATCACACAAAAAAAAAAAAAGTAAGCGGTTTAAATAAATAAAGTCTTTAAAAACCCTTTTTTTTTTAAAAAAAACCTCTTCACGAAATATAAATGAAGAAGGTTGGAAAATTTCGTAAAAAAAGGGTTAATTTACAAAAGTAGCCAACATTGATAACTTCAAATTACATTCATAATCCGAATTGGTTAACCGTGATTTAAAAGACTAATAGAAATTAAATTTCGAAGGCGGTTCGGTCGGCCAGCGACTAATCTTTAAAAAGGCGGGAGAAGGAATATTGCATTTTAGAGTCAACAAAAGCGATAGATTACGTCAAAGATCTTAAATTCATAAACTACTGCTTGGTATTGGCATGCAAGGAATTCACGACTTAATCCAAGGTCTATAATATAATGAAAACGGAAGGGGAATGGCACCTTAACCAGAAAATGCGCGAGAAAGGTTTGGCAAGACCACTTCCACTAATTTTCTGGTGATGATAACTTGTATAATAAATAGTCGAGAGGGGAAGGGTAAAATGGATTACAAAAAAAGGCCACTGCTTGTCACATAGTATTATTTACTAAGATATATAAATTAAAGAAAAACAAAAATTATGTATTGGAAAATTATTTCATTGAGAATGAATTAATTGCGAATATTCAAGTTACTGAAGTTCGTAGAGTTATTGAATAACAATGCACAGGGAAGAGAGGGAAAGGAATAACTAAAATAAAATAGTATTACTTAAACCACAGGAATGAAATAAGAAATACTGAAATGAAAGAGAAAAAAAGATGCCTCTTAATTGCCATTAAATCAAAATATTTAAGACAGTTTAAGACAGACGGTTCGAGATAAGTATCGAACTTCCGCATTCGAATGATTCACAGCGTCTCCGTATATTATTTAGTTCAAATATTGAGAACAAAAGTATGCCTTAAACATCGACTCATTCAGCCAACCTTCTGAGAAGCTACAAGGTCAAAGTTGTTGGACATATGAGCCATATATTAAACAAAGTAACACTTTATCATAAAAATATTATCATGAAAGTCATAAGTAGAAGTAATAAAGCAATGATAGTCAATAAAAACAGTTTAAAAAAAACACTTTCATTTAGCGTATACTAACGAAAATAGTTAGTATACAGTTAGTTATAATAGTTAATTCTTCAGTCATTAGTATAAATAATATCGGATCGATTTTTTAAATTCATTAACATGTGGTGACTCAGGTTAAGTATAATTTTTTAAAAAATGTTAGCAATTACAAAAAATTATGAAAAAAGAAAAGCTGTAAACTAAATTTCATCTTTACAAACACGGAAAACTTCGGGTTAAATAAAAGCGTACAAAAAATAAATTTTAAGATTAATTCGCAGTATTAAAATTGCAATCCTATACACAGAAAAGCAATAAGAAAATTAATATCCATTGCAACAGATGCGTCTTGCTAAACATGACATAGTATTTAGAAGTTAAAATTCCACATAGGCAAGAGAAAATCGTTCTTGATCATCATTGTAAGACGGTGAAAGAAAATTGAATTTCAAGTTTAATGTATCGTTGAAAATTTATAAAATTCATGAGGGGGGGGGGGGGATTCTGAAAAGGAAATTTTAATATACAGAAATACACAATGCAAACCTTTAACCTTTTCTCCAAATAAAAACAACGACGCTTGGTTTATTTTCAAGATTAGAGAAGAATTAAAATAGAAATAAAAATTTATTTTTAAAAATGTACGAATATCTATTTTTTGGAATTGCCGATTAAGTATTAATCTAAATACACATCGCGCATCTTTTTATTCATCCTGTATTTTACGTTTATTATTATTAATAATATTTTTAGACTCTCCTTTCTCATTTTTAAGATTTCCATAATAGGTATAGGTTCCCTCTATAAGAAATTTAAAAGTAGAAACCTTATATTTAGATAGTGTTTGTAATATACAATTTAAGATTAGCATATGGCGCAATAAGAAGTGTTTATTGCTTCCACATGAACGATGTTTGGTTTTCGGAGGATTTTTATAGCCATAATAACTGCGCAAAAGTTTTTTTTAATTTATATTCCATATTATAAATGAAATCAACGGTTGACATTTTTTTTCCTTCTTTCTTTTTCTATAGGGGAAATACATAGTTTTTAGTAAGAAAGCTTTTGTTTAGTAAACAGAAGTTGGTTATCTCTTAATGATCTAATATTCCAGAACAAATGTTCGATCTATAGAAATTTCTCATCTATTTGAGTTAAGGGTTTTAAGATTCATAAAAATATAAAAGGAAAAACCCGAGAAAAAAAACAGGCAGTTATATAAATTAAAAAGGTGGGGAAATTGCCATCAACGATGTTATAAAAGAAACGCAAAAAGGAACGAAAATGCTTGTTACTTAAAAAAAAATTATTACACATAAAATTTTCCAATATCTAAGAGCATAAAAATATAACATTCTAGTAGCATTGTGCATATTCATGAAAATAAGTTCAGGCGTAAAAGTTATAATAAAAGTCCCTTTTTCAAACACCTTTCTCAGAGAGTAAATCAATAATGCATGAGACTTTCTTAATGCTAATAAATGATTTAAATATAAATATATGCTAAGTAAGAGACCAAAATAAAGTATTTTAAATGTCGGTAGTAACAGTTCAAAAGTGAATAGCAAATTAATATTTTTATTAGTAAAAATGTTAAACCTATTAAAATACGGAACATATTGAATATCCAATCCAGTATTGAAATTCTATCGAAATTTCAAGCATGTGATAGCAAAAATTATTCACAAATATTCAACAATTTGATTTCATTCGATTTTGTTTTTAGGCTGAAGATTCTTAATGGAATGAACTGCACCGAAATTTAAAACGTGTATTAGAGCTAAATGTCACAATATATTAGCAATTAAATCTCCCCAAAAGATGAGAAGGGAATGGAATTTCTAGCAGTACTATTAATTTAAAAAAAGGAACAGAAATTCAATATTCTTCAAATACATTAAGGTGTTAAAATTTCGATTTTCTCTAAATAAAGCTACGAGTTCAAACTGGGAAACTGAAATTGTAAAATTCGATAAATTTTGCTCAGATTCCTAAATGCCAAATATTGAATTTTTAGGGAATGCAAAAAAATCATATCAGTTCAAAAAAAAATTCTATTTTCCTATTTTATTTTTTTAGGATAATATAAGATATCAAATAACTAATATAATTTAAAAAGGAAGGCAACTTCATCGGATAATATAAGAGTATCCTCTTTATATTATAGCTTTGAATCAAGACCCCTCAAAAGTGCATTATAAGAGTAAAAATTTTAGTGTGTGTGTGTGTGTGTGTGTGTGTGTGTGTGTGTGTGTGTGTGTGTGTGTGTGTGTGTGTGTGTGTGTGTGTGTGTGTGTGTGTGTGTTTTGGCACTCAACAGGCCAGACCGTTGGACCTACAGCTACCCAATTTGGTACATGTATACCGTTGGAGATCGAGAGTATGCACCTCGGAGCCCTTTTTTCGAATTTTTAATTAGAATTTGAATTAATTATAATTTAAGCGAAATGTCAAGGTTTTTCCGCTATAACTTCCGAAAGTATTATCGCACAAACATGACTTTGACATCAATTCAAAGATTAAAAAATTAGTGTTCTAATGGTATCAGTGTTTTAATGTATATCTCAAGCTTCTTTTTTTAACGAATTTTTAAAGAAATATTTTAATTATGTTTTTTTAGCACATGACTATAAAAAATAAAAGAAAACAATGACGTAAGTTCAAATTTTTTTTAAAAACTATCATCGCAAATTAAATCTAAAGTAATGTAACTTTTAGCTTGTGACTGAATAAAATAAAAGAAATATAAAATGTGATATTTTCTAAAAAAATAAATGCAAAGCAAAGGTTTCTATGATCGTTTGCAATATCTAAATAATTACTTCAACAAATCTTCTTTATTTAGGGCAAACGCTTGAGTCAAACAAAGCATTTATGAATAATGAGTTTTAGCTTTCTTCATACTTTGCTCTGTGAGCCATATTTTACAAAAAAATTTATTAATATTTTAAATAAAAGGTGCTGCATCAAACAGTCTTCTAAATCAATAATTAAAAAAACTGACTGTTTTATAAAATTAAAAAAATATTATTAGAAAAATGTGCTCTTTTAGAACTTTCCGTCCATTATCTTAAAAAAAATATTAATTTCAGGCCAATCAAGGCCAGGAGGCTAATGAATGGCTAATGAATATGCGATTTAATTGAAAATTTTAGAACGCAATTCTCATGGCAAACCAGCTGGTCGCCAAAGGCGGCTAGTATAGAATAAAAACAGATATTTTATATAATACTTCGAAAAATATATTTTCAAAAATAAAAAAACAAATTTGATTTATTCTTATTGATATACTATTCAACGCGAAACCGTTTCCAAATTTCAGTTTTGTTTTGCATTTATGATCATTTTAAATATGATCTTTATTACACAAGCAATCACAATATACTTCATAATAAAATTTTCCTTTCAGAGATGCATCTAACTATGTAAATACATTGATACGCAACAATGAAAAAGATGTTATTTCAGGATGCATACAAAATTACCACCAAGTAACGACAGAATGCCCAATTCCTTTCAACCTAAATAAGATTTAAGTGGTGCTGCCATCTATTGATTATGTCTTGAAGCAATGGAAAACGAAGTCACCCATGATGTATATTTTACGTTAATTCTACGCACTAATCAAAGCATCTAGAATGGATTAAATGTATAAATTAGTACTTAGAAAGTATGTTTCTAAAACAAAAATCCGCAAAAAAAATTACCATTATATTCATATTTACTGATTTAATTGAAGAAACAAATTCTTACGTTCGATAATAACCAATTTCACAAGTTCATAGAAAAGAACAAACTATCTCATGGAGAAAAGTGAAAGAAAACTGCGCTCTTGTGGAATCACTACTGCAGAAGTACGTAATAAATGATAAGTTAAAAGTGATGCAGAACCGAAAGTCAAGGACGTAAAATTTTTTCGTGCTTTTCATCAAGAATTTTTGCGTAGTCCTTCAAATTCTAATGAATTTCTTAATTTATTCACTTCCTCGATAATTGAGAGTTTGTTAATAAAAATATAATCTAGAAATACAGAAAATGTAAAACTTTGATAAAACAATTTGGAAATAATTATAACAGACACGATTTTTTAAATAATCCTTTGATTATTGAAAAAGGCACATTACTAAAAATAATTATCACTAAAATTTTACAACACCAAATTTAATATTCTCATTCATATAAAAAGATAACTTATCATTGAGTGAGAAAATTAATGAAAATTCAAATCCTAATCAATTCGTTCTCTGCAGCACCACGCACACATCTTTTTTTCCCCCTATGCGATACCTATTTATTGCAAATACTTTCCATATTTTTCATAATTATTTGTAAAGTTTTGAAATAATTATACAGTTATATATTTGCTCAGGATGTATGCGTGTGCGTGCTTGGGCAGTTAACATAAATTTCACAAAATAGGCTTGCTTAAGTACTTATCCTACTCAAAAGAATATATAGCTAAAATGGTAAATAATTTACTGCTTATGATAAGACTTATTAAAAGGTGCAAGCTATACTATAAGTGAAAAAGTCTCGACAGATGTAGAATAAATTATGTATCAAACATTTAATAAAAGAAATAGAATAACAAAATTAAAATTACACTCATTCAAGAAGTTTTCAAAGATGCTATTTATGACAACTGTTTTCTGAAGAGAGAGTTTAATAATGCCACATAGAGTTTCACAATGAAATTATTACCCGTGAAGGATAATAATTTGAATGTGAAAAACTGAATTGAATGAAACCGACATATTATGTTTTGTAGTTCACCGCAATATTATTCTTTTATAATTAAAAAAACTATTTAAAAAATGAATAGAAATTAAGGGATTAAGGGAATTTTCATTAATACGATACAATTACGATACAATTAATACGACAAATACGATAAATCAGAATATATTTTATTTCTGATCAAAGAAGAGAAGATTTTAAGAGTATCTTTTGATAATTTCACTGTCATGAATGGAAAGGGAGAGGAATTCAACCAATATATATTTTTTTTCACTACCAGTGATAAGAAAAAGCTAATCTAACTCAAAATAAAGTGTGAAACCAGCTTTCCAAACTCAACAAAAGTAGTAGTGATATATATAGTTAGTTAATGAGTAGATACTTTGATAAAATGTTGTTTCCTATAATAATAATGTTTTAAAAAAAGTGATATAATATTTGCAAAAAATTATGTAAAAACAGGACAGAGACGAAGAGTAAATTATTTCTTTTTAGTTATCCAGAGCAGCACGTGTAAAATAAGGTCTCGGTCGACTGCCGGCGTCACATCCGGCCACCGGAAGTGACCGGCGACTCCCAATGCGGGCAGGGGGGGGGATGGGGAAGAATTCTGCGCATGAGCGGGGATCCTTGTATTTGCAAAAAAGACAATGACTTCGAAACTGATATGGTAGAAAAGACCCGAGGTCAGAAGAAGATTGAAAGGAGTACAGCTTACGAAATGTACATTGGAGAATGAATTATCTGCCATACTCATATTTTAAAAATTTAATTTTCTAGAACGGGTGAACATAAAACACAAGAAAATTTTAAAAAATGGTGCTACATTTCAAAGGAGAATTTCCAATAGGCAAACAGCATATAAATTTCCAAGATAAACCGCAAACTTTCACCTTATAATTTTAATTGTAGAATAACCTTTATTCACAAAAACTAAATTTTAATTCTTTTGAAAGACGTAACAAATAACAAAGAGACGAAAAGTCACCCTTAAATAAATTAAAACCCAAACAAAATTTTCGCTCCTTTCATTATTCGAATCAGAAAGAACTTTGTTAAATTAACGAATTAACCGCAACAAAGAAATAGGCTATTTAATACAATTATTGTTTACCTAAGGAATTTCAAATTTTATCTTCTGTTATTATAATAAATTTTCTGAATATAAATCAAAATAGGGGGCACATACAATATAAAAACGAATCTCATTTTTAGAAACGTAAATTGGGCAAAATTAGACGAGAGGGAAAAAATTATATTTTTGAAAAAGGAAAAAAGCAACTTTAGATAATTTATTTATGAATAATCACGCAAATCTTACCAAAGTTAAGAGAAAACTGCTTTTCACTGCTAAGTCCAAGTGCAAATTCAAAGTTAACGCATCAAAACTTCAAAGAGGGTGAAATTGAAATTATTGATTAGTCCTTTTCAAAGCAGTCGAATTTACCCACCATTAATACAACAGAGAAAGGAGGAAAAAAACTGGCCACCTTGAGGATTTTTGGGTACGAAGAAGGGCAACCACCCGCGATATTCCTCCCCAGCAGGAGAGGCGTTGTCCTCTGTGACCTTCAGAATATAAAACAATTTGAGCCCAGAGGAAAAGGATGGGGGTCTCAATTTCTCATTCCGTCTTCAGCCATGGAGGAAGACGGACGTACTGATTGCTCGCGCAGCTGCTCTAGCGTCGTTAGCAATGATGAGGTTTATTATGGACGTGATTACTATGCTTGTCTCAATGAATTTAGAGAAACATGCAGACTCATTGGAGTTTGTAAAGCCAAGATTAGGAATGCAAACTACCATAAGCAAAGAATTATTGATAGGTACTATAATTCTAAAAATATTTCACCCAGCGACCAGAATATTATTAATGATGTGGATGAGACCATCAGCTACTATGAAAAAGAGATCCAAAAGCTTGGCCCCTGCTATATACGTACTTGCTGTTATCACCGAGAAAATGGAAAGGACATCTGTATTCTTATGCAAAACAAGGACTCCCAACTGGGAGAAATCATGAACCTACTCATTCCCCTTGCCGAGACTTACAACGCGTTAAAAGATAACAACAGCACGCACACCAGGGAATACAAAGATACTCTGGAAAAGATAAAAAATCTCCAATCAGAAAGAAAGCGAGTGCAAGCTGTTCTCAGTGTATTAGAAAAATGCCCGATTTCAAACTGCCCTGTTCATAACCCACAACCTGACACCCCCATGGAGTATGATGACACCACGAAAATGAAAAGAAAAATTCATGATGAATCTCCCGTAAAAGATGATACTAACCTAAGCAAAAGAATTAATAATCAAGAGTCTTTCCAACCAGTTTCCCCTAGAAAAGCGGCTAAGCAACCGATCATCGATGCAAGTAAACCTGAAGTAGTAACCAACAATAGATTTGATGTTCTAGCTGAAAATGTAAATTTTAATATCAACATGACCCCCTGCATTCATCTAAAACTCTCCGAACATTACAACCTCACCCTGCAAAAACTGCATAAAAACTTCCCTGAAGCCATCAATAAGTTTTCTAACAATGTCATAATTGTACAACCCTCTTCGGATGAACAAAGATTGGAAATCATCAAATACCTGGATGCTGAAAAAGAGGATTACTTCCTCTCGGAAAGTGATGATTCACGCCCGTTAAAAATAATCATCAAGGGTCTTCCTGGCTACTCCAACCTAGATGAAATCAAACAAGCTCTCGAAGAAAAGAAATACGATGTGCTCCGAGTCTCCCAGCTTAAAAACTACAGGGAAAAATCGCTATATCCCATCTTCCTAATTGATCTAAAGAAAAATTCCAGGGCCAACAACATTTTTAACGAAAAAAGTCTACTCCACCTAATAATTAATGTAGAACCCTACAGGAAGAGATCTACAGCTACCATATGCTTTAATTGTTCTGGCTTTTTCCACTCTGCCAGGAATTGCCACATTACCCCGAAATGTATCAAATGTGGTGGTGCCCATCAAACCAGAGTATGTAATATCAAAGAAAAAATCCAATCCCCTAAGTGCATTAATTGCAATGAAGTTGGACATCTGGCCGCATGGAAAGGCTGCAAAAAGTTCCCGAAATTGACGCAGAAACAGGGTCGTTTCACCTATGCAGAAATTACCAAGAGATCTGAGCCTAGAAATCAGCAAAAACAACCTAGATCAACTCAAAGACAAGTCCTGAACACCCAACAGCAATACTTCAAACCCAGTCCTCAGCCAACTTTTGAACACCCTGATGTCGCAGAATTAAAAGATATGAAAGAACTAATCGAAGCCCTGAAAGAACTGAAAGCCATATTTAAAGATTTCCCTGGTTTAATTACTGCAGCAAAATTAGCAAAAGCAGAGAAAGATCCCGAAAAGAAGAAACTTATCATACTTAATGCTCTCATCGACTAATCCTCCACTTTCTACCCCGAGTAATCGCCCCCTGATTGGCTCCTCAGTTATAATAGTTTATCCCTCTCCCAAGACTCCAGACTTCGCCAGGAACCTTTGCAACCCTCCACCTACTCCCCGCATGAAGGACCTCTCTGATTGGCTCCCTCCTCACCTACCCTCTCATCCTCTCTGCTTCAACAACATCAGGCTCATTCTAGCTCCTGCAGCCAGGCGCATCACATCTGCCATGCTCCACGGAGACGATCACTGCAGTATACTGACCGCTAGGCTTAAATTTTATTCCATCAAGATCGAGGATAAGCCCCCCCTGGGGCTAGGCGCCTCGTTAATCCAACTCATATCGGAAAAGGATGGGGGTCTGCATTCAGACATTACCTATCACCCTCCCTCTACAATTGATATCCCACCCTTTCGACAATACTCTACAACGTAATCGGCGGCCTTGGATTCCTTTAAAGCTACTGGAGAGTGGCAAGATTTTACATAAAATCCTACCACCAAAAACAGATCTCATACCAGACCCAAATAAGAACAAAAAGATGAAACTTAAGAACAAGATCGACGGCTCGTAAATGTGGCAGAATTATTTTACTAAATAAACAAAATGAAACTAATTGGAATTTCTATAAATAATTATTGTTTATGAGCATCACTGCATAATTCCAAGGAAAGGTAAGATATTAGCTATTGCCATTTTTTAAATAGTCCTTTAACACTCAGAAGGAAACAAAAAGACAGAAAATGATGAGTTCAATAAAAAATATATATATCAAGAAAGAATTTTTAACATTGTATATTTTCAGAAAATAAAAAATTATATTCATGAGCAAATCGATTACGTTTCGTAACCAGTAGTACACAATTGATAGTATGAAGTTATCAATTACAACACTGAATAGAATAAATGTCTAAAATAAACGTCTGCGGATTCCAAAGAAAATCTATATCCAATCTAATTTTTATTCGATAAATTTTTATTATTTTTCAAAAATTAACAATGCATTATAATCAAGTTGAATTTTCATACGTGGCGGTTTCAGATAAATTTCGAATCAGGATTCATTAAAATCGCAGATTTCTGTCATTGTGTCAGTCTTGTCACCTTCTAGTTACGGCAATATGGTTCATATCTTTTCCAAAACGATAAATGAAAAAAAAGTATTGTGAGTTTTCTTATCAGACATTTAAAAAAATGTCCATAATTACTCATTTTGCATAAATATGAAAGTCTCTACAAAATAATTTCACTATTCCTTTTGTTATTATTCGCACGATTTTGTAATAATAATCAAAAAGCATTTGATTGTAATAATATTGTCATATTCATATACATTTTCAAATTTGTTCTAGAAAGGCAATAAGGATTTTTTATTGTCTTGGGTATTCTGGGTCCAAATAGAATTACGAGCTGGCAGTTTAAAAGGGAAGAGAAGAGAGCAAGGAGGCAGATAGAAGCTTGAAAGTTTACGAAATTTAGTTTTATAGAAGAAAGATGTTTTTTTTTTTTTTTTAAGATATAAGAATAGGCCGAGAATAATTTTAGAATAAGAATTAGATATAAGAATAATTTTGGAAATACTTTTCCAAAATTACATAAAGATTTAAAAAATGCTACTTTAAATTTTTCAAAAATATTAATGCAAAGGATGAAACTTGCGACATTTCTAAAAATCATTATTAGCTATATATGTAGGAATTTTAATAGCTATAAAACCAGGAAATATTATTATTTTAGTACCTGCAGCAACAGGATAGAATCTGTAAATGATTAAATCAATTATTTGCCATATATAGAGGCATATAGAGGCACTCTTGGAGAAAGAGAGGAGTCAAAGCATTATATATACAAAACAAGATTCATTATTAAAATTACCTCCATAATTACAAAGAATTTATTACATTTAAGTCAATTTATAGTTCGACAGCGAAAACGATCGACTAGGTAGGGAGTATTATTACATAATAGTGAAATTTTTATTTCTTCAGATCAGAATCTGATATACGAAATCCAATTTTTAATTAGCCGAAATCAAAATATTTAATTTAAGGAGAATGATTTATATATTTAAAAAAAACGTTGGGATTAGTGTTGTTAAAAATTTAATAAAAATTCGGCTGAAATTATTTTCGAATTTTAATGCTATTGCCTTTAGTTGAACAACTATCTAAATATTTTTAAAAAGTCATGTGAATATGTTCCACATCTCTTGAAAAGTTGGGCTGAATTCAACTAAATTTTTCACGCTAATCTGTATATAAGACATGAAAATGAATGCTCTTAACTTTCATAAATAAAGATTAAAAATTAAATATTTAAATAGTTATATAAAAATTTAAATAGTTATTAATTATTAAATATCTAAATAGTAATTAAAAATTAACAAAAATGTTTTAAAGCAAATTTTGAATTACTCGATAATATTTTTTTTATGTTTCTTCTATTTTAACGTATATATTACATATTTCAGCATATGTTAACAAAATGAGCATTATTAAAAAACAAATATTTACTTACAGGTAAAATTTGTTATCGATGATTTTTAAGAATTGTCACATTGCAATATTTGCCCTTTTTACGTCTATTTTTCTAGTGTGACTTATAAAATATTTCATCAGTAAATTTAAAAAAAAAAAAACTGTCTTAATTAACAAAATGTCCATCTTTACAACCAATAATATTATTAAAAATTATTTCCGTTGATTGAAGCATTGATATTTAAAAAAAAACATACGAAGACAATTTAGAATATATAGAGAAAAAAACAAAATGTGCATTTATAATTGAAAAAAGTTTGGTTTTTGTTTCATAAGTTATCCATCGGATGAGGGTTTGAAGGGAACTTAAAAATCTTGCAAATGAAACAATTTGTTTTCGTGAGTCGTTCCTAGATGGCGGTGCAACCAGCGAGAAATCGACTCTCAAAGCACGTGGTTTTGAAGATGAAATAGTTCGGCTGCTTTTTTTTTCCCCTTCCAACCCCCTTCATCTAGGTTCGGTTTAGGATCCGGAGATGAAAGAGTAAAAGGGTTTATGAGACAAAATAATCATCACGCTTTTCGGGAAGATAATAAGAGTGATATATTGGTCGTAATTTTATACGATCAATGAAAAATGGATGCTGATTGCGGAATTATAATGAAAATTTAGTTTTGCTTCAAAAGCGCTATACAATAAAAATTACATTTTAATGCACCAATGAATACAATGTAGGGAGTATGGATTGATGAAAGATGAATGTATATTTTTATAGAATGAAAGAAATTCATAGTATCCGAAATGAAATATTTCCTGAAAAAAAATATTGAATGAGGGCAGGATAAAACTGCAGCATTTTAAAGATTTAGAATAGCTGGCAATTTATAGTATATACCACATTTGTTGTTTCATAAAACACATGAGATAAATTCCATTTATTTGTATTTCCGAAATTAAAATTTTATTTATATATTGAAAATTCAATAATAAAAACACATATCTGTTGAAGCGCATTAACTTTTGATCTTTCTTCAAAGTTAGAAATTTTAATTATTGTAATTCACTGCTTAACATTGTTGAATTTGATGAGTTTAAAAATTTAACATTTTCATATGATATGAAAAGTTTGACATAAATTTTCATATCGCATGGAAATCGCAAAAAACTGCCGACTTGCGGAACTTTTTTCAGATGTCCCGGTTCGAAAACAGGGGGGGGGGGGGGCCAACCGTTTCCTCATAGTTAAAGAAAAGATTAGATTTTTCTGTTAAATCATTTTATTTAACAATTAATAATACAAAAAACATTTCGAGTTTAGATTCTTGGTCATTTTCAGCTGTTTTATAACGCTTATTTTTAAAACATAAATAATTTTAACACAGGTCAGTATTTTGACAGTGGTACCACTCCTAACCCCCGTTCTGCCTCTAAATATAGCAATAGCCTTTCAAGTCTTATAAACATTTTTAGGATCAACTAACAAAGCCTCCTCAGTTCATTTTTTCATTTTGGCAGCGAATTTGGAGCCAGTTAAGAAAAGTTTCATAATAAATAAACCGATAAGATCCGTTCAATCGCTGGATTTTCCACAAAAGCAGCAATTACGCATCTACTAAAATGCAACCCAATTAAATTAAAATTATCCTTTGCCCAGTTTAAACAAGCACTGTGCATTATTGTATACATTAGCTTTTTAAAATTATTCAAAAAAAAAAAAAAAATTGGGGTAATAATATACAAATAATTTTATACTACATAAATCCCAATTACTCAATAGATTTTCTTCAAGTTCATGTCAAAACGTGCTATGAAATAAAATAAAAGCTTTAGATTAATTTTTTAAAACGACGATTTTTGCATTAATTAGAAACTGCTTTTTCTGACATAAAAAAATTGCTATATATTTAGTATTCCCGCGCCGCCAGAACCAGAATATGATAGATATTTTAATTTTTCTTCCCTCACAAAGAGCTGTCACTTTCAATGTTTAATCACATTTTCAAACTAATTTAGGAAAAAGAAGCAGTTTTCATAAATCGTTTGATGTATTCTTTGTTTTCAATAAGCTATGAGATTTAATTAGGTATATGAATAAAAAAATTATAAATTGATCACATATTTTCAGATTAAAGAAAAACTTCAGAACATGGGAATTTTCTGGCAATTATTTCATAAGAAGCAGGGTTTTTTTTTTTTTTTTTTTTTGCACAATACAATTGTATTTAAACCTCACAGCAAACAACAGCTATTTGGCCTATGTTGTAACCTGTCATATATTCAAATGCTAGAAAACAAATCGAACACCGAGCTTATATTACCTTTCTTATGCTAGAATTTCCTTTTCTTTTTTTTTTCTTTTTTTTTTTTTTTTTTTTTTTTTTTTTTGCAAAATTTAAAATTTAAAAAAATTTTTAAACTTTTTCCGGGAAAATAATTTTTTAGTTTCAATAAAAAAAAAAAAAAAAAAAAAAAAAAAAAAAAAAATTCATTGCAAGAACTCTAGGAATATCAGCTAATAAGCAAAATGTATATGAAAATAATTCATAGTAATATTAATTTTCTAGAAAATTCTATAGGTCAACAAATACGACAAAAAGGATGGCACAAAAAATGTTGGATAATAGGCGCTATTTATTTTTATCGTGGCATTGGGTAGGTCTGATTGGCCTATAGACATATTCTGTATTCGCATAACTTTTAATCCAAGTTTCCCCCCCCCGTCCTCAGAAGGCGCGCCTGATGAGTTAACTTAAAGCAAGCGACATCATCACCAGGGCTTGACTTCTTTTCAAATCACCCGTTCGCCTGACGACGGAATAATGGACGACCCCAGGAATAACCGAAACCAAAAAAAGCACGCCCCACCAATACGACCACAGGAGAAAATAAACTTCTTTTCCCTAGAGCGCTCGTTTACAATGGAGGCATAACTCACCTTTACTTTAAGTGTTCCGACTCACGCTACACCTTTCCTTTCCGTTTACGTCGAAAAGAGAGAGACAGCAGACAAACGGAGATCGGTACGTGCCGAGGGCAAATTCCAGCGGAACTCCTCCCTCCACCTTCTCGGAGAAAGACCCTGATTTTTTTTTCTCCCTCCCCTTCTCTACCCTGAGTCCTAGCCTTCCCTCGTTTTATTTAGTTCGTTTTCGTGTTTTTTTTATCCCCAAACCTAGTGCATCTTCGAAAAGGGGAGGAGAGAGTCAAACAGCATCCGACACTGCAAGGGTTGCTCTCGGCAGTTCTACTTGGCGACACTTTTGGCTTAAATTAGGATAGACAGAGTTTATACATTTTAGATGATTCAGAAATGGAATGGATTAATAATATTTAATACTACAGTGAAGTCAAAATTTAACACATTTTTTAATTAAGAAGGATTTCCAAAGGTGGGGGTGGCAGTTCAATGTCGCTTAAAACAGCACAATTCGAAATCAGACCACAATACTTGAATATAATTTCAGAAAAGAATATGACAATAGACTAAAATCAAAATATATTCAATATCAACTATCATTCATTTTAAGGTTGAAAAAGGCCTTTAAAAAGGCAAAGTTAGATAATTCAATTACAAATAATTGTCAATTGTTTCAAAACTAATTAATGCACTAACAAGAGTAAACTTTTAACTTTTGTCTCAAGTTTTAATATTAAACAACACTGCGTCAACCCCAATAGAGAAAATTATGCAGCATCCATTTCCATTGCAGAGAAAAGAAAAACCATGAAAAATATTCATTTGATTTACTTCAAAAACTATGAAAAATATTCCCCTATTTATATTTATCAATGAACAAGTGTAGTCAGCAGTAAAACGTAAATCGAAGGAAACAACTGAAGCTAATTTGCACTTATCTTTAATCTGAGAGAAGTAATTTAAAAAATATGTTCGGAGATGGAAAAGTGTGGAAGTTCGGAGGTCAAAAGAGTTAAAATATTTTATTTAGTTTTTAACCATCACCCAAATGCGTAGAAATGGTTTAATAATTACAGAAATGCATTACAAGAGACAGACTAGGCCAAAATTCAAACTCATCAATTCCAAAAGTCCATTTCTTTTCTTCTATTTTGAAACAGTAAGACAAAACCATCAGAAAATGTAAGCTTGTATTGAATTTCAGGGGGACATAATATATATTTACATATTATATGAATTGACAAAGCACGTACAATTCTGACACTTGAATATATACAAGAAATCCGACAGGAAAGATTGACAAACTACCCTCAAGAGAACAGAACAGACAAGAGCGGTTGACCAACCCACCTCAGAAGTCGACGGTACTATACCATGAAGAAAGACGCCAGCCACTACAACCATTTAAAAAAGCACCGCCAATGTAACTTTGGCGGGAAGGAGGAATGCGACAGGTGAAAGTGGCAACCCCAACTGATGTAGTCTCACCTTTAGGGCAGAGGCAATGTTCATCTTCAGCGACCACGGTTCAAGGTCAAACGCGGGCGGGGTCTCCAACGTCACGGGAAGGGAGGAAAAGAGGGGTAAAAAAGAACAAGCATTATTCAACCGTGTGTGTAAACCATACCCTTTTTAGGGCGACCACCGACCATGCGTGCGGCCTGAAACGAGTAGTTTTTCTTTGATGGAAAGAAGTGCCTATAATACAAGCCTATTTTTTGCAAATTGGCCAATCATTCATTAAAAGAATCACTAGCATCCATTTAAAAGATAAATGAATTCTTTTTATGGCTAAACGACAATAAGACAATTTCAAAATTTATTCATTTTTTAAAACCACTGGTCAACATAGCAATGTTGCCAAAAGTTACCAAACTGAGATTTCTTCACACCTTGTAGTATGTTAAGTAGCCTTGAAAGAAAACTACATTCAACAGCACTTTAATGAGATTGATATCTTATGTATACGGATGCCGAGATTCCAACAGATTTTTTTTCTTCATTTATTTAATATTCACATTTAATAAGATTAAACCAACAGTCACAAAAACGATACACTTTTTTAAAAATGAAATGACATTATTGTTAGTTATATTATTTACATGATAAAAATTTAATTTATATAAATTGAGTTCTGGAGCATAGAAATTCCACTACAATTTAAGTGAGAAGGGATATTTGGATTTGATAGCTCTTATAAATAAATACCAAATGGAAGAGGATATTCGATAGTTTAAACTGAATATAATGCCGCACTTCAGAATATAATATGTAATTATAAGATAAATACTAGTATGCTCATTTCATCTACAAAATACACAGATGTTTTTATCACTCAGAGGCCGTCATTAACGATCTTCTGGTTTGTAAGATTTAACGGTTGCTCAAATTTTCGATAAAATATTTTATGTAGCTTGCTCTCGATGGTTTTTTCAGTAAAGTCTAAGATTTTTTTTTTTATGTTTTACATATTCATACATAAAGCCTAGCCGCTGTTCTACTTATTATATTATGTATGCATCTGTCTAATTTTCTACCTCACTTAAAATACGAAATTTATTTTTGAAAAGAGTCCAAGCATCATATAATACAAAATAATACTTGATGAAATTAAACATATTTGTTTAAAATAAAAGAAGAAAAAGCAGAATCGCCCAGCATTGGAATTTTATTTAAAGTATCACAGAATGTTTTACCTCAAGTCACTTAAATAAAATTCATTTCATTTTAGTTGCAAGCTTTAACAATGAGTGCAAGTAGAATTTTTTTTTAATTGAATTTTAAAAGAAATTTGCTCATTATGAAAAAGGTTGGCTATAACTTTATAACTTCATTATCAAGAATAAAAAAAGATTAACCTAGGATGAAATAATAATAGCAACAACAAAAATAATTTAAATTCACTTCACTATTGCAGTAAAAAATACTCAAAAATCTGTTTATTGATTTAAAAAGTAGAAAATTATATACGGTCAAAAAATGATTTTGTAGGAAAGATTATTATTATTATTTTATTTAAGATGAAATAAAAATTACTTTTATGTTCAAATATTTTCGAAAATTATTGAGAAAAATGCCAAAATGTTATTTAATTCGTAATTAAAATTATAATCAAATTTTCAAAAAAAATATATCACAGGCATTATTTTTACCATCAAAATATTTCTGTAACAAATTTGGTTGTTTTAGGTCAAACATTTGGGCATTTAAAGCACACACACACACACACTCAAAAAAAAAAAATGACCCTCTTATTAGAAATAACAATCAAAATATTACAGAAAAGAACTAACCGAAACGCTATTGAAAAATCTGCACAAAAACATACCCCTCCAATATATCGAATGCAAAAGTCTAACTTGGGAAATTTTTAACATATTTTTCATTTGTAAGTATTTTATCTAAAGTTTAAAAGTTATTACTCACAATATCGTCTCTTATGGTAACATTTTCCCAAAGTTTGTACTTTAATTAAGAATTGTGTAAATCCATTTTCATCCCAACTTCTTTAATGCGACTTGAATGTTTCCCATGACTTCACAGCATGATAAGAACTACCCAAATATCAATTGAAATCTCTTTTAGAAACAAATGACACAAATAACATGCTCGCTCATTATTTTCTGGATTCAAAAATTACATGTCGTTATCGAGGTAAACAAGATCAGCCCCAGTAGTGAAAAAAGCAGTAGGACGCGGTAGAAAACATATATATCAAAAGGACCTTTTGGAATGACAGCGTCAAGTAGCACTTAAGTAGAGAAGATACACTACTTTCTTTAGGGTCTTTAGCGGCTCTTCCTCCCACCGGAGCGAAGCCCCCCTTTCTCCACTCGTCTGCTGGATGTAGAATTCAGCAGTAACTTCATCCATCTTCACCAGTTAAGAAAGGGAGGGTCAATGTTTCGTCAAATTGGAACAAACAGGGGAAGGATGGATGCAAACGGAGAGTCTCAAAGGGGTCGTTCCACATCCACCTTCCTTATTATTTGTTAAGATTTGAAAAGAAGAAAAAAAAAGAAAGAAAGACAGGCGTAGAAGAAAAGAGAAATAAAATGACAACTTCTATATTAACATTCCATCTTGAAACAACGGATGGGATATTCAAAATTTAATTCTGAACTGCAACAAGTTATACGAAAGCTGTAATTCTGCTCTCTCGTCAAATGAGAATGAGACATTCTTGAAAATCAAGTTTGGCCCTTGATATCATATAAAATGTGCGCCAGGCCCACAGACAAGTTAAGTCTGGCAAAATTGAAACTTTGAGTGAAAAACCTCTGGTCCCAAAATTGTTTGTCTTCCATTACGGGCCTTATTACAATTGTTACTTCATATACTGCAGAATATTTACGACTTAGAACATAGATTGTTATTTTAGGACGTCGAATTCTACTATCTGATTTGTGCTTGCTTTTCACAATTATATATTTAAGAAAATGCCATATGCAAAGATCAACACTCATGTTTATCAAATTAACCTGTTCCTCGAATATAATTTGGCACAGAAAGTCCCCTTTCACCCTCCATCCATACATCTTTCTGAAAACTTTGGATCTTAAGTATGAAAACTAATTGAACATTTAGAAGAAAATACGCAAAACCTAAAGAGTTTTGAAGGAGAAGCAAACCATATATATATTAATCTTTGCTGTATGTTTGTACAAATTGTGTGGGAAGCATTTGTATTAACTCAATCAAATAAATTCAGTTTGGCAGTAGTATGCTACCTGGTTACAGTTCAAAATCGAAAGATTTTTTTAAAAAAACAATGTAATAACAAGTTTATTTATTAATCTTTAAACTTTTCAATCATCCACCACTTTTGCCCTTCTCAACTTGATGTGGATTCCAGAATATCGAATTTTCCCCCCTTTTCCCCTCCTCTTTTAACAGCTATTTTCTAAAGACCATTTTAAAAAACATCCGACAATCTAATTTTGCTAAAAATATGTTCTGTGATCGTAAATGTGAATACAAATAAGAATATTTTGCTTACTATAAATCAAATCAATTCATTATTTAAAATCATATGCTTCTTTTTAAAAAAATCAAAGTACTTAGCGATAAATTCTCAAAGAGCTGTAAACTATTTACCAGTTTGGTATGAAGCACAAGAAGTCTTGTTTAGCCATTATCGAAATATCCGCCCCCACAAAAGAAAAACAGATCGGAAAGAAATTGAAAGATGGTGAAAACGAAGACTATTCCCAGCACCAGCCCATTGCTCTCCAACAACACGTTCACCTTCACCTTCGACCTCATCCGTTCGCGAACGAGTTCGACAGACTTTTTATTCATCTCACATTCATCCGTTCATTTCGTTTCTTCCATCGACATTTAAATATTGAACGAACAATTTTCGCTCATGGGTATTTTAGAATGAATTTTACAGATTTATAGTTGGGGATTGTGATATTTTGTTCTTAGAGAAAACAAATTCACATTTTAAAAAAAATAATTATAAAGTGATTTAAAAACCTTGACATGCATGTAAAACGATGATTTCCATTTAAGATAATAGTTTTATTTTAAACTATGTATCTAAAACTATTTGTCACAATTTTCAATGTATTAGGTTGGAAACTATGAAACGGGCGTTTTCTGTTTAGTTTTACTGTCATTCCACGCCCGTTTCATAGTTTCCAACATAATAGTACTCTGTAAGATAACTGAACAAATTAACACAAAAATATGAAATGAATAGAACGAAAATATAAACGTAGCATAAAATGAGTAATTTTTAATTATTTTTCATTTATAAGCTTCCAATTTTGACTTGAAATATTTCAGACTACAATAATATTTAAATATGCGAGTCTTTAAAACAGAAAATATACGATATTCGAATATTTCTCTGAAAATCGGAATTTATGCACTAAATAAGAATATAATTAAAAAAAAATCGCGTTTTACTATGCGCTAAATAAAAATACCTATTTAAAACATTTATGTCGTAATCCTGCAAAAGTTTTTCATATAAAAACTGATTAGTCATTAAATTATATTATACAGGCGCAGAGAGGCATGCAACGGGCATTAAAATTATACATAATAGACATTTATAAAGGCATTACGAGATGAGAAGAAAAGGCAAATCTTCATACAATCCAAATTTAAACAGCAGAAGAAAGTTTGTATCATATAGTTTCGGACGTAGATGTTTCTAAGATAATTTTGGTATCAGAAATTATCGTTAAGTAAAATCACGTGCATTGCAGCAGAATATCATCTTTGACATTCGTTGTGAACTACCAAATATTAGCAAGTTAGTTTTTAAAGTTGGGGGAAGAGGGAATTGAATGACATTTGAAACACCGCAATATTAAGCTAGATTCGTCTATTATATTTTTAATCGTAATTACATAGAAGAGACAACATGTATGCAAAAGAGAGAGAGAGAGATTTAATATCTCCCCCAAATGTGCATGTATAAATCTAATAATTGAAATAATGAATATTTGTATAAAACAAAACAAAAAATATTTAATAATTTCTAAAAGTTAAGAGAAAAATCTGAACAGAAATAAATTTAATATCACCAAAATGGCTAACTTTAAAATAATGTATAAAAGACTTTGTACAATAATATGCTTCAGCTAAATTATTAAAAAAAAGTAAAAAAATTGTTTCATTTTTTATAAAATCTACATAAATTTTTGAAAAGTCAGCGAGTATACACTAAAGTAAATTTGTGCTGACATACTGGTAATTCTAGGTCCAATGATCTCTCCATAGAGAAATTCGATTTTTTTTTTCCCATCATGCATGTTATATTAAGTAGTTTTCAGATTGTATGCTATCTTATTAATATTATATTTAAAATTAACAATCTGAAATTCTAATCTATACCGAATCAGTTTTGTTATACATCTTAATGCTCTCGAATGAAATGCAAAGCCATTATTAAACAGTTTTCTGATTGAAAAAAAATTATAAAATCGTAAAAATTCCCTGAAAAATTCAGAATTATCATAAGTAAAGTATTATCATAGAAATCGACATATTTTTTGATATGAACAAAACAATGGTAAACATCTTATTGATTGAATAGCAATCATTATACTGTACATATACATGCACAAGCGACTTCTTTCTCATTATTGCTTTTAAAATGGAGAAAAAAGAAAATGCAATTAAACACTCTGCTTGCAATATGGAGGCAAAAATGTGGACTATCAGTATTACAACATCATTCGAGTTCTTTCTTCAGAAACTGGTTTTTGAATAAGTAAGTGCAAGGCGTTATCAGTAATTTACAACCGTTATTTCATGTCATTAATATCGCGCTTATCTTGACCCACCTGTGTTTCCTTCGTGATCTTTTCACTAGAAAAAGCAAAATATTTGAGAGACCATATTAGAAAGGAAGCTGATTAACAATAAATTTAAAAGCTTCGCTTCATTAAATAAGATTTTTTAATTAAAAAAAATAACTTCCTGTTTCGTGAAGAAAATAAACTAAAAATCAATGCAAGGTTTTAAAAAAAGAATGAGAAACTAAAAACTTTCGATCCAACCAAATTTTGCAACAATAACAATGTAATAAAAATAAATCTTTCGTATAGAATTCTTTACGGAAAGAATTGCATGTGTATTGTACAACAGCGATGTAATAAACAGCTTTGTTTTCTATCTTAAAAAAAAGAGAAATCTACATATCGACCATCGAAAAAAGATTGTTTTAGAATATTAAAATAATAATAATAATTTCTTTCTTTAGTATTCTTTATCCAGTATTTCCGTAATTTATCTGGTAATCCCATTTACATGAGTATATAAGATCATCTTAAAAGCACATCTTGCTTTCCACATACCAATTTTATAAAGTAGTCCCACGTATAAAAAATATTCCTATTCAAAAAATGTACGTAAATGAAACATAAAATGTCCCAGTTTCAATTTATAATTAAAGACAAACAATTAAAACTTATTTATTTTTAATTTTAAGGATCACTAAATAGCATATTTTATTAACACTTCTGATTGGTCTTTTAAGTGATAGCAACTGTTTCGAAAAAAGATTTTTAAAGATTCAAAATTTTGTTACAAAGACACATAAAATTTAATCTTTTACTAACAATAGAAAAAAAAATTAGTGTATTGAATTTTAAAAAACGACGCTGTTCAAGATGGAGATATTTATCCCAATGATGTATAAATTTTATGATCTGGAAAAATCTAATCTTTTCAACAAATATCCACTTTTTTTAAAAAATAATAAGTATCATTTTTTCCTCTGCAAAAAAAATTTTCCAGAAAAAAAAAAATCTTAAATTTGAATCATTTCATTCTTTTCATTATTATTAATTTATTTATTATACATAAAAATATACCTAGAAAGTTCTCAAGAACCTTTCTGACAAGTGAATCTTACAGGGTTGCAAAATGTAAAAAGAGATCATAATGAACAGATGATTTTCGAAATACTTCAGAAAACAATCAATGAAAAAGAAATCGTCTGATTTCAATGAATACAAATAAGCAGTGAATTCAATTAGCAAGAAGAGGAAACGGGTATCATATGTTAAGAACAATCGGAAATCCGAAACGCATTTTCACTGAAAAACCTCTTGCTTATTCAAAGACTTATTTATGTGAGACCTTCTTCCCAACCCTTTCACTCCCAACAGGTGGGAAGAAAGGAGTCGGGGGCAGAGAGATCATGTTCTCACGGTTCTACCTGATGTTTTCGGTAAGGAAGGGTTACTCAATCGCCGTGGGGTGGCGTTGGTGCTGGTATAAATTACAAGAGCGCCCTGCTGGTTGGCCGGGGGGAGCAGCATGCGTTTGCTTCAAATAACAGTCCCCCGTTGATTGCTTAAGACAAGGCTGCTGACCTTTGGTTACCGAAAACGCAACCGAAAGAGCTAATTTGTAGAAGGAAAAAAAATCTTAAAATGAAAACTACATTAGGTCTTTAAGGCAGTCACTAATGTTTTTTTCTATGAATATTTTGTGTTTAATACATCAGTTTGCAATTTACTGCAGAAAATTAAGCCGTCATTTAGGTTAAAAATTAATTATTATAGAAGTATCTCGTTAATATTTTTTAATATAAAATATTATTTTATTTGAAAAGTGCTATAAATATGAAAGGCTTTTCTAATTGACAGATATTTATTATATCTTTATAGAACAAATAATAAAAATAAAAAGTGGTAAAAATAACGGATTTCAGTCTTTCAGTAGTTGAAATCAAATTTTGAATGTCACTCAAGTTGCTCTGCATTCTGATAGATAAAACTATTTTTATCATTTCTACATCAACTCGGATATTTCATGAATCAGAGTCAAAAATATTTTCGTGTTCCTCACATACATTAATTTTTTAATGATTAAAATTGAATAAAAATAATAAATTACATACACATTTTATTTTTGCATAAAGATTTTTCTCCTTATTTGCCATTAATAATTGTTGCCCTATCGTCCACCCCCCCCCAGCACTTGTCACCTTTTCTCTTCGTAGTTCCTCTTGTGTAGATTGACAAACTGAATATCAGTGGAATAAGATACAAACTAACATGATAAAATAACGTCAGTAACAGTTTCATGAAAACAATGAATAAAGCGATTGAAAAAGAAACAATTTAATTTTTTTGTAACAAAAAGAAATACAGGAGTAAAAAGAAGGTAAAATGTATCAATTAAAATAAAGGAAAACAGAACATTTTTTTTTCTGTTTTTGAAGTTCTATTCATAATTAAATTATTATGATACTTTAATGGTTCGAAAAGTTTCAAAATAATTAATCCTCAGTTAAACAGGCTATCATTCTCTATACATTTTTTAACACTTGCTATTATTTTCTTACATTTCAAATCACAATATAAAAACAAGTCACTCTCTTTCTTTCTAATTTTGCATACCTGGAATTCTGCGTTAACTTCTTAATAAACTAAGAAGATTTTTAAGAAGAGAATACTATTCAAATCCTTTTAGAGATTTACGTCATAAAAAATTAAGACTAATTCTATAACAAAATTAATAAGTTCGATCATTTAAATACACACAAAACATTGCTCGCTCGCCCGCATGCACGCAAACAAGATATAAGTGACTGCAAAAACAACAATTATTTTTTGTTAAAAAAAATTATTTTAGTTTAGTTTCCTACTAAATATTTTTTCCCCTTTGTCTCTGTATAAAAGTAGTTGTTGGCCTAGAAAAAAAAGATTGGGGTGCACCTAAAATATTTTGTAGGAAAATGAACAGTACAATGAAGGGAACGAAACGGAAAATAAATGTATAGTTTGATTTTTGTAAGTATAAAAATGAGATAACACTTCTGAAATGCAAATAAATAATTCTTTCCACGCAATCACAAACCATAGAATCCACTCGGCATTGTTTTATATATTTTAGTAATAAGTTTTTAAAAAATGCGATTTCTTTAAAATCGACTTATTTAAACAATTAAAATGCATTACAGAAAGATGTATTCATGGAATATCTTATAGTCACGTTCAACGTAATAGAAAAATTAATCAAAAACATAAAAACTATATAATAATTACAGTCAAAACTCCAGATTTCATTAACAAAATTTCTGAATATTTTAAAATGATAATATAACAGATGATTCAGGTGAGTGTACGATTCCGCTTTTGAGTACATGAATTTTGAAACAATTTACAAAGAAGTAACAAGGAAATTACGGTATCAAGAATATTTATTCAGAACATTAAATATCAAATAAGCAGTAGTAAATAGTTCGTCCACCTTTTCAATCAAATTAAAACGATTGAACCAACACAAGCAAAAACAACTAATTCAAATCAATTACAAAAGCTAGACTTAACAATTAAGAATAAAGAAAACTGAATTTGCGCACACACTAAAAGAGACGTCTCTTTTTTCGAGACAAAAGAGTATTTTTCAGTGACAATAGAACAAATCAAGTTTCGATGATGAAAAGACACCAGAAGTCTGGCAAGGAGAATGAAAGCGACCTCAAAAAGAAAAATAATAAATAAAGTAACAGCATAAAATACGAAAATAAGACCCCCAAAAAAACCTGTTGATCGACCGCCGCTCTCACGTGCATTCAGATACATCAAAACAAAAAACAACACTCCAACAACCTCAGTTCGAGGTTAAGAAGTTTATAAGAAAAACAGATTTACTCAGCATTCTTCGAACCAATTGACGCACTAATTTAAATAATTAGTTTTACTTTCTTTCTTAAAATAGAGTATATGCAAAGTAAAAGTTACGTAAAAAATTAAATATTTTAATCGTTTATACGTTTTATTAGCAGGTTCTCTTCGAAAAGTGTGTTTAATAGCTCTTTTGCCACTGAGAGAATCGTACAACATTTACTTAATTTTTCAGCTTTAATGCAGTTGCTCCCCCATTCCATTTTATATTATTCTTTATGTTAAAAGCCTGTGAAGTATTTAAAAGGAAAGATTCTTCAGAATACGCCACGTAGAATGCTATTCTAATTTACCTCATATAAAAAATATAGAAAACTATTTTTATAATAAATTCTTCTATCGATTCTGATGAAAAATAAATAAATATTTTTTTGGAAATAAATAATAAACTATTAAACGATATAAAATGATTACTACTGTAGAAATTTTGTAAATACGTACGAAGATTATCACATTTCCCAGAGATTTTTCGATGTTCAAAGGAAGCATTTCGATTTAAAAAATAAATATTTATTAGAGTGTGATATAGTATCTTTTAAAAATAAATAAAAAGGTAAAATTAAACTTTTAAGAATTTTATTTTTTGTTCGTTAGTTTAAAAACTAGGAAATACTAAAATTATTAATTCGTTATTCTAATTGTCATCAAGTTCGTACCACTGTCTAAATTAAAGTAATTTATTCTAGTGACGTTAATAACATGACAGATCCTGAAAGGAATAATAAAAGTCATGAATTCAATATACATTTATTAATTTATTATATCGTTTTTAAACTCCCCTCTTCAAAGTAAATCAATAAAAACAGTTTTAAAAAATGCTGTTATACAATAGAACAATTCTACATTTATATCTTTATTTACAATTGAATCTTATTCCTCTAGTGCAGAGGTGTCCAAACTACGGCCCGCGGGCCAAACCCGGCCCGCCAAGTGATTTTATCCGGCCCGCGGAGGGTTTTAAAACATAATGATGTTTTCGCCCAAACCTTTTCATTTTCATAAAGGTATATCGAAAAACTACGTGGGCAACAAAACGGAGTTGTTGTACTTGACCAAACACAAATGTCGCGCTGTTACGTCATCTGACCGTGGTTCAAAATTTCGAGGTCCGTCCCAAAATAGCCCTCATGTTGCTTTAAACGGGACATTAATATAACTAAACTAAACTAAAACTATCGCGCTGTTAAGTTATAAGACTAAATAAAAAAATATATTTCGGTAATTCAAACATAAAAGAAATTTTATACGCATGCGAATTTTGACGATAAGCAGAGTCTTATTGTTTTGTTGTAAATAAAGCATCAGCAATTTTGAGTAGTTCGCTTAAAGAAGCACTTAAGTGTAAATAAACAAATATCGTTTTGATTTCGATAACGTTTTCACGGAATTATTGCACGCGCACAGTAGCGTACCTAGAACTTTTGCCGCCCGGGGCGGCCCCGTTGCTGCTGCGTACAGCCAGGCGCTCTTCGCCCGTCTGTGCAGCGCGAGAAGTACAGAAACTTTTTCTCGAATGAAGTATCTCAAATCAATATATAGAGCAAATTTATCTGATGATCATTTGCAGTCATTGCTTATGATTGGTGTAACAAATTTTGATCCCAACTATAAAGACATTCTTCAACAAAAAAAACAGTTTCATCATTCGCATTAGAAGTTGCTTGAAAATATTTCAATTTATATAAAATAATTATATAATTATACTTTGTTTAGTATTTTGTATTTTCAAGTTACAATAAAATAGTATTAATTAATAATATTTAATGCTACTTTACTCATAATGATATTTTTCAATTTGTATATACATGTGGCCCGTATACCATGGATCTAATTTCGATCCGGCCCGTGCCGCGAAAAGTTTGGACACCTCTGCTCTAGTGGATTCCAGCGTAAGACGATACGAAAAACTATGTATTTCCAGACATCGAAAAAATGTTTTTTGCTAGTTACAAAAATCAGCGTGTTAAATCGTACGTCATTCTCATTCTAAAATATTACACAACTTCTAATTGCTGATAGATTAGCTATCAACAGTAATTTTATGGATACTGTAAAACCAAATTGAAGTATGTGCAATTCGCTATGTCGCAAATAAATGTTCAATTCTTTGCAGAGCAGTTTCCTTATAACACAATAATCAAATTGAAACTTATAACTATTAGAAAATTATCGGTTATATTTTTGCTATATTTTAATCGTGTGTTGCCTTAATTGTACATAAGTTATAACATAAAAATTATTACAGCCGTTGATTTGTAAAACATTTTACTTTTTTCACAGACACCTAATTTTTTTATAAAAAATCGAATAAAATAGTTTGAAAAATAATTTAATTTTTATGAAAATTGAATTTATTTTAAAATACCCATTATCATCAAAAATGTTTCATTTTCCTATTTATTGCTGTAACACGGGAATCAAGGATCTTTATCAAGTAAATTTAGAGCAAAGTGGAGTTTATAAAATTTAAGTTTCATATTATAAATGAGATAAGTAACTCATCATAAATGTGAACTGATCGAAGAGCCACACCAATCCAGCTTACACGGAAGTATAGGAGGTTTGAAACAAGCCGGAGGAGTGGTGATGCACACTAATGTTGAAGCAATTCTTTTACACATAGCATAAAATCGTCTGGCTGAGAGGTTATCTACAGTTCAGAATTAAAGTATTATGTATACAGTTAATGATTTAAGAAGATATAAAGTTTAATACGACAATAACTGATTATTGTCATGCAGCTAAAAGGAAAATCGAATCTTCATATTCACATTACATATTAATATTTGGACCAAATAATAATGCGTAATTTTTAATGATATGAAAACAATCAGATGTAGGAGGGCGAGTTTTAAATTTTTGCTGTGATATTGCAGGATAATGCTTTAAGTTTCCTTCGTGTATTTTTATTTTACATTTTAAGTATGCTCTTATGTACATCGCGACGATAGCGAACAATATATATTAAATATTTAGAAACCACTTGTCGGTAGAAACCTAGTAACTGAAACAATGAAAAATATTGTAAAATATATCCTAGTAAATTTTTAGAATTTATGATTTTTTAAGATATATACACTATGAGAAATTTTACATCAGCGTCAACAATGGTCAATTATCGATTATTTATTTCAAGCCAGCAATTTTTGAGTATCACAAAAATTTAAAATTTGTAAAAACGCAGTATCAGGTTCAAAAAGATAAAAAGTGTAAGATTAAACATTAGTAAGCCAATTATCAACAGAAAGAGAACGATATAATTATAATTAATATTATGATTAATATAAGATTAATATTTATCACTTACATTAATTCATTCAAGAGACACAGTATTTCTCCACCACTTAGCAACTACTTATTGGTCAAACTTTAATCTGGGATATTAGGAATTTAATATGCGTGACTCGCAAATCAAGCCGAACAAGACGAGCTCAAATGAAATTAAAATTATTTAACAAAGTTTATTAAATAAATATATAAAGATTTATCATATGGTCATATGGAATATAGTCATACAGTATGGGTTCAAGCAATACTTGGCTTTTCAAAATTTGACAGTGCTGATATCAAATGAATTGGTACAAACCTGGACAAAAAAAAAGGGGGGGGGAATAACTTCGATATTACAGTAATAGATTTTCAGAATTATAGCATTTTTATTAAAATTAAGTCTACTGCAAAAAGTATTAAATATTTATAAGAAACAAACACACGAAAAAATCGACTATCATTTTCATGCTGTATTTTATGGCAACAAAGGGCATTAAATTGTGCTTTGCATGTTACGAATATTGATGAAGAAATAAGAATTATTTGGGTAGAGGTGATATATAAGTTCTTTTAATTCCTTAGATTTTTTTTTCCCCAGGAAATTCATCCCAAACAGTTTAATTTCAAGTTAATGGTTAAAACTCAGCGTAACAAAGTTTCAAAACAAGTACACAGATGTAATAATACGCAGATGTGAAATGGGGTAGAGCGTGTGCAAGCCGTGAAGAGGAAATAATCCGAAAAAATGATAACTGACAATACCTCCATACGTCTGAACACGTGTAAAATCTGCTTCAAATGCGAAGAGTTAACCGATGGAAGAGTGGTTTCTATCATCTCTGACAGGTTTCTTTGACAAAAAACAAAAACTCGATAAACAAAATCGATGAATCATTTTTTTTTTTTTTTTTCCCCGAGACGGTACCGATGGAATATAAGAGAGAGAGGGTGAGGTTCAAAAATCAATGAGCACATGCGCTTTTAAGAGGTGGGAGTCAGATAGGGTAAAAAAAGTAAAAGTGGTCCCTCTCTCCTTCCTCTCCGAGGGGGTTGAGGAATTAAAAAAAATGTAAAAGCCTGAGGGTGAAGAAGAGCATAGATTGTGCGTGCAGCGGAATGCTGAAAAGTAGAAAGGGGAGAGTTAGGTGGTGGATGAATAAGATCAAGGATGGAGATGCTGAAGGGAACAAACACCTTCTGCGGGAAATGACTCGTTTTTTCACCATATACAAAATATATGTGTATAATAAAAAAACGAGACAGAAAAAAAAAAAGTTCAGTCTTAAAAAGAAATTATTACTTTTTTCCATTCACTTTTTCTGTCTACTTTAAATTACTAAATTAATTGTTTTAAACACTGTTAGCAAATGTTCATAATAAATATCACAGTTCTAACTATTTAAACTTGTATTTTTAAATATTAAAATACTGCAACGATGTATTTAATATTTTCAAGTTATTTCCTAGGTACTTACGGCGATGGTCAAAAAATTTTACGATACTTATCTGGGGGAAAAAAATTCTAAAGGAAGTAAGCGGTGGCATATTTCTAAAGCGATAGGATATAGAAGATTATACCTATTAATTTCACAGTCTTTGAATTCTTGATTCCTAAATAGTTGCAAGCAATAAGCAGCATTAAAGAATACGCGTCAAAAAGACGATTGTTTTTACTCTTCCAAAATAATACAATCTTGTGATAATAGATATTAGGGTAGTTTTATCACTAAAAATGAAAAAAAAAAAATTATCAAGAAAATATTTTAGCACAATTTCGGGCATCGAATTTCACGCATTGTAAAAGTTTAATTTAAAAATTTAATCTACTTCATCTATTTGATAAAATCATCAATTTTAAAATGTTATTATTAATATATTTCAGCGTATCGACTCGTTCAAATGAGTGAAATAATCCAGTATATCATAAAAGCCATTGATATTTCAACATGAACATTTTGAGCAAATACCATATAAACAATTTTGCGTTATTCATAAGAATTTCACATTTTTTCGAAAAAAAGATTTATCTGTCTGAAAAGTAGAATCATAATCTGTTCCAAGGGTATTCTTTCAGACCCTATTAGCATAACATATTGTACGATATCAATACCGCCTTTTTCGATATTCAGAATGTCTTACAGTATCGCGAAAATACAGTTACAATGCTAATACTAATATAATATCAGTTTAATATAATTCAGAGTTACTAATATAATATCATCGTTTATAAATTAGTGACTGAAATTGAAATTTGGGAGCTCTTCGTGACTATCATTAGCCTTATAATTTTTTACATTTGAAAAATTGCTTTTAATTTTAATAATTTGCAAAACTAAGTGCCCGCACATTTACTATTTTTACGAAATGTAGTTTCCTTAATTAAAAATCGCGAACATTGAAAAAAAAAAAGCAAATAAACTTTGCGAATTACATGCATTTTTTTTCCCACCGTTTTTAGGTATTTTATCATTATTTTCTATTTGTTGCAAAACAGAAATAACACTTTTTGAAAGGGTGGAAAAAAGTAAGATTTTATAAAAATCACTTACTAATTTAAATTAATCGTATTTTATATACAGAGAAGTAGTGTTTTTAACTTAATATGGTCGTTTGGCCGAAAATGTAACTCATTGTAAAACGTTATCAAACGTGCAAAATGCCGATTATATAAATAATTTTAAATGAATATGTAAATTTTGAAAAAAAATTCATATGAAAATTACTGTTTTTTGGTTGAATGAATAAACACTATTCACGTCTAAAAATATTCAAGCAAAAAAAAAAAAAAAAAAAAAAAAAACTGTATTTTTTAATTATTTAATTTAATATTGAAAAAATAGGGGTAACAATAATTGTATTTTCTGCCTTTTAATATAATGATAGACATTCTGTTTTTAAAGTTATATCACTAACTTTAGAATGAAATTTAATTTTAACAGTGTATTTGGTTATTTTTAAAAAAATATATAATACGATTTATTAATGACTGGAAAAAAGTTAATGAATTGTGATTTTTATAAAATTTATTTTGAAAAAAGAGTATATCAAGTACTGAAAAAATTATCCTACAACAAGAAGAGGGAAGGGGAAAAAAATGAGCACGCATATATGTCGCAAATTACTTAATTTCATAATAAAAAAAATGAATACATTAGATTCTGAAATATAGTTAATCATTTGCGTTGAAATGGCAAAACTGAATTTTGTATTAAGATTTGGCAAGTTTATTAGGAATGTTAAATATACCATTTTGCAATACTTTTCTTTGAGCTTTATTTAATCATATCCATACAGATCGTTATACCTCAGGGTGTAAAATAATATACGCAAATTCGAAACCAGTCAAAGCATAAAAATATAAAAAGTCGAAGATAAAAAAATACAAATAAAAGGAATCAAAATTACTTTTCATACTTTTATCTCCCATTTTTGAAGTTAAAGCAGCAGTTTTAAATTATCTATATTTCGACATTTAAGCAACGAAAGTACCTTATCTCTAAATACATCAACAAAATTTCGATCGCAAAAATCACGATTCCAAAATTCGGCTGGCCATCAAGCCAAGAGTTGACTCCTCCGCTCCAATCTCATACATTTCTTATTATAAATTACATAATTAGCATAAAATTAAACTTATAAAAAATCATGCTACCTAAAAGACCATCTTTCGTAATTTGAAAGGTCTTGTCCTCTCTTTGCCCCCAACCCCACCTAATAATATCCCTCCCAACCTAAAAGCTTTATGTAACTTGATCCACTCATGTATAGCATAAATGAACTATTACTGACGGCACGTTTGGCGAAACGATTCAATGTGAGGAAAGTCCCTCATACTTTTTTTTTCTTTTCTTATACCCCTTCCCCTCACACCAACGCAACCCCATCCGTCGGGGAGCAGGGGCCGGAGGAAGCAAAAGAAACAGCGGTTGCTTAGCAACCGCATCGTTTTCCTCCTCTTCCCATCGCTATTATTCACAGTGCTTTCTTCCGGCGTTCTCTGTGCATTTCCCCGTGCGGCCGCGCAGGCGACAAGGTCACGGCTGTGTGTCGGATGGCAAGTGGCCAAATCGGCACGGAGGGAATCGTGACGTTTCATAACGGACGAAAAACAAAAGCAAGTAAGCCTTTTAAGTATCGATCAACAGCACCGAAAAACGGATTTTTGGCATCATTTCAGAGGTTGCAAGTGAAGAATTTTATTACTAATATTTACAGAGACAGATGAAAACAAAAAATAGACCTGGCAAAACGTGTGAAGCACAGAAATTTTAACCAAACGAACTAAAACATGAGCTCTATTTCGACTAACATGTGGTATTGAAAATAAATACATCTTACATATACCAGATGCAAGAATATGAAATTATGAGCTTTGAAACTATAAAATGAAATTAATATAATACATAAAACTACATCCCGGCTATACTTTTTAAAACTGAAATTGTTATTGTAAGTAAGCGAAGTTCAGCAATACTATCTCACTCTGGCTATATTTTTTGAACTCAGAATGTAGTAAAGCTTATAATGACTAAGAATTATTCCAATGTAAAAGCTAACAGATAACAGATACTAACAGTTAAAAGTTTATATTATATATATATAATCAGTTGGAAAAAAAAACCAAAAAGGGAAAAAAATTGAAGTTTTATAGTTATTCTAAAAAGAAAAATAAGACCACTACCACGTTAAATCAGATAAGCTTTTAATTTCCTAAATAAAGATTTTTCGAAAAGATAAGACAAATTTAAAAAAGAACTTCACAAGCCATTTAACGAAATTAAATTAAAGAAAGACGTCTTAAAATTGTACATTATGTATTAAAATTAAAGAATTTGGGGGGGGGATGAAGGCGAGAAAAAAAAAGAGGAGGAAGGCCCCATAAAAAACATTCATAGATAACGACTTTTGAATAAGGATTTCTCTTAAGAAATAATAATGAAGAAACAAAAAAATATTGATTGGAAAAGATTCCATTCAATCTCAATGGAAAATTATAAAACGGACTAAGTTGCTTTTTACCTCAAACTTTAGGGGAAAACTTTTCAGAAAGATATGTACCTTACATATGCGATTCATCCATATCTTGCCATATATTATATTATATGGAGTTAAAATAAAAAAAGACATTAACAAAAAGTTCCAAAAAAAGTGTTCCTTTTTTTTATACATAGTTTACCTGAAATCATTCAAGCATAACAAGACGGAGTCTTTGAAACGGATACTTTACATTCCTTCATCAGAACATATTAATTAGAAAATTTTATATAATGCGTTGTCAAAATTTACATTAAGAAAAAAAATCCAGTCTTGTTCCAATACATCAATATATGAATCTAGATTACTAATAGAATAATAATTGGAAATTAAGTCAGAAATATCTTTTAAATCATTTTATTACGTTTTTCTTCCGGCAAAGATCTTCGTTATATAGACAATTACACAAGATACTTTGTCGTACAATGATCAAGAATCTAAGAAATGTACAATTAAGTACCAGTTTAAGACAGAAGAAGAGAACGTGGGTCAAGTTATAGAGCAGCTCAGCATTTGGTAGTTACAGAAATCAGACATGGAGAAAATCAGATGCCAAAAAGTAAAGGTGTTGTTTCAGTTAGAATTTAAATTGATGGAAGAATTATTAAAAATGCGAATAAATTAAATTTGTTGCATACGTAATTTTGAAATATTGACTTAGAAGCAAAATTAAAATGAATAGAGGTACTTAATCAATTTATTCTAATGACTCTAGAGAAATTCCCAAACAGTTTGAAATAGAAAATTATAAATTTATTGTTTACTTACATGTGCAATTCCATTAACAGCATACCCCGAGTTGACAAAACCCTATAAAGAAAAGCAATCAATTTAGTAATTTCCAAAAAACTGCAACATATATTATATAGAAAAGTAGATTAATTCGGTGGGGCGCATCTCCGGCAAAATTGATTAAAAAATTTAATTAATTAATAGGTTCATTTTTTATAAAATATTACACATCGTCGCCTTATGCATAAGACCTAATTTTACCTAAGAAAGGGAGGGGCGATTTTTTCAATTATTATAAATGTGATATAATCCTACAAGTGGGAAAAAAATCATTTCGCTTTTGGTAGCGAAAAGATTCAGTTTACGTTTCCCATAGTAAAATTTAGAAAATTGAGATCAGTGCTGTCATTTGTTAAGCAACGAAATGAGACAAAGGGCATCTTTGATTATACACCTCGGTGTGGAGAAATGTAGCTACATATGAGGAAATGCGAAAATTGATCTAATAAAATAAATAATTCACATTTACTTATATTTATAAAAAAATAAAAAATTACCATTTTATGTAAAATTAGTAGTTTTAAAATCCAAAAGTAATAAAAAATAATAAGGCTATAAAATAGAGGGAAATATTAATATACATCTACAAAATCGAATATTGAGTTTCAGTTAAAAATATTGCGTATAAATAACAATAAATAAAAAATAACGATTTCTTAAAAATTTATATGCAAAAATTAAGTAAATAATTCCATCCCACAAAAGAAATAATAAAATTACTTCTGTACAAAAAA
>JAPMOQ010038084.1:1537619-1562106 GCA_026543055.1 Argiope trifasciata | reverse complement strand
CCCCCCCCCAATATCATTACTTCTACAAAGAATTCTACGTAAAATAAAAGAATAATTAAGAAACAGGTTTAATATTACGTATAAGATTTATCGAAAATACATAGATAAGGAAACAGGAACAAAGCGTTAAAAACGTTTAACTTTAGCAAGTTTACCAGCTGCACATCTATTTTTAGTTTCTCTGAGTAAACATAGGGCGAAGAAACGTCAGTCCGTTCTTCATTTCAACAAAGAAACGCGCGCGCGTTCGTACAACCAGCAAATTCCGCACTTACAAAAAATCAAACGGGAAAAATCGAAAATTTTCTAATTAAACAAACAAATATTACTTGTAAATGAAGCAAGTCGAATTTAAGGCCAGATATATACATTTCAAACCATTAAATTTAAAACAGATTTCAGTTAAAAACGTTTCTTTATGGTTTCATTAAAAAAAAATTATTCAAACAATTCCCCAAATTCAGCAAAAAATACTATTAAAATCTTTTTCGGATACTCATTAAAAAACTAAAAAAAATTTAGCGATTTTTTCGAATTTTCTGCTTTGGATTAAAAGCAAAGAAAAATATTCCCAAACTATCATACTTTGCATTAAAATCCCTTTAATGAATGTTCAATATCAATTGAAAATTGTTTAAGAATTTCGAAAAAGACAAAGGCATGAAATAAAAATGATCAAATGTGTCCACTTCAACCCTGAAAGTGGAACGATATGCAAATAGGACGTTAAAATTGAAATCGAAAGAACAAGTCATTTAATGTAGAAATTTTTAAAAATGAGTCCTACTTAAACGGTTACACAATAATATTCTTAATATTAATAACTTTGCACTGCCTTTGTCTTTCATGCTTTTGCGGGCAAAAATAGCTTTTAAAAACTGATTCGTAAGATTTAAGAATTCTATATAACTATCATTCTAAATTTACATATCTTATTAATATAATATTATCAATATTATATATAATTATTATCGATCTTATTTATAAATTATTAATTGATGCAGCGACATTTTTTTTTTTTTAATATTTCTTCAATTTTAGCAATACAAAAGTTGTTTTATATAAAAAGAAGTCATGCATGGTGAAAAAATTTAAGATCTAGTCGAATGAAAAACATAATGAAAACGAATAAAGAAATGGCAACAAAGTACCACTATAATTCAATATTATCCAAGTGGGTAGAAACAGTAACATTGAAAATTAAATTAATATACTTAAGTGTTTATTAGATTTGGTGAGATCGCACATACAATTAGGTGGGGAGGAGGGTGTAACAATAAAACAGGAGAAATCGCAATTTCTGTAGAATAAGGCATCACATATCACGCTAAACCAGCGAAAATCATGAAAATACTTACGCAGGCTGTGCTAGTCACATTCTGTAGAACTGGGTTCAAGCTAAAACCTAGTAGGCAGTTTTTCTAATCGAGGGTGGTGCGTACATGCATATTTCGTCAAGTGGATGCGTTGGGTTTGTGGCGTAGCCTCCATGCACACTGAATTTATATCTTTGTGATGTCTTAAGGGAATATCTTAAATCACTCACTCAGGATACATCTGTGGAGACTTTAGAGGATTTCATATCACAGGTCATCGTTACTGGTACATAAGATTTCTTTGAGCACTTCGGGCAATCATTTCCTCTCGTTGCTATCGGCGATTTTACCATCGTACTTTCTATTTTAATTCAAGTATTGATTACCGCACTTTTTTGTCGTCTCCTCTTAACATCACAGCCTACATAAATATATTCGTCATTTTCATCAACTATATCTTTTTCTTCAGGTATATTTGCTCTCCTCTGAATTTTGTCGCAATTTCAATATATATTATTAACCCAAAGCGAAAATCATTCTGATGAAGTTAATGGTAAAATGATATCCACTTAATAAGTTTATAGATATATATGTAGAAACTGTAAATTGTACTGAAAAAGATTTTAGATTGAAAAAAATTAAATATTACTACATTAACATCTGCTCTTAAAACTTCAACTAGTGTCGTTATTTCAATAAAATGGCCAATTAAATGAGCTATTCTTGGATATTTCGGAAAATAATGTAAAATAATAATCGCACCCTTGACAGGCATTCCACTTTTATTTCTTTTCATTTATTCATTTAGGAGAAAATGGAAGTGCCGAATATATACACCTACATAAACTGTATGATATGCGAAATCAAGGTCAGTCTTTAGATATATTCTGCTTTTTGCAAAAGAAAGACAAATTTCACAATTCTTTTAAATCTTTAAATTATTGTCAAGACTGGTTTTTCTTTTTCTTCTTAGTTTAAATACAAGAATTTTAGCTAAATAAACTGAAAATATACAAAGCGAAAAACAGAACAGTATCATGAAATACAGTAGGGTGGATTCAATTCACCATCGTAGGAATTTTTTTAAAAATCCCCTTTTTATGATTTAAGTGTTTCAAACTCTGTATTAAATTATGTTTCCCCCCAGTTTACAGATTTTTACATTAAAGTCCACATTTCTACAATATTAAAGTATACATGGAAAACATTTTGTTGATGAGCATTTAACAATCACAGAATCCATTAGAATAAGTAGAAAAACTACAAGTGGCCGCATTAAGCATATTTATACATAAGCTATAAAAATCTACTAAACGGTTGCCGATTTTATATTGCTGGAATTTAAATCCGGTAGTTAAATTGGCTGTTACTTTCAAACTCGTCAAAATTGTACCCAGGATTTTGTAACTATGCTAATGATAAAATACTTAAATCATCCAGCACACTAAAATTGTGTTGACTAAGATTTTTATATCCCCTGCATAACATCCCACAAAAAGAAAGTATTAACTAGTTCTTATTTTATTTTTTCTTTCCATCAATGGTTACTACTATTAGTTCCACAAGAAAACTACCACAGTATTACCAGTATGCACAGAGAATTTAGGCACCCAGTTTCATAGAATGAATTAAGTTTGATCATGAAAGTGAAGAACCTAGTCAAAGAATGAAGACGAAAATAAAAATATCAACAAGAAATTTTATTCATCGAATCCAATTTTCCTCGATTCGGGAACATATTTGCGGAAGTCGACTGTGTCGCCAACCAGACAGACAAGAGGAAGAAAAATAATAAAAGCATTCACTTGCGGTTTGACGAAAAAGCCTCAACGCATTCGACTAAAGAAGAACTTAATAACCTTGAGAAAGATCAAAATAAAATAAATTTTACAGATAAGTTCTCAAGGCTCCTACTATAAATAAGCGATACGGGTTCCTCTCACTTAAAAAAATAATAATAACGAATAATAGTGTTAAAACTTATATTCTGGACTATTTCCGTCGGTAAGAAAAACTGGTCGATAGAAAATAACTATTATTTTCAGATAAAATTTTTAATTATAAAACTTATGAACTTAATAATATTTTGATTTAAAAAATCAATAAGTTGATTAACAGGAAATAAAGGCGTCAAGAAAAGCTAAAAAAAGTATTTAAAATAAATAAAATCCATAAAATAAAAGAATATTGCCACGATGATTACATTAAAATTAGCAGTTTCACAGTTTTAAATATATTTTTCAGGTAATACGAGCAAATAGATTCAAAGAGAAATACAGAAAGAAGATAAACAATAATCATGGCAAATTAAGTTATCCTTAACGGGATTCAGAAGTAAAAAATACACGGTTGGCTTTAGATTATACGCTTCCCGTACTATTCGGTTTTTTCAATATAAAAATAATAACTATCCAAAATAAAATAAAAAAGGAGTAATTTATTATGTGTCAAAAGGAAAATACTGTGAAAACAGAATTTTTTTCAGAAATTTAAAAAATTTTTTACACTAGTATAATCATTTACTAATGAACGAGAAAAGCAATTAGAAAAACTTTTTGTGCAGAATGAACCCTATGTTTTATTAGTTTTAATCATTTAAGCATCAAATGCAGCAGCATCAGCTTTAAGCATCAAATGTATTAAAAAAAAATTTGAGAAAAATTATTGTAATAAAAAATAAGTCTGGCGTTCTCCTTGGCTGCATTATTTTGACCCGAAAAAAATAAAAGTACAAATAATTATTTAAAATATTTGTCATGTATTTGAAATAAAAATATTAGTAATAACTGATAAGTGAGTGTATTTTTTAAATCTTTATCTGACAGTTTAACAATAAATAACTTCTGGAAATTTTTACCGCTAAAACGAAATAAGAGATGAAATTATTTCATATACTAATTTTTTTAGCAATAAATATATCGAAAAAATTAAGCGAATGTTTTAAAATTTAATCTAAATAAAATAATAATAATAAAGAAATATCAATATACAATCTATAAATTTATTTCAAAACTTAAAAACTTAATAATTATCATAGATTAGATGGCCGTTAAATCAACACTTTCACTTAAAATTTAATAGCATAATTTAAAGCTCATTAAATTACAAAATATTATCTATCCTCACTACTTTAAAGAAATTATATAGTTTCAAAATATTTTAACACAAAAGATGGTATGTCTTTTAATTTCCTACCAGCAAAATAGATTGAGAAGTGTCCATAGAAAAAAGATATTCAAATATTTCAAAAGAAGCACTCGGGGTGGGTGGGTTGGAGAAGATATGTTCTTTTAATTTTCCTCTTCTTTTTTCAAGCACAATTGATATACAACAATTCCCTCATGAAATATAGGTCTCTAATCTTCAATGCATTGTTGTTAATAATAAACTAAAAATAGGCTTGCCTATCTTTTCACAACAAAGACATCCCATACAAGCACTGCAAAATCAATATTGTGATGCCATATAAATTCATCTTTTTTAATAAAATGTGTGGGCTGTCAACAACAGTAGTTAAGAGGAACCGGATCAAATAAACCCTTTCCCTAGTAAAAAGGTCATCTATCAATGGTTACTGGCGCCCATCTTCCCACCCATATAACAAAAAATCGAAAGGGGAAAAAAGCTTGGGGAAAGAAACGTATCCCCATCATTGTCACGGATAAAAATAGCTGTCGATAGCTCAGTTTAGAAATGCAGACGTCTGTCACAAATGTCAGAGTTAGAGAACCGATTCCAAGATAAAAGAATGCAAGAAATAAATAGTTAACATCAATGTCAAACGATCTGTAGAAAGATTTACGAATTAAATAATAGTACTGTTTTCAGATGAAGGTTGTACAATACATGGAAATCAACGAAGGCGAAAGGAAATTCAGGCAACTAAAATTATAATTAGTGAATATTTCAAAATAATTTCGTTTGCGATTAATTGGTATATAAGCTATTCTTTGAACATTACCGAAATAAAGATGGTAAAGTTTATTAGAGTCATGAAATTAATATTAGTCTTCAGCTTTCGTTTTGAATATATCTTTAATTTAACTTTCGTGGTTTTTTTTTTTTCTCTCTTTTTCTTTCTTTTTGGCTTTGCTTTTCAGCAATCGTGGAAAATAATACTGGGGGCACTAAAACAGGGTCTATTTTTTGGGATGCATGAATGTTTTCGGGGAAAGAGAAATGATGAAATAGTCATCTGCACTAAAACACCCAGAATTCTTTTTCAGAGTAATGATTTAAATATATATTATCATTATCAATTTGTGAAGGATTTTCAAATGTGGAGTACCAACAAAATTTTTCTAATGCTAAAAGGTCTGAATATACTTTTTTTATGGTTGTTAATCATGGTTTAATTGAGCATTGCAATAGCAAATGTTAAAATTTATACACAACTTTTTAATTGCATACTTTGAAACCTTTCTATTTAAGGAAAGAAAGAAAAAATTGCTAGTTAAATTTTTTTTCATGGAATGATATATTAAAAAAAATCTAACAAATATTTATTGCAAACTCATTTTTGCCTCATTCTACATTAATCAACGTTTATTTTCTTATATTCAATTTTTTTGGTGATGAAAAATTTCTTCCAATTCGATTGCAAGAGTTAAAAAAGAAAAATAGTTTAGTTTTGAAATTACAATACGAGGTAAAGTGAGATAGTACATAAACAACCTCATAATTTTGAAAACAAACGGCAAACAATGGCAAAAACCTCCCTAAAACACTGGCAAAAATTATTTGAAATAATTAAGCATTAACCTTTAATAAAAATTAAGAGCTCATTTATCATGATAATTATAAATATATATATTTTTAAAAAGGCAATTTTTATACGATTCCTCGTGGAAGCAAGTATTATAAAACGGAATTCAAATGAATCCCACATTTTAGCCTCAGTCAAATTTAAGGTAATATTTGTTCATAAAAACTCGCAAAAGATGAAATAAATTTTTCATATTATTTTGTCTTTTAGTCATATTTATTTTCGTTTTTGAGAAGATGCCATTCTTCACATGAACTAAAGGAAACAAAATTATGCAATTTTTTACTTTTTAAAAATTTCCATTATCTTTTATGCTTTATATCATTATTAGCCTAGCTTTCGAATGAACCGTTGCTGGGAAACTTTAAGACAGAAGATTTTCGTATATTTACGAATATATTTATTTTGAATATATGCCATGAACTGATGTCTCATAGCTTTCAACGCAGAAAGACTATGAAAACAATTCCTGAACTGTCTTCCAAACCTACATGATAACATTTACTGGCAATTAAAATTCAGAATAGATATTATACGACAGCAAAACAAATATTCTGCCAATAGGCCGTCGCACCCATTAAACTTAGACTTTTTGCAGCTAGAATTGTGATAATAGATGCGACAGAATTACTGAGTTGTGTGTCACATCGAATTCCCAGCCTTTTCGCAGGGATAAACAAAACAAAAATCTCCCCAAAACAGAGTAAGAAGCCAACGTCTAGCGCCAGCCGTTCGTTCACCCGCCCTCAAAACAGAAAAGAGCGGGCACACAGCAGCCAGTCGTTAGATACGCAACGGTGCACAACCAAGTACAAGGTTACGCACTAGCAAAAGATCGCTCAGGTAGGAGAGCACACGTGTGCATTGGAAAGGGAGGAGAGGAAATGACACAATACTGATAAAATATCCGGAAATATTTAGCCATAGGATTATTCGTTATGAAGCATCACAATTGCCATCTCTGTGGCAAATGACACTCAATGACCGACAACAGAAACAAATGAACTACGGAGTTAAAAGACATATTGTGATTAATTTTGAATTTCACTTTCTACAGTAAATTTGTTTATTGGCATTTCAGAATATAATGAAATCAAACATCACTTTGGTGAATGAAACCAAAAACGAGCTTAGTCTCTGGTATCATCAATTATACATAATGTTATTTTACCCTCCCGCCCAAAATAATTTACAACAAAAATTGGGGAGGAGTTTTCACACACAGTTCTCACATTTTTGTTAAGCTACTCCTATTTTTAAACGATCAATATGTATTAATATTTGGAGAACAGATAACTAATAATTTAGCTATTAAACGCGATGTGAATGTCGTCGTTTCGCAGATCAGGTGCAATTCACTGCTGAATGTCACTTATAGTTGGATTTTTTGCTCCGTTTGACAATAACTTTAAAATATGAAATAATATTAAGTAAAAATTGACCATTGAAACTTAATTTAGATTAGGAAATTTATTAACTTAGGAATAATTTATTAACATAAATTAAAATTACACTAACATCTCGATTAATCTAGTAAAGAGAACTGTCTACTCGGATATAATTAATCTTGATGGCACAATTAAGACTTCGAATTAAAATTGATGATTTTTCATCTGAGGTCACTTTAAGTATTAGTAAAGAAATTTATTGAAAAAAATTCAACATGCGCTAAGGTGTGGTGACGTAATGTGGAACACACAGTTCTAATGACTCATAATAAACAAATGATATTTAAAAATTATGAATTAACTCAAGAGATGGTAAAAAATCATCCCCAAAACAGCAAAGTATATCTTTTTTCCCCCCATTACACATTGACATATAAGTTTTGATCATTATTATTATTTCTGTTTGAATAATAGAATCCGCAAGTAACGTTTTTCTAGTCAGAACTTAAAATGTCTTCACAAACAGAAGGAAGGAAGTTATTAGTTTTTCATAGAATGAGTTTGTTATCTTCCAGTTCTCAGTTTTCAGGATTGCCTCTTTTAAACACTATGACCTACTAATTAAGGTTGCACAAGGCGTTCTTCTTTCCTTTGTTTCGAATTAAGGCGCTGAGCATCGACATACTTACTTTATCAGTCACCTTATACAAACCGGTGTCCAATGTCAACCAGTTAGTTACACAAGACAGTACGGAAGGTCACTGGGAATCAATTTCAATACAACGAGGGGGAGGGGACCAAGGAAAAGAACAAAGGGTGACACTGGGGTTGTGTACTCCATTCTCGGCTAGTTACATCTTTATTTTGAAATAATTGTAACTAACTACAAGGACAAACCAAAATCTCATACAACAAATTAAAAAGGTTAATTTTTGAATAACAAAGCTAAAAGCAAAGCATAAGCAAAATAAATGATAAACTATTATCTTCATCACATTTAGAAAAAACAGTTTCCCCCTTTTTAACTTCTAAAAAAAGCATAGAATGCATATTATGAAGAATCACAGGTGGCAAATGTTATTGCCTTTAAAAACCAACATCATAAACTCTCAGGATTGTAAATTAACAAGGATTGCCAATCGAATAAAATAAAAATAAAAATTCGTATCATATCAGTACCAGTAGGTTTGTACCATAATAAATCTGAACTCACAGACAATAAGCTGATATTAGATATGGCGATTTTATGTAAATGTAACCGCCACATTCATATCCAAGACCACCAAACTAAATAATATATATATTATCAGACCATTAAAATAAAAATGTCTCTCATTGCTTTCCAGTATAATAATTAAATATAACTAAAATGATATACAATATGTTAGTTTCAAAAAGTTGTAATGAATTTTTTTTTAATTAAATTAATTAAAACCAAATTTAGATAATATTTAAAGCTCCTATTACTCGTACTTAATAACTAGATAAATTAATAAAAAGACATTTTAATTGAAAAAAAGTTATTGGAAACAAAAGATGAAATATGCAAGAAGAAAAAAAAGAATTCCACAGAACAGTGATATTATATATAGAAATAGATTCTCGTTTTAAATTAATTTTTTAGTTTAGAATTACAGCATAAAATGTAAATCTTCTTCTTATCCATTATTTGCTATAAAACTTAATTTTATAACTTTTACTAAATCAAAGCAATATTTCGGGCATTTTGAAATAAAACTGTTAAAGTATGCGTAGGAAAATAAAAAGGAAATTTTTTCCTTAATTATATTAAAAATATAGATGTTATCAAATTCTGCATGGCAATTTTTTTTCTTAAAGTAGTCAATGCTCCAAGATAAAAGCAATTTTAAAAGTATAATTAAGCTAAGAGAGAAGCAACAGAGAATTTCTAAATTACCTATTTACAGGAAGCAAGTTCATCATTTTTTAAATAAAAGACGAAAGGGCCAATGTTTTATTGAAATTTAAAAAATAATAAATTATCGACAACTTTCTCCATTATTTATAAGACGTCAGCCTCTTTGCAGTAGCCTTGGAGCTAAAAACTACCAAGGTTCAAATATCCTCTCCCGGTGGTAAAGTGCTGGAGTTAGGATACTAATATGTTGGCAGATGTCTTCCTCGTCATCGGGCCAAGTCCAAAATTATGAGTTTAATTCTAAAATAGTTTTCGTGTAGCTTTAAAACGACCCATTCATCAAACTAAATACCATTGCAAATATTGCATTGACTTTAAATAAATTATTTAAAGTCAAAGCAATAATCTTACTTATCAGTAGCATACACAAATTTATATTATTGAAGAAATTTAAGAAATAGTTACGAAGCATGTTAAATATGAAATTCTTATTAAAAATTGAATGAATTAATTCCTTCTGTCAAGAAATTTTTTTGTTTATAATATAGATTTTATCACATTCGATTAATTAGTAAGATAAAAATGTTAGTTATTAATAAAAATTTTTATCGATAAAAATAAAATTAACTTCGATAAATGAGCGAAAACCGCACATACAGAAGAGGAAGAGTTTGAGTAAAAATCATAAATAGCAAATTTATTATTATTATTTCATACACACTGTAAGTAAATAAATTCAACGTCTTCAGTTTTGCTACCTTGCTTTAGATCATAGAGTAAACCATGTTTCTCGGTTGATCAGAACAATGATCAGCCACCGTACAATCTACACCAAACAATCAAATAAAACACCACATTTTGCTCTACCCTATCATTTCTAAAACTACGAATTGACACAGAAAAACGTAAGGAAGTAAGGTAGCCCCATTGAAACAATTTTATTTAGTGGACGAGGTATTGTTAACATTCGAAAGAGGGGGGATGTAACGCTTAATCCTCCCCTTACTTTAGTGTAAGTCGTATTGAACAGTTCTTTAAACGTCGTCACGTACTTCCGGACAAATTTACTGCCCGTGGAAACACGTCGAAGACCCCGCCCCCTTCGGATCACGTCCCCAACGGGAATGTCAACCACGAGGACGCGGAGGTCGCTCCAAGGCATACTACCGTAAAAAAGGACGGGAGAGAAAAAAAAGCAAGAAAAAGAGAAAGCTTCTGTTTTATGAGCATCTTGATTTTCTATTCCGATCTCGTATCCGCGAAGTCTACCTGCACACCTGTTGAGCTCGTTTTCTACTCTGTTTTTTATTGAAGTGTCTTGTTTATTTTTTTTAATACTGAGAAAGTAAGTACCTGATATCCAATATTTGATCTAAAGTAATATCTTAAGAAGATGAAAATTCTCTTCTTGTCTGGGGCGGGGGATTTTTTTTTTATTTCTATTTTTTTATCGATATATATATATATATATATATATTTTACAAATGTTGTCTTGTATAAAACTATTTCCAATTGCTACCTACAAAAGTTTTGTTTTCCCAATTTCTACTTAAATTTTAGTATAATATTGTACAAAAATCCTCCGATAGCACTACACTCTTAGATATCATATTTCCATTATTAATAAAGAATCCAATTACATTTAACCGACAGTTTCTTTATGAAAACTAGCAATACAGCAACTGCTAAATTATTAGTAGAAAAAGATAATTATCGCTTAAGCCATTTGAGGAAAAAAAAGGAGTTTAAAAACCAGACAATAATATTAAATTTTGCTCGAAACCATTTAGTTGTAAAGAAAATAATGATTCACAGATTAAAGTACAGAATTTAATTTAACCAGTTACATACGAACCTAACCGCATTTTGAATACATAAAATTACGATATATTATCACAAAAAAAATTGAATTTTTTATTTTAACACTATAAAAATGCCTGACTGTTATGGAGGCATACCATTTTTTTTTTTTAATGAACAGTTCTATTGTTATTGCATTACATTATATGTAATATAGGCCAAAAATTCGTATTAAATTTCTCTCTTCTGAATTAAATTTACAAAGGAATATCTATAGATAATCATAAATGCTATCAGAAATTTTTTAGCATTCCAATTTTTTATCAAAGGACTTAAATCTATAAATTACTGTTTTTCAGGTGCGAATGGGGAAATGTATTTGCCACCCTCTCGACCATCTGATAAACAACTTTGCAAAAAAAATTATTGCCAGCATATGCATCGTAATTTTAAAAATCGTTTCATAAAAGTTTCATTTAAATACTTTATTTTTTAAAGCATTATTTTTATTTACACTAGAAAAGACAGAAGTACCGGAAGACTTTTTGACTAACTTACAAATTAGCAAAAAGATTTTACTAACTGAAAAATAGTTTAACATCAGTTACATTTAATATTTTGATTTTAAAAAAGACAGAGCATGTAAAATGCAAAAGAAATTCATCTGAGAAAAATGGTGAAATGAAACAAAAAGTTTCCATATTTTCAAGAAATTTCAACATAAAAGAATTTTTCAATTAAAATAAACAAAATATATTTTTATATATATTTGGTTTCCCGAAGTTGCAGACAGACAGCACTATATCAGAAATGTAGAAAATGTAAATAAATACCATCAATATAACTTACTATTATTGTTGCCTATTGAAATAAAAATGCCAATTATTTTGGAAGGAAATTTTTTATTTTGAAGGGTATAAAAAACAGATAACTAATTTTGTAATTAAAATCTGGACGACAAATAAGAAAATACCAACAACAAAAATTACGAAAATGTAATGTTTAACCGAGAAATTTGATACATTATTATAATTAAATTTTAAACTATGTTTAGAGTATTTAATAATAATTAAAGAATGAAATTCGTTTGATTAATCGTGCTACTATGGGCGAAAAAAAACATCTGCGAGAAAGGGATTTGTTCCAATGGAAAATAAATTGTATCATGTATAAATAATAGTGCTGAAAGCAATCGATTGTTATATTTCTTGAAAACAATAGGTTTAAATTCAGTCAGTATTCATAACTACCATACACACACAAAAAAAGAAGAGTTATCTTAAATATTTATACCGTACAAGCTTTTATATCTAATACTATAATACGAGGAATGGTTGCCAAGTCGAAAATCGCCCCAGAATTAATCAACTCCGGTAAACTTGGGGGTCTGGGGGTTTTTGGCCACGAGGAATCGATTGGCGCCGGTTTTGAAGCGCTACGGTCGTGCAGTTCGTAGTTACAGATAGGATATTTTCAAACTTTATTAGTTAACCATAATGGCTACATAATTTTCAAGCGGTAACGTGCTGCCATCTATAGCCAATATGGCGAACTAATAAAGTTTTATGTTTATGCTGTTATAGGATTATAATATGTTTCTTATGTATGTATATATGTTTGGTTTTTCTAAATAAATTTGCCAAAAATATTGAACTTCAACACACTTCAATCTTTACCTTTACTTTACCTTTGTATAGAATAGTTCCCTTTCCAAACTCTAACTTTGTTTAGAATAGTTTACAATGGTGCACTTTAACCGGATATCTTTTCACCAATGGTTTCACAAATTTTTATGGCATGTATTGTTTTGATAAATTACAATTAAAAATTTAAATCTTCGAGTTAGCTTCGATACCTGTTTTCTCCGAGCGGAGCTCGGTCACCCGCTGGTCTATACTAATATTACAAATACGGAAGTTTGGATGGATGTTTGTTACTCAATCACGCCAGAACGGAATTGGATGAAAATTAGCACAAGGATAGATTATTGTCAAGAATAGAACATAGGCTACTTTTTATTCCGATTAATTGTATGGTTAATTTTTTATTAATTGAAAACTAAGTTTCGCACCAAAACGCTGAAGCCGAATCCCGCCAAAGATGAGTAAGACTCCAATTTTTTCCCAACAGCAATCACGTTAGGATTATTAGAATTTCGACAGATTATTTCAAACGATTCTGTTTATTTTCTTAGTGTTTGATGTATTTAAAATCAAATGTTGTCAATGAATCTATTTTTCGAATTCAAACTGAATTATTTTAAATTAAAATTAAATAGAACAAAGGAAATAAAAAATATCTAATCTGCACTGCCTTACTCTAACTGGCATAGGAAAGTCAGACATGTGTGTTACACCAACTGGCGCTGAAAGTTCACGCGTGATTGTTGACAACTGTGTTTTCAGTTAAATTAAAAGCTAAAAATTATGTATATGATACTGTTATAGAAATCTCAAGCAATACATAAAATGGATTTGATTTTTAAAAAATATGGACTTGTTTTGTCTTATTTCGGGTGCAAATTAGTTGAGTACTTTAAAATTGATTAAGTTGTATTTTTATGTTATATATTTTTCGTATATGCTTATAGTTTTAAATATATTGTATTTAAAATAGTTTTAATCGTTTTGATATTTTTTTCGAGATGCTAAGAAAACTCAAATCTTTCGAAAATGAGTAATCAAGCTCGGGCTATGAGAGTAAATATATGTAGAAAGGCGCATCCTCAAGCAGAATTTAGAAGGATTAAGGAGTGACAGGCTACATCCAAATCAGTTGTCGTAAAAAGTATTGGAATAACGGAATTGATCAAACCGTCTTATACACATACATCAAAATTTCCATGCGTACGAAGTCGCGGGTAAAAGCTAGTTATTCATAAAAACACATATAATTTCGAGATTTCTTTTCATACAAACTTTTTTTTCAAGTTAGAATATTCAAAAATAGAAACTATGTCACACTAGTCCGTTTATTCCAATAAATTTTTGATTTTCAACAAACAAAAAAATTAGAAGAATAGTTCAAAATATCTTCCATACTGGAAAGAAAAAATAATAAAATAAAACTCAATTTCTAAATTTTCCAACTGAAAGTCGCATTGTTTAAGTTCAAGGATATGGTCAACGAAAAAAATATCCCCTTTTCCGGTCTTTGATCATCATTTCAAAGAATATCAGTAAATGACGCGATTACATTCAGAGAATTCATTGAATTTTACCCAACCCTCTTTGCGTTCGGTAGCAGTAATAATTTTTTTTTTTTTTTTTTTTTTTTTTACTTTTACAGACAAAGAAAGAATAAAAACTGTTAAACGTGCACTTACGACTCATTAGAAAAATTTACGTCTATAAAAAAATATAACAATATAGATTTCAAAAATTGAACAACACACCTTTACATGCTATTACTTTTATAAGGTATGAATACAGTAACTGTAATTTAACCTGAACTAAATAACCTAATAACATCCTGAACTAAAGCACCCACAAAACAACAAAAAAATATTTTCTATTTTGAGATATATCTGAATTTATGAAATACTAAAACACTAATACAATTTTCAGCGAAGGGGAAAAACTACGATGTTGTGTCGTTATAAACAGGCAGGATGTACAAAATTTTTAAAGCACTCAAACCATGAATACAAAAGATTTTTTTTTTTTTTGAAATTTGATAAGAATTAAAATTTTATAACAGCACTACATAATACTCAGTTACGAATTATTGCGTGGAATCCCTTTGTAAAAGGGTAATCGATTAAAAACAGTCTCATTTATAAACAATTGATGCATTTTTTTAAAAAATTTACCTCAGAAGTGCCACATTCCTAATTTATTTATTTTGGCATTTTTAGAACCGTTTAGTTCACACAATGCCCCTTTCTATTAATGACAGAACCTAATAGAAAGATGTTTGCAAAAACTAAATAATCCAGCTAAATAATATTTATATGATAAAATATCAATTTCATTTTAAAGTTAAAAAACATTTATTTAAATATAAAAATATATAAAATCATTATAGCATCAACAACTTTAAAAATGTAAATATACGTTCCATAATGATTTTAATCATCTAATTGTTTTGAAAAAATTAAATTTTATTAAAAGGATTTTAAAAAAGCTAAGATTACTTTTTCCGTAAATTATTAATAAATTTTAAAGAATAATGTAGAATTCAAGTAGGCGTTGACAATGGTTAATGGAAGGCAAACATATAAAAATATTTAAAACATTTATAACATGGTGAGATTTTAAAAAAGTATAATTTTGAAGTCGATTTAAAGCATTTCTAATGGAACGAAAATAAAAAATGGATCACTGCATAAAGAAAACTTCATAAATCCATTTTTTTGCTTTCATATAAACCCGTAAAAGCGGCGCTGTTATAAGCTTATGAGAAAATGGCGACGCCTCAGGAAATTCGTTTTGCATTCTGCAAAATGCAAAGAGTGAATCCACTATTGCATTGAAGCGTACATTTCATAGCAAATTCAACAAAAAGCCCGTCTCGTCATAAGCAAATCTACACTTGATGCAAGAAATTTTTTAAAGATGGCTGCGTATGCAGAGAACAGCATTGGTCGTCCATGCACGTCAGATGAAAATTTTCAGCGTACCAGAATGCTTTCGAATATACAACCATAGAAAATCCAAAAGCAGAAGAAGCAGAGAGCTTGGAATTTCGCAAACAACGGTATGGCGCATGCTTAAAACTTATGCCTGCTACTCTTGCCTAGATATACAAGATCGAATTGTTACAGCAGTGAATCCAATAACCAAAAACCAAATATTTCATGTTTGGTAAGAAATGGACCTCCGATTCTACGTTTTTTGCATAACAAGTTCAATGCACAGAATGTAGGAACTTCGCAATCCATTGAGTATGTTTTTCTATTGTTCTTCATTAAGAATAATTGTTTTTAAATCTGCCCCCCCCCTTTTTTTTTTTGAATAATCCCGTATTTTCAATTAATAAAATAAAAACATATTTAAAACAATCTTTTCTGTATAAATGAAATTACATTTTTCATTTATAAAGATTATAAATTAATTTAGTTAAAAATTATTATCACGATACAAGAAAAACTTCTTTGCGTTTTATAATATTTTTGAGCAAAATTAGAGAAAATTGAGCAAAATTTAAAAAAATCTATGCAATCTTTTTTCAGATAAGGAAGCCATCCGTGTTTTTGTGCTTCAGCTAAAATGCGTGGATTCCAACAATATAGATGTGAGATGAAACACAGATGTTTATAATTTATTTAGCAATAAAGTCCCCATTAGCAGTGGAATTTGAGAGTATAACAACAACGGGCATTCCGTAAAATGGAATTAATCATATGAAAAATAAATACTTGCTTCGAATTAAAATAGTACGAATCGAAATAAAAAGCGGAAGAGAAGAAGTGAAACAAAAAATAATTTAAAAGGTTGAAGGTCAACGCCAAAAAAGAATTCCCGAAAGGAGTTTTTAACTCATATTCTATCATCTCGCTCAGAGGTAAAAACGTGCTGAAGTGATAGTTACGTTTTTCAGAAATGAATAATATTTAGAACTCTTTTAGCATATAAAGTATATGCGCGTTTCACTTTCATTTATACAATAGCAGTGGTTTCAAAACAAGACACCACACAACTGTAATGAACTATGGTCCCAAGGAACAATACGAGACAGTGGGGCCTACCACCTTCAATTTAACTAGATTAATATGACTCTATAATCAATTTTCGCTGATTATTTCATTATGTAAACTTTTTTAATCGCATTACACTTTTGCTTTTTTTTAAAAAAAACTTATGTAATAAGTTTCTTAGCTAGTTTCAAAAATACTTGCTAAATAATTTTTTCAACTAGCTAAGAACCACTTTTTTTACCACCCAAGTCAGCAGGTTAGGAGCAAATCCAAGCACACCGCCCATCTCGTACATCAGAAAAAAAAAATTTTCCACCATTATTTTCTATTCAATTTTTAAATTTCATAATTGCCAGTTATTTTTTAAATTATTCTTTTTTTTTATGTTATACAGTATTTCCCTATGAAATAAATATTTAAGACCACGCAAAATATTGTTGACAAAAATATTACCTAAAAATATTTTAATACCAAAAAGAGAGTTGACGAATGGAAAGAATGTTAGAAGCCATTGAGTTATTCGATTATTCTTACTATCAAGAACCAGATATTAAATGCTGTCTATTATATGCAATCGAAGAAATAATTAAATAAAGCATTTTGGTAATCTCAAAAATATAAAAACAACTGAGATTCGAGGTAGAGGGTTATTTGAAAAAACACTACATATGCGTCCTTATTGTCCAACTTTGATGATGCACGTGAATCCAGGCTGTCACCCCTCCGATCGGTTTCGCACATCCCGCTTTCACCAACTGAATCAATTGGTCTACTCTTCCCCGTCCATCGATAAAAGTCCGTCCGAAATTGTATGAATGAATCAGGAAGACCCCTCCGAAAAAGAGAGGGACGCTAAATCTCCCGCTTTCGGGCTGTACCATTTAGTCACGGCAGCCAAGCGCGGGGACATTTGTGCCGATGATGACGCATACCAGCCATCGATTAGATCCCACGTGCTTTTTGCACCGATGCAGCTGCTCTCCCGCGCCTCTTCTGTCTTGCCACGTACGGAGAGGATGAAGGACTTCATCCATCTGCTCCCACGATTTCTAAAATCATGGCAATAAGGCAGAAAAAGAGAAAATCAAAACATGCCTCCATCGTCATTACACTCGAACAACCATTGCGGAATTTACTTTCGCTTTTAATTAAAGAAGGGGGGGGGGGAATTGTTGGATGACTAACCGTAAATTTCTGCGTCTTTAAATACTACATTAAAAAATGTCAATATCTACTGGATTTAATAATTTTGACAATAGTATATAAATGTTTCGGGTAAATCCAAATTGCTGCCGTTTACGCAATTTAATTAATACAAATAAATTAAGTCCTGCGGATTCGCATTCCATTCTTTTTTCCCAGTTGTGATTTATTTTTTCTGTCATACGTATATAAAAATTAGATAAATAGTAACGACTTGTTCGTAAATGCGTGAACATTTTATCATCAGTTGTTGTATAAATCCTGAGTGATGTGTTTAGTATCTTCAATACTTAAAAGAGTTGAAGTAAAATTGTTTAAATGCAACTTGGACCTTATTTCTTAAAAGCACTAAAAACATAATCATCGAGCTTAGTCGAATCTCACCTTTTACAATTGTAGCACGGGGTTTTGGCTCTCAGCATCTCTTCTTAAACTAATTTCTGTATTATTAAGTGTGAAATCACGTGTTTGAAAAATGTAGGCTCGGGTATTTTTTTTTTTTTTTTGAAAAATTCCCACTCTAGTACATTAACTATAATGCACTCTTCAACCCTTTTTTTTATTAACAGCATGGATGTCATGAAGAAGCTGACCGGAATTATTGTCATGGTTTACACAGAAGAAAAAAAAAAGTTATGATAATATTTTTAAAATAAAAAAAACTATCAAAAAGAAATCAATAACTTTTAACCAACAATTAACAATTAAAAAATATAACACTAGTCCAATAATGTAAGTCATATATCATTGTCCTTTGATAACCAATACTTAACTACCGATCGCCTCTGTACATTCGAAAAGATAATTAAAATTTAAAATATTCCGTAAAAAAATTTGAATATCGGAACGAAGAGAAATCCCAGCTCTTTATGACTGTTAATCAATATAGAAATTTAGTAATATTAACCACCCATTTTTGGAGCACTAAAATCATTCTGATGCAGACCTCTTAATACTGTATCGCAGTCAGATGTAAATGAAGACATTTGAGCCAACGTCCTACTCCAAACTGTCAGCATCAAATGAGAGGAAGGACATTTAGCCCGACAGATTTAACATCAGTTAGAACATACCAGATGGTCATTCGATGGAATTGAACTTGAAATCCGTTGGTACTGAAGCAGAGACTGAACTTCTTACCAGAAAAGCGTAGCCTGCCTGGTATTAAAGAGATAAATATTTTGCATACCTAATAAGTACGCCTATGTTACTATCAAACGTTAAAAAAAGTATTTTAATAGCAAAATAACTTCAATAACACAAATGACAAAATTTGTGAATTAGGTAACCTTGAACAAAAGCGAAATCATAAACAAAATTACAACATGTACGCAAGAAAAAACAGAATACTCATATATATAAAAGATCAGCCAATAAGATCAGATAATATATAAAGTATGGATGATAGCAAGTAGAAAGCTGCGAATGACGCACGATTTTCATCCAACTAATGGCATTTAGAAAGAATCTTATAAAAATAGTCAGCCGTCAAAGAATTTCGTAAGTTTTATTTTTTGCATACATTATTATTCGTTTTTAAAACCTGAATTAATTAATGTATTCCAATTACTTTCCAATAGTACATTAATGTAAAATTAAGAATGATTTTAACGTAAGTAAAGGCACATTTTCATGGCATATTATTTCATATTCTTTTCGTCAGGGTCGATTTTGATTGTCTTTGATTATAATAAAGCGCAATTTCATGGTCTAAGGGGTACAAGTTCAAAACAAAATATAACCAAAAGATGCGCCACGGGAGTGGCTTTGATATATTTTACGTATGACATAGGAGTCAAACGTTCTTCTACTAGTAATATGGTTTGAAAGTGCTGAGTTCGACACCTAAGCAGGATTCAAAATTACGATGTTCATTCCAAAGTAGTTCTAATGTTTCATAATTGGACGCTAAAGTAGCAAAATTATTTTTGAATTCGATAATGTTCTTCTTGCAATACAATCACAAAAACAAATATGATAAAAACATTTACGATTTTGCTCATTAATACAAGAACGATTCAAATTTGGTCTATCTTCAACCAAATTATCTAATTATTTAATTAACTCTTTTTTTTCTCAGGAAAGAAATTTATATGAAACACAATTAGTGGAGGTGGACACTACGATAATTTTGGTATACTTTTTTTTTATTTTAATTTATATGAGTATTATTAATCGTGTATCATTGGAAAACAATAGTTACGGAAAAGTCTATTAGCGAACGATTTTTGATATTTATGCGCGTTTCCGATTAATCATTCGAATGCGATTAATGCACAAATACAAGAAAACCTAATTTGTAAAATAATAGATGCTTTTTTCTTACCAACTGAAGTTAAAATTTAATACAAAACTATAACTGTAGTCACAAAATCACACACTTAATTCCATATATTTAATTCATTGCGTTTTTGAATTATCGTAAACAAACTTTTGAAATTACAGACATACAGTCAAAACCTTAACAGATGTGAATTGAAATTTGATACATATGTAAACTTTAAATATAAATCTGTGAGCTACATTTTATTCATTTAACTTTTTATCCATCTAATTTCACTTACACTGGAAAATTTGGAATGATTCCTTCCGAATGGATGTACAATATTTGATAGAAAGCTACCAATTTGGTTTCAACACCAAATTTCATCCGCTTAGTTCAAATCTTTTTTGAATTATCGTGTTCATAGATAGACAAACATAATTCCAGCAATAAGTTTTTACGACTAGAAAGAGGCAAAAAAATGTGGTGAAGATTCGCCAAAATCTAGAGTTCGATTTAAAAAATAAATAACTTTTCTTTGTATACGAAACAATAAAAGAAAGAATTTTCCATCAGGTGTCCGGACGACAATTCACGAAAGAGCTACCACGGTAATCTACAACAATCGTTGAAACATGATACCCGGCGAAGAAAATTCCGCTTTTTTGATATTTTGACACAATGCACCTTCTTCCTTTGACTATTTCAGAGCGTGCTTAAATTAGATATGCCTGGGAGGGAAGATCACTACAGGGGAGAAGAGAAGATACCACCGAAGAGTGTACAATATTATTATTAGAGGGCAAGCAGCAGAGAAAGTGCCAACAAATAGCACGCAACGGAGACGAACAAGGGACAAATTGCCAGGAATAACTTTCGCGGAAAGCAGCTTGGGATCGTTCATAAATTTCGAAACAGACATTCATCCAGTCTGGACGTGGTTTCTGTTAATCATCAATATGTCTCGGTTGCATACAATTTCATAACAGAAGACAATAAAAAAAAGTCGGAGAACGCATATAAAAGAAAAGGAGGAATTTTAGAAATGAAGGAGGCAGAAAAACAAATTGGTATTTTAAGAAACTCAGGATGGGATTAGCGTTAAAATAAATCAAGAGACTGCTAAATTTCCGCCTTGTAAAGCTTTTTCCTCTGAATAAGTGTGGCTTGATAACACTTTATAGTAGACATTTTATTGTATATCAATCAAAATGTATGTATAAGAAAAATTGAAAATCATTGCACTTAACGTGTGTGTAAACAAATAAAGTAACTAAAAAGAAAATACTGCCGTAAAATCAATCAACAAAAAAAAATTAAAATTGTATTAATTAGAGAAAAAAAATTGCTCAATTATAAATACATACTAAATAAAATTTATATCACCAAACAGCCATTTTTTTTTTAAAAATTTAAGTGGTATAAAAATACTTAATGAGCAATAATATACTCAAAAGTTAATGAGGGGGAAAAAATCAAGAAAATTGCAAAGATTTTTATTTATTTATTATTAAAAATCTGAAAACTTTCCCTCTGTAAGCACATATTACCTAAGAAGTATTTACGAATCAAATTTAACAGCGCTTTGGACAAATGATCCGCTCAGTACGGAATTTTAAGAAATTTTTAAATACACATGTTGTAATTTACAAGTAAAATGCTAACTGAATGATACTGGCATGTAAAAAAATGTTTACGTATGTAAATCTGAACTATCATTCCGTACCTACAGATGGCTTTAAAAACGCATAAAATACGATTTTTTTAAAAACCTTAATTTCTATCCTTTTATTGTCTTCATTATAAGGATGTGATGAAACTGCACAGCGTATCTTATTTTCAAAGCAATAAATATTAATAATGAAAACAAAGATTTATATAAATAGAAAGGTTATGTGTGTATGTACACATACATACAAAAAAAACCTTAGAATTAAATAATTTGCTCAAATAATATTTTAAAAATTCTCTTGTACTTCCCCCCCCCCCCAAGTTTCCTGCTAAATAAAATGTCATCATGATCAAATAGAGCAACGAAACCTGCAATGGATGACAGACAATATTTTGCGGACTTTCTTCCATATAACTAGTCAATTCCAATTAATATTATGAGAGACTAATAGAATCTTCGATCACATATGTACTATCATTCTTTTGTCACAATGCATTAGCTATAGAGAAGTTTCATAAATAACAGAAGCAAGAGGTTAGTTTTAGTTAAGGCCAGAGAATAAGTTACGGTACATAGAAAAAAGAAGAAAAAAAATTGAATCAAAAGGAATTAGATGTATTGTTTTTCCAAACATACATGACATTTTCAGCAAAGCTTCTGATTATTAGTGTTCGTAGCTAACATATAATGCCTCAAAATCAAAAGAGTTAAAAATAAATCATAATTATGAATGATTCATTTTCACATACACAAGTAAATGAGAGAAAATTTCGCTGCCACAGGTAGAATATCTTTATTTATTCCTAAATGGCAATATTTACTAACAGGATTACAGTATTTCAAGAGGTAACTATAAAAAAGAAGAAATAACTTTTTTTTTAAATTAAAATAACAGCTCTATTTAAACAGAAGATATATTTGGATTTAAATTCAACAAAATATGCGCAAAATATAATCAAAGTATGAAATAGCTTTTTATTTTAAAATTTTATAAAACTCCTAATTATTAATCTAAAATACTAGAATTTTACAAAAAAAAAAATTTACTTTTTCAATAAATACGAGAATAATTGCTTTAGAAAATATAAGAGTGCTAAATAAACGATACATTTTCTTTTTAACTCTCACTACTTTTTTAGTGATTAGTATTAATGTCTCAAACAGTTCCAAAACGTATGTCAGATGTAATAAAATAGTTACTTCATACTTTGCCTACGGATTTTATTGAGTATCCACCACAATTATATAAAAACAAGAGGCTTAGCATTTTAAAAACGGCAAATGACGACATTCCTTCTATGATAGCTAACCATCCACAAATAGAATTAAATTCAGTATTTTAACAACCGATTACAACGAGGGAAGAAAGATGGGTGTGAAGCCGAACTCTTCAAAAAAATTCGACACACACAAAACAATATAGGTCATGGTTAAATGTGCCCATACGCGGACGCCGATTCTGCGGAGAACACACACAAAGAAATGCCTGTCGCGAACGAACAATCTTTCAAAAATAGTCTCCATCTTGTTTGATAGTGATCGGCTATTTAGCAACACGAGCGAAAGGAGACAACCGTGAAAAAATAAAAGCAAAACACTCGCCGGAGCGGGTGTAGATTGTGACGTTGGAGCTGACAGCTGGGACAACGAGTCTTGTATCTACAAGAACTCCAGGTATGAGTGCGCGCTAACTGGGACGCCAAACACATTCATCTCGGGCTGTAAAGTACACCTATCTTGTTTGTTAAAAACCGCGCTTGTTTGCTTTCATCCGACCTGCAAATACCGTACACTGATCACTAGATGAAGCGGTGGAAAACTCGAGAAATGTTTGGAGGCTAGCTAACGTTGCCTCACATGCAGACGAAAGACCTTCCACATTAGCGGAGAAGTAACCCTTTGCATATTATAAATAAGAATATTTTTTTTGTGTGTCAATTTAATTTTTTGCGGATGTTTGATGATTACGCCGAGCTACAATTGAAAGTTTGAAAATAAAAAGTAAAACTTTTTTTTTGGTCGAAGAAGTATTTACAAAATATTTTCTTTTTTTTAGTTTGTTTTAAAGTTTATATTGGAATAAATCAATCATTCATATTTTGACGAGAAAGAGTAATATGTTTCTAATGTTGATACATTAAATAAGTGGGAGACCGTTTCAATTTCCATATTATTATAAATAAACATTAATATACAACAAACAGATAATAAACATTCTAGTAAAGTCAAAAGCTTTTTTCTTAAAAATAATAATCAATCTTCTAACTTTGGGGTAAGAGTACTATTCAATTTTTAGGGTTTGAGCCTTTTTTCAACGCACTGAATATTAATAAATTTGCATTCGAATGATATTAAAAAAGAAAATTAATGTAATAATCGGGGGGTAAAACCTACAGCTCTAAAATGAAGGATGAACAGATAAGGAATTCAACTGGAATCCAAACATGTACAAAATGATACAAATTACTCAAATACTGATAAGAATCGCAGTAGGTTTTTAAAAATTATATGCATAACAACGCACAAACTAATTAACATAAAATCACTGTTTCTCCCCCCCCCC
>JAPMOQ010038084.1:1409676-1529097 GCA_026543055.1 Argiope trifasciata | reverse complement strand
TGTGTGTGTGTGTGTGTGTGTGTGTGTGTGTGTGTGTGTGTGTGTGTTTAATATAGATATAATTTTTTTCAGATTAATTCAGTAGAGCCTTGAATAAAAGAACTTACATTAAATCAATCAAAATTTAATGAAACAATGACCCAGAATACAAGCCAACAAAGTTCATTAACTATAGCTTTATAAGGGAAAGAAAATGATTAAAATTTAATAGTTTCACGATATTCAATTTCCTCTCATTAAGATTTCAAGTTACTATTAAAAAAAATCCTGAAAATGCTTTCATGATAACATCTGCATTTTAATTACCACACATATTATTATTATTATTATTATTATATATGCTACTCAAATTTATTTACATATGTAAATATTTTCTGGAAATTCGACACCATCAAATAAGCTACTGATAGGTGATGTCACTTGAAAACAATGGAAGCCGATTACAAAAATGCAAGTAGTGTGTGTGTGGGGGGGGGGGGGGATAATAACGAAAGTAAAATCTTTACACAGTTAAAATGTGACTAAGAAAACCGGTGGGAAAGGGGAAAAGGAAATTCGACAGAAAAAAGTGACAAGATAATTGCACCGAAACTGCCCAGCTCAGGTGAATAGCGATAGGCTGTGCAACAGGAAATCGAGAAAATAATTGTGCGGGCTGAAACCTCAGCTCTAATTAATCCATTAATAGGAACTTCTACAGTAATTGGAGCTTTTGCAACGCAACATTAGTAGCAACTGCAAGACAAACATGACAAGAAGACGACAAAAGGTGAATGACGTTACGGATGTATAGATTAAATTTTAGAAACAGATCGCTTCTTTAATTGAATAAGTACATGAAATCGAAAGAACTTAAAGGAATGCATTATAAAAGATAATATACCTCTTTCAGAAGTTAAGATTAAATTAGAAGTCTACTTAAAAGGTAATTATTAAGCAGACTATTTCAAAGATGGATTCTGAAAGAAAAAAAAAAGGAGTGAAAGGAAAAAGGGAGGCAAGAAATTAAAGCATTCTAAAAAAGAGAAGAAAAGAAATTGCAGTTTTCATTTCTTTTAGAGCGACATTGAGTAAGCCTAATTAAAATGAGATAAGTTTAAAATAAATAAAATACAATAATGAAATACTCCTCCTTATAAAATACTTTCAAAAGGTCTATGGAAATTCAATCAATAAGTGCACAATAATTTTAACATTGTTTTCAATGTACAAAAATATAAATTTTCATTCAAAAGATATGCTTCCATATCAGAAACAATTATTAAATTTTGAATCTCGTAAATTAAACAAATAAAATAGTTCATTAACCAAGAAAAATCGAATAAGCCATAAATCACAGGCAAAATATTTTATAATCATAGTCTAACAAAAAAAGTAATCAAAGTAAGAAGATTTTTAAATTAATTTCAATTGTTCAAGAATGTCAAATTCTAAATCATTTTATTGAAATCTAACCAATACTTTTGACTCGCTCACTTATTCTTTAAAAAGACAACTTTTAACCTAGTATAAGCTGGTTAGAAATGAAACGGAATATCTGAATGAATGTTAATCCTACTTAACAGCGTTTCAACTGGATTTGACGTTTCAGCATTATAATCTTAATCTTTTAGTGCTATTTTGACTGAAATATATAAAAGGCAAAGAATAAATCGATACTACAGAATATAAATCGATACTACTGCTTTTTAATCAACAAGCAGTTGTTGATTAAAAAGTTTAAATAAAATCGATGATGAAATGAATGGAAACACCTTTCTAATTGCCTTTATCATTATAAAACATGATATAATAAGTATTTAAATTCTAACCCATAATAAGCCATTTTTAGTTCCAATAATTTAATTTTTATACACAAATTTTGCGCTACATAAATGCATTATAACAAATATTCTTTGTGCTAAATTATAAGCATGCAATCAATTATTTGCATCAGGCTGTTTTAAGTTTTTACCTAAAGATCTGTTGTTTCGGTTTGGTATAGTTTATTTAAATTAATAATAATTGGGAAAACCTTTTTATTTCGACGAATTTATTTTGTATAAAGGCCAATGTAGGCTGCAAATTACGCCTCGAAACTGTAACCTCTTGGCTTGAAATTGAATCAACACTACTTTATTTTTCTTTATGTTTTTGTTTAATTCTCCTTGATGTCAAATAACTATTACGCATTTGCACAATATTCGCAATGACGCATTTTAGTCAATCGTATTTGAATTCTACAGCTTTTAATAAATAATTCCAATTTAAGAATCACAGTTTCAGTCGTAAATGTGCAGATTTTTTAAAATAATTAACAGGTATTGATAGAAGAAAATTAAAGCAATTGAAACTGTTGAATGACTTTTTTTTTTTGTTGTTGTTGTTGTTTGTTTCGAATGGTCGTAGTAACTGCTTTTATAAAAATAAACATAGTTTAAGATAAAAATTTAATAACGCTTCAAATTCATAAAGCTCGTTATAATTTAAATTTATAAGTGTGATTTTTATATTTGGATAAATAATAATTGCTTATGTAAGAACGGATTCTTTATATATAAACACTGATTTTTTTTATACTAAAAAATTAAATTGTTTGCATAAATCAGTAATAATTAGTGCATAAATAGTAGAACTGCGATTTTTAATCAATTCATTGCGTTGTGAACGGAGTAGATGTAAATTACGATTAAAAAAACTTTTCAGGCAGCAACTAACCAATGAGGATTCTTAAAATAATTTAAATTACTAATAATTAAATTACTTAAATTATTATTTTTTTTTACTTAAAAACCTTTCAAAAAATTTTTTAAAACAGGAAGAGAATCAGTATCCTTGAAGAAATCCGAAATTAAATATCAGCAGAATATTAACTAAGAAATACGAGACTCGAAATACAAGTAAAAAATAAACTGAATTCAGACAACCCTTCTCTTTGATATCCAGTCATATACTCCAAACGCCTCACGTGCGTATGCATACCGATTCGGAGGAAGTTACGGTTGCGATCAGCATTCGCCGTCCACATTGGTTAAAAAAGTGGTTCTTGCAAATGGAGTCAACGCTCTAGGGCGGGCCCGATCTGGAATCAGTGAGCCGAGACCAGCTCTTCGCGCGTTTGGCAGTGGTTCCACCTCCTCCTCCCCCCCCCCCTCATTCACGAAGTTTCTTCCCCTTTTCACATAAGAATGCATCTCCTCAAATATTAGGAATAAAAATGCATCGGAAACTGAGACATTAATAACACTAACATTCATTACAATTATTTTTAAACTATGGTATATTTTTATAATTATTTTGTAAATGAAGTATTGTGACATTCGACTGTTTATTTTTTCTTTTAACGCAAGAATGTACACAATTCTAAAAACTTTATTTTGCAAGGAAAATAGAACAGAATGCTAAAATCAAACTAAAAATAGAATTAGTTGTTAACTGACACGAGTCATTTAAGACAAACCATACAATTCATACAGAAGCTCGAGCATAGGTAGAAAATGATTTATTTTTTTTTTAAATTGTCAACTTATAGTGGGTTTTCTGAAAACAGATTTTGAAGAAATATGTGCATGTTTATATCGTAAACGTTTTATATATAGATGATTGCATTTTAAATATTCAGACAATATGTCATTTTTTCTACCACAACTGTGAACATATACGGCATTCTTATGACTTAAAGGATTGAATACGGCTAATTACTTCAAAGAAATCAATGTAGTAAGTTTTCATGCGCAACAAACGATGAAAAAAGGGGGCAATATAAAAAACATTTTAAAATATTGCCTGGCACTTAAAGAATCAAAACAGCAAAAATACCATACACAATATAATTTAATTAAAAAATGTCTTTTTAGCATTTACTGTTTAGAAATACAAATAATAATTTATTGGCATAGGCTACAAAAAATAATTACTTAAAGTATACAAATTATTTTAAGAACTTTTTTTTAAAATTAACTCATTTTAAATAGAAATATATAAATTCAACCAAGTCATATTTTTTTTCATTGAATGGGGAAAATATATTTAAAACACTGAAAAATGACAACAATTGCGTAAAATCTTGAGACAAAGACAACAAAGAAAAATCCTAGAATGGCCCCGAATTATCTGTCTCTTCCGGAGCTAGAAAACGAACGAAAGTTCTCGACGACGCGATAGAGTCAATGGCGCCTTATCTGTGGTTAGGCCACTACATAAATGAACGAAAGAATTCTGCTCAGAAATAAAAATTAGGTTCGCTATGATCATTTTAAGAAAAATAATTACTATTTTAACCATTTGCGGTAAAGATTTTTTTATTTATATTTTATTTCCCTTTGTTTTAAGAAAACCAATTTATACAATAAAAGGAATGCCCTTAATTCCATTAATTTAAATGATCTAGTTCTTTGGAAGCCATGATGGGCTCAATCTAGTATATAACTTATGAGCATACTTTTTATCTTATTAAAAGTATATGTACCCCCCTCCCTTAAAAAGTTGATTTTGCAATAGTCATAAAAAATGCAGTTAAATTAGATGTTGATATACTTTTAATCAAAAATAAATGGACTTAACAGAAAATACTTAAATTAAGAATCAAAAGTATGACTGTAAATAGTATTTTTTTTTAAAAAAATGATTGAAATTCAGAAAATTATAATTAAGAATGTGTCTCTGTTTTTAGATACAAAACTTCATGAAACCTATCCTTTAAACGATCATTAATCTTTTTCTACTACATACAAATACGACATTATTCTAGTCAGAAATGTAAAAAACAACCAATAAAATATTTAAGATTTTTAAAAAAAGGAAGGTGGAAAAAAGAAAACATGTTAACTCTAATGAAATTTGTTGACTTCAAAAGAAATTTAATTTCTTTAGAAATACTCCAATTTAATTTCATATTCTGATATTATTTAGACATTAACACGTTAACTGCCAACTACGCGACAACTCGTAGATTGGGCTCTTTTCTAGGACCAAACCATCTATGTTATTAGATGACTTCTCTACTACAGTTAAAAGAGAAAAAAGGAGGAATCATCTAATTAGGCAGATGGTCCTGATATCAGGTGAGGGTAGTGGCAGTGAACGTGTTAATAAGTCCACTCAATTTTTTTTCATTGAAGAAACAAAATATGATATTTTGATAAAATCAGTAACCATATATCTGAATATAGCTCTTGTAAAGAAATTCGATTAATTGCACTGCTTCTTTATAAAATATCATGCTAATTGAAAAACCATCTTAGAATAGCATTTATATACCAATAAATGTATCCGACGAAAAATTTAAAATTTTTAATTTTAAGCACTAGAAATTTTTGTCAATGAAATTGCCATTTAATGACAAATTTTAATCATACAATTGAGTAAAAACGTAAAAATTTTTGGGATGGCTAAATTCCGTTTCTCTAAAAAAGACCATGTGCCTCGAACTTGTTTTCAAGTCATTTGAAAGAAAGCAGACCGATAACCTAACAAAATAAATTTTATTCTTGGCAAAACCAGTTCTCTTAAATCAAGACAACTTCCGCAAGATCTTCCGTAGAAAATTGTGAATGAATCCAAGAGTACTAAAATTAGAGTAAAAGAGAGCAAAGCACGATTGCTGGAAGAGTTATGTCAGGCAGAAAAAATTACAGCCAGTGAAAAATAGTTAGAATTCAAAGAAAAGCATCTGAAAATCAAATGCGTTGTTAGCTTGAGAATTAAAATTGTCGAAGTTAGAAAACAGAATGCCAAGTGTAATTTTAGAAATCAAAAATATAGTATACATTTGTATATAATAAAATATTAGAGTAAGCTCACAGGTAAAAAGAATTATTTTATGTGCTATGCTATGACACAATAGTTAATTTCTTTGCGTCTGAAATAGTACTGTAATAAACTCAATAGAAAAAAAGGAAAACGGCAAAAAATATTTAATGCAATTTGAGTCAATGAATGTACGTAAGCATAATTTTTTAAGCAGAGGCCGACGAGTGATGACACTTTTAGGGGGAGGGGAGAGAAATTATCTGAAACCATATAAAATAAATTCAAAATTTCATAACCAGATCAATTTTGATCGCAGATGATTGCCACTTTTTTTTGCTTGAAATATTAGCACTTTCAATAATACTTAATTAAACATGATTAAATGAACTAATTAGATAATAAAAATTTAGATTTTGTGATGCATAAGTGTAATATGTTGACTCAAATAACAAAATATCATTTTTACATCATTTAGAAAAATTTTCCAGCTGGGAAGGCGTATCTATTTAATGGCTTAGATGTTGGTTTATTTTAGGATGGACATTCTATATTAAATAATTAGAAGCGACATTTAAGTTTATCAAAGATTTCTAGAAAACAATTCAAATTTTCTGGTAATCATTTCTCGTGATGTTTCGTAAAACTGACATGAATGATTCTTACAGAAAATTTAGTTAATTGTTTAATCTGACACTCATTTATAACTATAAAATATCTTACTTTCTATAATTCAATATGCGAAAAAGACTAATCACTTTACGGTAAAATGAGAGAAAAATAAAGAGAGAAACAGTTTTATTTAAAAATCGTCTCTAATAATCTGTTTGTATTGATTTTCTCCAAGAATTCTAAATAAAGCCATCTTCCAAACTTAAATAAAATAACGTCAACATTTAACAGAAAAAAAAAAGAAAGAAAAGAAAAGAAAAAGAAAAAAAAATTAAGTTATAAAGCAAAAATAATATTTTAAATAAAAATTACGTCTGATGGCCAAGCAAGACCTTTACTTACTCAAAACTTATTTCTTAAAAAAGAAATTCGAACCTTAGGATTACGGTATATCTAGTAAATGATACATTTTAATATGATAGTGTTTTAAGCCTCATCCATATCTATTCTTATTTTATTATTTTATAATTAAATTCCTTTTAATTATATAGCAGTGATAAATAAATGTACAGTTCAAAGTATTATAATATGAGCGAGTACAAAAGAAATTACCAAAACAATAAAAATATTACAAGTCCATAAATTTTTTTTAATCTTAAAATATAAAAAAATATTTATATAAATTTATTTAAATTTAAGAAAGATGAAGGTGTCACGAAATAATCAGTTTTCTCATTTGGCATTTTAAGTGATGCAAAAAATGTTTTTGCCAAATAAGTTCACGTTTATTAAGAAAAGAAAACTATGAAATTTCAGTTAATTACATCAACGTCTCGCATTTTAGAGCAATACTAGGACTAAGCTTGTAATTTTGAACAGAGATCAGATTAGGAAGATGACACCTGTTTCTCCAGATCATTACATAAACGGTAGGAATTTTGACTTCAACTGATTCGATGTTCATTGGCACCGAATTTTGGGCAGAACTGGGTTTGAAAGAATCTCCGGTCCAAAATTCGAGTCCCTATCACCAGACAACCACGACCTTAATTTTGAAAAACATCTTTAGTTATAAACAACTATTGTTAAGAAATAAATATCTGCCATTACTTGGCAATTCTAGGTCTATTCTATAAATCGTTTTTAAACGAATTTTATGCTTCCCACAATTCACGAGTAATGTACCTACTTATTAACATTACCAAAAAATAATAATTTAACCATTAAAAAAAAGGTAAAATAAGAATTATTTTGTGTTAAAAACCAAATAGTTTTTAAACCTCTAAACTGCGCAACTGGTTACTACAGGTAAAGAAGAAAACAACATCATAAAAGTCTTATCAGAAGATTTCTCAACTCGTATCGAAAAATTAAACAAAGCAAATCTACAACTTATTTGCATTTAAAATTGCAATACTTGTAGACTACATTTCTTTTTTTAATCGATAATGTTATGTAATGGAAATAACAGGCACATTGTTGAGTGAAAGGTGATTTTAAAAAAAAAAACTATACAAGTTGCAACAACCCATTATCAAGAATCATTCTTTTCAAAAATCATTTTTCCCATTTCTGAAGGCGGTCTTAGCTAAATAAATCTAAAATCATTTGTTCACGGTATTCGCAAGTTGCTATGGTAAAGAGATATTGATTTGTTGACGAGATCGTCTGCTTAAAAGCATGTGCGATATTCGTAAAAGCACACATAATTATCAGAGAGAGAGAGAAAAAAAAAGAAAAAAAAAACCACGAGCCCCCCATTTTTCCCATCGAAAAGTCAATTGTTATTCTAAAGTAAACATTGTATTGTCAACAGTGATTTTTATAAATTGAAGATGACGAGATTTTCCTTTCAGATAAAAAACAAATGGATCATTTTGGTTTCTGAATTTGTAACTCGTCAACCAGATTGATTTTGAATTACTAAAAATAAACACATAAACTATCGGAAACATTAAAAAAGCCTAAGAGCAAACATATATACATAAAAATAAATTTGAACGCAAAGCTTAACTACTAAATATGGTTAGATTTTGCGTAGAACCTCAATTCAGCATCAACCATTAAATGTTATCTTTTTATTGATTTGCATTTAATTTCCATTACTCAGTATGTCAAACGTAGAGTCTCTCTAGAATTGAACTACAAATTTTCTTGAAATTTCAAAGCAAGATTACGTTTTAACATCCTCTTCCAGAAAACCTTTTACGAATTGTGCGTATTAATGCGGGCTGACGGCTTATTTGAGAACATATAGCATTAATTAGGGATGAATTTTATTTTGTTTTATTTTATTTTTAATACATTCAAAATAAGGACTATTTGAGAGAGCTGTTATTGTTTTATCCTTAACCAGATGATGAGGACAATATCATAAGATTCTCTAGCATGTCATGCACAATTAATCCTCAATTGTATCGGTCTCGAATCCACATTCCTCCGCTACAGGAGCCAAAAACACAACTAAGTCACTGCGACCTGTATCTCAGTGGAAAATATTTAAATTATATTAAATTTCTTTTGCAACAACACTGAGATTGTACTGGATTATAGGTATCGTAAGAGACAAGTTTTACATTAGAGATCAAGATATTTTATAACTTAGCTCAAAATGTAGTTAATTATATTAAAGAGAAAATTCAAAAGCAGAGTAAGGATGATTTTGAAACAGACATCAGTCAGATGATGAGGACGGCACCTGCGATGGCCTCCAATTTCCCAAAATTCTGCATTACAGCAACAGGAACGCGCTTGGTCCGCAACATCAGTTTTAAAGTGCGTCAAGCCAATGTACATGGCAGATCTTCAAGGAGATCAGTTCCAAGAAATTTTGGTTCCAAGCGTGGATGACTCCGCCTCCAATGCCAAGACATTGTTATTAAGACAATTAATTACAAATGCTCTTCCTCAAGAAGTGAAAGGGCCGAGATGGCCTGGTGTTAAAGTCTCGGCTTTGGAACCGGAGGGTTGCAGGTTCGAGGCCCCATTCCACCGAAGAACCGCCGTGTAAGCGGGTCTGGTGCACGTTAAATTCGTCGTGGCCAAATGTCCTCCCGCTGGTGTGGTGTGGAAATTTGGAGAGGGGAGTGCAGGCTCAGATGTCGTTCTCGTCATCTGACTGCGATTCAAAATTACGAGGTCCATCCCAAAATAGCCCTAATGCTGCTTCAAAACGGGACGTTACTATAATTAAACTAAACTAAATGGAATTCGATTCTGCGGAAGGCCATGGCCCACCCTGGGCTGAAGCGCCATTGAAGAAGAAGAAACCCTCAAGAAGTGAAGAGCAATTGGAAAATGTCAGCAATATGATTTAGGCAAAATTTTGAAAAAGATTTTTACTTGACAAAGAATTTTACTTGACGGAAATAATGTCTTGTACAGTAAATAAATGCAAAAAAACTGAATTAAAATATTTTTGCTTTATAATATTCTAAGATCTAATATTAACCAATCTCAGAAAAAAAACTGGGGGATAGATAAATACATGTCGCCGTTCAATTACTTCCTTCAGGTACATGACAATAGGAGTTGTCACCGTTTTATATTATATATATATATATATATATATATACACATATTATTATTATTAAGCTGATTTTCCTATACAGGAAGAAAACGTATAAATGTTTGGAGGTTGAAAAGAAAACTTTAGTTTAAAAGTTTAACTGATAAATTTAAAGCTTATCAATACATTTAAAATTACTTCCTTGAAATCTAATTTTGTTACAACATTATCCCACAATGATTTAAATAGAATAAATTGCTATGTAATTTGATGATAAATCATACAAAATGATGTAATATTAGATGTTGGTATATTTAATAAATTTAGGTTTATTGATCTTTCTATCGTTTTTAGCAACAAAACAGATTAAAATGTAAATGATCGTATATAACATGTAAATGATTACATAAATTTGGGGGCTGAGCGTGTCTATGTATTACTTCATAATATATCGAAAATAAAATTCGAATATATATTGGCAATTTATACATAAATTTATCAACTGACGAATTTTGCCCAAGTTTGATAAAACTACAATTTGGGTGTCAAAATTAAATGATAATCTTCATCCGTCTAACAGAATCTACTTACACATGGATTTGAACAAACATCTAAAATCAGGAAATTTTATCAAAAACTCGAGGTCTTATTATACGATAATTTTTTCTTTGCTTACCGTTATACGAGTTGGCAAAAAAATTAAATTCGATCTATTAACTTAAAGGCGCAAACTTACAAACTTATTTACCTCAAATAAATAAATTTTAGTCCATCCCCTAATCATTCAAGAATCTTTGCTAGCCTTATTACAGCTTAATGCACCTCTATTATAGAAGAGGGGGAAAGAAGGCTTTAAGTATTCTACAACAGTGAACACTGTATTTTATAATTTTTAAGAGCATGTTATTTTAAACATCTATATATGATTAACTTTACAAACATCTCTTCTTTCTTTAGCAAACTTTCGGCACTGTTCTCTGGCGCCTGAAAAATGAGAGCTCGATAAGTGAAGGTCGAATTTCTAGGTCATCCAGAGTTATTTCCTTATTATCAATTAAAATTTCATTCCTCTAAGCCATGAAATTCATTGAGAATCATCAGCCAAAAATTGGAGTAAGTTGCTTCCTATTGTTGAAGGATAGGAACAACGAATAATGTATCTTTATGAACGAATGTATCTTTATCATCAGGGTTTGAAATCAGTATAAAGTAACAATTCCATATTATAATTCAATCCTTAATTTAATGTTCAACGATTATTTTTGTATTTCTGATAAATTAATTTTTTCATTCAGAAGAAATTGATATTTAATTGTTCTTTAACGGTTTTGTGGGAACTAATTCTCAGTTGTGTAATTATTATTTTGCAGATTTCGGTTTCAATATTTCCAATTGTATTTAATATTATGTAGTATATTATTCAAAACAAAACTAACTTCAAAAATTTTAGTGTCGATTATATGTAAAGCAATAATTAATTTTGGAAAAAAAATCGAAAATAATTGTTTTCTATGATTGTTCGTGAAATCAATACACATCACTGAGTAAAATCTCTTAATTTCACAAACATATAACAACACTTTCGACGGACGTAAATGATTTCTGAATAATAGCAACTTCCTAATGATACGTATCGAATGACATGAATTAAACATAAATGAAGAAAAATTTCGCAAACTGTAATACATTATAACTAGATAGATATCATAGTTTCGGTCATTTTTTATCTCATAGTTTTATATAAAAAAAGGATTAATAAAAAAATTAAAGAAGACTTCGGAAACTTAGAAGACGGAGGGTAACTTACATTAAGACATGCTTTACGAAACATTTTTTTTCTATTAATTCACTAAAACGGAAGTTGCATTTACGACTTCACATCACTCATTTATACTGGGCACTGAATGTGCTATCATAAAGCATGACTTAAAATCACGTTTAGAGAGAATATTTTATTTAAATTTTAAAAGCTATAGAGTCTCGTTGTAGCAAGATTAAGTTGTAACATGCACTAGTTCCTGGCTCCCCTATCTAAAAATATACAGATAGAATTTGTTCTCCAAGAGCACATATAAAATTTATTTCAATATTTTTGGAACTTAGAAAATTGATTTATTAACGACGTTAAAAAAATAACAATACAAAAGAAAAATATTTTAGCATTAAAAAAAAACTATTGTCACATTTCGAATTCACTGCACTAAGACAGATCAAATGCTTTTAAAAAACATCAAGGCCCATTTTTATCAAAAAATAATACAACACAAACTATTCTTCTATTCTTCTAAAGCACATGTATCAACTAATTAGTGTGGACTATATCCCTGCCAAATCTCAGGATTCAAAAGGGAAACCAGTTTTCATACATGTCTGATTTTGTCAAAAATATATCAAATGATTATCATCTTAAAGATTTTAGCAGTATATAAGAGTGGCACTCAAAGAATAATGAACAGTAAAGCAGAAAAATAGTCCCTTAAAAGTGAAGTCAACCCCCACAAATCAGAAAGCAAATAAACATGCCTTAGCACGAGGGGGAAGGGGTTGAAAGAGAACATACGAAGAAAAACCGCGCGCTCTGGCGGCAAGAAGAGACTAAGCTGCGGTACCACAACAAACATAACAGCAGATAACAGACCAAGAGATCATTGACTGCTCACTCCTGGTCGCAACTTTTCTTTTCCCTCTCTCCCTCCCCACGACCCGTCGCCATGGTGAAGAGGTACTAGAGTAGAAGGGGAAGGGAGAAGGACCACGTGACTTGCGTCATATCCGCGAAAAAGTTGGACGATTGCCCGCCTCTCCGATTGGTCGGCTTCCCCCCTCTCTACCACCTAAGGATCATCTATCAACGGTTGTATGTGTTGGAGCGTGTGCGTTACAGTGTGGGCTAAGAGCTGCTTTGGAACGAAAGCGTGCCTTTCGAATTGCATCTTGATTGTTGGCAACATGCGATATGTTATTGCTAATTTGTAGATTCTCGAAAAGAATGTCTCGGTGATATTTTTTGAACCCAGGAACATCATTAAAAAAGTTGAATTATATCTTGATCAGAATAATTGCGTTGCTATATTTTCCCTCAACAAAGTATTTAAAGCATTTGGCGAATATAATTTACTATCATTAAAATGTTTTTAAATATTACTTGAACGGCCATATTTCATAAAGAGCCAGTAAGATTTAATAACGGTCAATTTATTGTTGCAACTTAACATCTTGTAACAGAAGTATATATGTCAAAAAAATTGAATCCAATTTAACGAGCATGTTCACAAGTAATAATGGAAAGGAATATAAAACCTCTAAAAATTTTATTATTGCCTTAAAATTCATCATTTACTAAAAAAAAATGCTTTTATTAATATTACGATTTTCATAATATTAACTACAATTAAGCAAAAACAATGCGTCGTTGCTTTATGACTTTTCTTCTCTAGAGCTATGCTGACGGTGGCAATCCAATATCAGTATTTTTTAATGTATCCTCTGTGCCTTTAATCATTAGGACTCGGCTCTATTCTTTTGGTAAGAGAATTTACATAAATATTCAAGATAGGAAAGCATTTGAATAAAGAATCCACCAAAAAAACAAACAAAGAAAGTAATTATTTTACTTTGCCTAGTTCAAGCTGAAATTGTTTAAATTATCAGTACTTCTAATATGAATATTCAATTGACACTTCATATTTCAAGATTTCTATCTTAATTCGCGTAATAAAGCACGATAAAAATCATACAATCAAAATTATCATATTAGTTGTGATGAATGTAAGATAAACTACTCTTCATCAAAGACGTGTTCCAATTATAAAAAACTTTCATCCAATATAAAACCAATAAGAAAAACGATGATAATTCAAAAAATGCAACGACTTAAATATATAAAATTCGGTGTGAGAATTTGGAATTAAAAGTGCTCTTATGCCAAATTTTTGTTTCAAGCAGCGGGAAAAACGCGTCTAAAACAAACATTCGATTTTATTACTATATATATTAATTAACCACCAAATAATTCGTCGAAGGATGACTCGAAAAATTCAGCAAAAATGCTAAATTCACGTGAAAATATATTTCAGAAGAACATTAGTACCTTATTTGACGTCCACTGGCATGAAAATTATAAGAGAAGAAAGTTCTGGGGAGACCACTCCCGCTAGTTTGTTTAGTTTCGCCATATATAAAGCACATTGCAACAGAAAGTTGTTTAAAAAAAATACTACATTTAAACATAAAAACAATAAAAAGCATAAAGACTTCGTTCATATACAGAGATAAAATTAGCGTGCAAATTAACAAATAGAACTCGAAATAATGCAAGCACCCACTCAGCTATCATTCACTCTCCGAAGTCGGCACGTAGCAAAACAAAAAGTACACTCAAGCTTCCTCCTTTGTCGAAATGCATCGGTCGGTCATATAAATAAACACAACTCCCATTTCCAGGAAATCGCTTTACCATACCTGGTCGAAAACAACATGGAAAAAGAGAGAGAGAAGGCCTCGATAAGCAGGAGCCCAGCAGGAGTGCTGAAACAATGATCCGTGAAGGGAAGTACATAACGCGCCGAAAAAGAGAACTTGAATGACAGGTACGGGGCAGGCGGTGAATGAAGAGGGGCAGGGCGATCGGTTCAAGGTCGATGGGTCGCGGTTACCCCCAGAGAAAGTAGACTCCGTTAGATTCGGTTAGGGGAAAGGAATGCAAGGGATCTACCCCGTGGGAGGAGGGTACAACTTGTGGTCGAGGAATTCCCCCGGTTACAATGGGACAGATAATTAACTGCCGTTGAACTCAAGACTTTCTTGCACAAAGTAATTTACATTGAATGTTAATTGGCTTTCAAAGAAAATATCTCATTTACACTGCTTATGAAATTATCTATAACTAAATGTGCAAGTTTATCCGCCAAAATTAATAATTTATTGTATTCAAGAGATCTTAGCTGTTTAGTTATTTTGGCATCATCAATGAATCATTGAAATCATACAAGTTCATTCTTTTTTCAGAAAACGGAGTTTAACGAAAGTGCGTCATAAGATGAACTGTCAAGCTATACAATTTTCACATTGAAGCAGTAGAAAAATAATCAAAACAAATAAATAAAAGATAATCTTATAAAAGATTTTCTAAAATAATGTCGATATAAACTAAATGCTTTAAATATCCTGAACTTTGCTCCAACAATTATTACCTAAGTTCTAAGAAAGTAAAGTTATAAATTCTAGATGAGCAAATACGAAGCGATGATACTAGAGAAAAACAATAGTTAAATTATTGAAAATCGACCATTTCTGTAACAATTCTTTATAAGATAAGTATAACGGAGCACTTAAAAAAACATTTCAGATTTAATGCTGCGAATATGAAAAATATTTCTGAAATAAAATAACGCAACTGCAGCTAGTAAAATTTTCCTGAATATACAGAACTTCAGCAACTCAAAAACTCATCAAAACGCGCAGCATTATTTATTGCATTATATATTTGAAAGTCAATTCATTCAAATAATTTGACTGATAGGCAATTCACACTGATGGATGGAAAATTAGATCTGGATTTGTTAAGGCTCAAACGGCCATTAAAATCTTATCTTCCAGGTGAAAAACATATATTATCAGTATTTTAAATCAATTGATTCATAAGCGAAGAGATTAAGAAATGAACCAGGCTAGAAATTCTGCGGAATTTTAAATCTTCACTTCATTATTAACTATTTGACAACCTTCACATTAATTTGATAATGAAAACAGATTTTAATATAAACGCAAACAACAAACACGTCTAGATTTCAAAACATGAGAACACTCGCAGCTTGAATGAATGCAAGTTGGAATGCTGTTCAATAACTCCTGTTAAGATTTTCTATTCTTCGCAAGAACATTTATTGAAGAATAAGTAGAAACATTCCATCGCTCACTTTCACTAGAACCGCACACTCCACCTCCAATCAATCAATCATATCTCACCATGGCAAATGTGAAAAGTCAATACTCAAACGTGTCCGTCAAACAAGTCAAGAAGTTGAAATGTTAACCGAGCCAACCACGTGTCAAGAGTCTTTTTGGAGACTTCCTCTGAGCGGGAAACGTTTTCTAGAACCCTAATCACGTTTTATGGGTCAGCACTTCCACAGCCAGTAGAGAGGGGGTGAAATGAACTTTGGGCTGTCTTCGAAGAAGGTAGGCGCTCCTTTTGATGTTTTTTACCAGAATGAATTAATCAACAAAAGGGTTGAAAAACCCAAGAGTGGAAAACTAAATCAAGATTGCTGGTAATAAGAACAGACTATTTAACCCTTTGTACACCGGAAAGTAATGAGATGCATTATTATCCATATGTGAGTATAAGGTTTCCTTTCAGAGCTTAGATATCTCGGAAACAGTAGCACGTTCGTTATAATTTCTAAAATTTAACCCTAAAAGATATTGCTGCTACACCGCTTTTATAATAATCATTATCGAAAAAGAACATGAAAATGACGCATCTTGCACAATGGATCAGACTAGACATAGGCGTACAAAGAGTTAAACTACATTCTTTAATGAGAAAGGCCTGGAAAATTTAGTATCCGGTTTAGTCTCTTCCAAAATACAATAGTTGATGAAATTCAATAAAACTTAATGCTTTTCTTTATACAAAAATCATTATAATAGTAATAGGTTTTGCATTCTATTTAAAATCATTTAGGGTAAAAAACTATGTAGTTTGTATTTAATATGTTTCATCTGATTAAACATACTTAAAATAATGACTTGATCTGGATATACAGCAATGTCACAATACTTAGAAACAAATAAAAACTTCCAATATAAATTAAAAGGATACTACAGAAAGATAGAAAAAATTCAAAGAAAAATTATCTTGTACTTTAAAATTAAATCCGAATGCTTCTTCATTATACTACTTCAAAACTAAAAGTCCTTTTTACTAAAGGAAATTGATATTTTCACTTCATAATCTTTCGTTTCATATAATGCAAATAATTTAAGTTAAGCTAAAGGCTTTTTAAATTCATTCAAAATTATTACTATCCCGTCTTATAAACTGCATGAACAATAACAACAATGGGGGTAGTTTTTGCATTTTACTTTTTGAATATCTTTTTTTTTTTTGCACGCACCTGTGTGTTATTAACAAACACACCTCATTCGCGAATATTATATTATATAAGACCAATTAATTATTGAGATACGATTTCATTGACCGCAGCAAATAACTAAATGTGTTTAGGGTGTCTTTCACAACCGATTGAAACCAAAATGTGACACAGAGTTATAATCGCAAAATGACATACCAAATATCATATATTTTAATGCTTTCTTGAGTTATTGCGTTTACATGCTAGTAAAGGAATAGACTGACAGACGGTTAACTTATTGAAAGAAAGTACAAATTTTGATAAGGCTCAGATGATACAACTGAAAACTAAATTCAATTTACCTAAGCTGTTACATTTTTTTAAAAATTATTGCGCTTACATGAATGCAAAAGAATAAGTAAATTAACATTTGATATAAAATTTGTGCAACAAATTTTATCTATCTAACGTTTTTTCGTTTTGTATGTATGTTAACCTGTTCGGACAGTCAGCCACATGGACTTTCTCGGAATGGATTTAATTTAAAATGTAAAAGAAAACAACTTCGATGCAGAAAAACCATGCACCAAATTTTATACAACTAATTCAAAGCTTTTTAAAATGAGTGTGTTCACAAACAAAAAGACGTAGTTTCGAAAATGTGTTTTTCGGTCTCAGAATTTATAAGATATAAAATTTCGTCAAAATCTTGAATTCCAAAATTTTTGAAAATAATGACACTTTTATTTACGAATGTTGAAAAATTAAATACAGTCCTATAAAATTTTTGCTACAGCAATATCGTTTATAGTAACTCTAAAGCCTTATAATAATAATAATAATAAATATATTTTATATATGTGTTTGTGCGTGTGTGTGCGTGTGTAATTCTATATTTAACAGTAATCTTTAAATAGATGGCAGAACACTAATATTAATGTCTACTAATTAACATTATTATTATTAATAATAATAATAATAATATTCATTAATTTGAAGTAGTATAATGAAGTTATAAGCTATATAAAACATAACCAGATTTTAAAAAAAAAACTATCATCGCAAATTAAATCTAAAGAAATGCAACTTTTAGCACGTGACTTGATAAAATATAAAATGTGATATTTTCAACAAAAATAAATGCAAAGCAAAGGTTTCTAAAATCGTTTGCAATATCTAAATAATTAATTCAACAAATCTTCTTTATTTACGGTAAACCTGATTGAATTTAGACAGGATATGCATTGAAATCCCGACTTCATGGCATATTTCTATAATCGTTTGCAATACCTGTACATTAATTACATAATATTTTTCCATTATAAAATGTAATAGATTCTAAAAAAGTAAATGCAAGGCCAAGATTTCTATAATTGTTTGCAACATCTAAATCATTTATTCAATAATTTTTTCCCCTTTTTCGCTTTCTTTAAAAAAACATATTTAATATTTTGGAAACATAACCGATAAATTATTAGAGCATTAAACTCAAAAAGTTTTTCCGAATAACGTTACCGACTCTTTAACTACTAAAACTGAATCTTTTAACTTTAGCTATTTCTTAAATTTTATACTGATTTTAAAGAAAAAATAACATATATTTTTTATCTATACTTATAATAAAGCTCAATGTGTGTGTGTGTGTGTGTTGGCGCTCTACAGGCCAGACCATGGGATCTACAGCTACCAAATTTGGTACATGTATACTTTAAGGGTCGGGAATGTGCACCTCCGAGCCCTTTTATTCGAATGTTTAATTAGAATTTGAATTAATTAAAAATTAAGCGAAATTTCAACATTTCCCCGCTATAACTTCAGAAAATATTATCGCACAAACATGATTTTTACATCAAGTTAAAGATTTAAAAAACTAGTTTTCTAATGGTATCAAGTGTTTTAACATATAACTTAAACTTCTATTTTAAACGAATTGTCAAAAAGAAATGTTTTAACCATATTTTCAACAGCATATTTCGGATAAAACAATAAAATTTAATCTGCAAGAGCACGTCAAAGGGAAAAAATTAGGTTTTATCACCGAGTTGCCATCATTTTCACGGAAGTTCAAATTTTTAAAAAAAATCAACTATTATTGCAAATTAAATCTAAAGAAATGTAACTTTCAGCACGTGACTGGATAAAATGAAATAAATATAAAGTGTGATATTTTCTTTAAAAAATGCAAGGCAAAGGATTCTATGATCGTTTGCAATATTTAAATCATTAATTCGATAAATTATCTTTATTTATACAGGATATGCATTCAAATTCTGGTCCAACGGCCAATTTGTAAAATATTATTAATAGGCATGTGTATTGTTTAATACTATTAATTTGATCTAAATGAAATAATTACATTTAATGTAGCTTGAGTCAAACAATGCATTTATGAATAATGAGTTTTAGATTTCTTCATACTTCTTTCTCTGTGAGCCAATTTTACAAAATATTTTTTATTAATATTTTAAATAAAAATTGCTACATCAATCAGTCTTCTAAATCAATAATTAAATCTGACTGACTTATAAAATTATAGAATATTATTATGAAAACGTGTTCTTTTAGAACTTTCCGTCCTTCATCTTAAAGAAAATATTAATTTCAGTCCAATCAATACCCGGAATTACTTCAAGGCTAATGAATATGTGATTTAATTGAAAATTTTAGAACGCATTACTCATGGCGAATCAGCTGGTCGCCAAAGGCGGCTAGTATGAAATATAAACCAGTATTGAGTGCATTTATATATATTTATAAAGACCTTTCAAATTTTTAAGTTACTTTTGAAACTTTTATAATAATTACATAAATGAAATGAAACCATTTTATACTTTCTGTTTTTATAATAAAACATAGTTGGACACCAATCGAAATGACGCCACTAATTTAATTTATTGCAACCACGCCTGTTAATGCCATCTAAAAAGGTACACTTGCAGACTTACTGGAAGTAATCAACAAGTACAAGAATTCCCAAATAACGCCAGAGAGGTAGTCTTAGGTGAACAAGGTTGAGGTGAAAAGGGGGTGGAGAACAGCGTGCGAGCAGACAGTCGCGTGTCTTCTTAAATGTTTGGGACACGCACGCTTCATATTATCGTTTCAGTCTCGGGATTTCAGAACCGAAGAGTTGGTTGCGGCCCGTAAGATTCTGGTTGGTGATTATACGAAACAGAACAATAATACGTGTTAAACGAATAGGTTTTGTATTTATCTTAATGGTATTCACCGTACAGTATCACGTCTTCAGAAAGAGGCTTTTAAATTCAGATTTGTCTAAGTCGAAAATATCCAAATTCTGCAAATCAAGTTTATCATGATCAATAAAGTTTATATCTGTATGATCCATGTAACACATTATTTACTAAGAAAGAAATATTTTATAAAATTTGTCCATACTCTACTTTTTTTAAAAAACTCCAATTATTAAGAATGGCTAATCCAAATTTTTGTGAAACCATATCGTACGGCAAATAGGATGGATATCAGTAAATGATAAATGGAATTTTTGTGATGAAGGTATTCTCCAGTATGGAAAATACTGATTCTTACTCAATTGACTCCAAGTTCCGAAAGAACAATATTAATTTCAAAGTCCAGTATTTTCTTCTTTCCACATATAACTAGTTATTTCAAATTTGAAAACATATGAACTTGATACATTTGGGCAATTAAGTTCACTTAAAAATATTTATACTCAAGTATAAATACGATGAAAAATGATTTTAAATATTAAACCATGTTTTACTTATAATATTTTATGATAGCTTTTTTAAAATATTATAAACAATAATAGCTTTTTTATTGAATAGTATAATAATAGATTTACAAACTTAGAATAATCACAAAACCACAAACAGTTTGGTGAGATTTGTTTGGTCATCGATAGGTGTTAAAAAGAAAATTTAGGAATTTATAAATCACTATATTCGCCATTTATTTAGAGCACGGAAATTCAGTTTTTCACAAAACTCTTAAATGCAGCGAATTCTCCCTCCTATTAAAAAAATATATATAATTGAGTTCCAAGGTTTTTTATTTGTTTTCCTCACTCCCCGCCCCCTCTTCTCCAGTCATGATACCCAAAATCATATTCAATTTTTAAAAAAATAGTTGAGATTAGCAGTTTGCAGGTTATTTCATCTGAAGATTACGGAATGTTTAATGATCTGATATGCGAAAAAATAATTTAATTAAATTTATATCTATATTTTTACAATAAACGCATGGATGTTGATTTCACTTTTCAATTTATTTTTCACATATCTGATTTTGATTCTACAAGACCATTCTGATGAATTGCGGACAAGAATTTGAATATGCAAATAAATAAGAAAACTTTAAGAAAGTTTTTTTTTAATGTATTTGGATACCATAAGTTACCATTAAGGTATTCGACTACGTTTGAAGTCTTTTAAATAAAATGGTAATTTGAGCATAATTTTCAAATGACATTTATGCAAGCGTAATATATTATACAAAAATATTCCATAATTTAGCTTATTATAATAATTATTATTTTGATAAATATTTGAGTAAACGCAGAATTTTTTGCTCCAAATTTGAACTTTTTCGAAACATTCCGAATCAAATCAAAAACAAATAACCAGATTGTTGTATTCTTCGGTATATATAGCCACTGATATGTAGGGCCTCAAGCAAAAGTTTAAGAATAATTAAAAATTCCAGCAAATTACATGTTAGTGTAAAATCCTAAATTTTATCTTTTTTTTTTCTTTCAAAGTTTAAAAAGCGCATAATTTTACAATAGATCCTCACCACATTTATATAATAGGTAAATTTCCTAGACAGTATGATGCAAAAAGGACAATTGCAATATTTCGGTTAGCTATTTCAAAAAATATTTTAGTAATTATGGTTACATTGTGTGTTGTGTGTGAATTTTTTTTTTTTTTTTTCAATGAGACAATAGAAGGAGAGGCGGGCGGATTTCTTCAAAATTTCCTAGACTAGCAGATTATTTCTTCTTTTCCCCAAAGGTTCATGATTTTTTTTATTTAACACCCCTTCCATCCACTTTTATGAGTATGTACTGAGATCCACTATGCAGCAGTATCAGCAGATTTCGGAATTTTAATTTTTTTTAACCTTACAAACATATACTAACTAAATTTGTAAATTTACATTAACAAAACTGAAGGCATTGTTATCTATTAGAATTTGTCATAAATACAGTTTAAACTATTCGAATGCGATTATTGTAAGAAATTGCAGCCAACTGAAAATATTCCAAAATAATATAAAAATGAAATATAAAATAAAAATTAAATCGTATAAAATTATAAAAAAAAATATTTATAATAATGACTACATTTTCATTTCAAATTATCGTAGATTTAGTAAAAAAACTGTTGGATATCCTCAATGTAGAATATGATTAGCTTAATAATATTAAAATCTCGTTTCAAAATGGGCGCTATTTTGAAATTTAGGGTAGATAACGCAGTAGATCCTAAACCAAAACTTCCACGCTTTCGCGTCATACCACAGAAGGGAAGAAAAAAAATTATCCAAGACATACATACGGCGGATATTCCGTTAAACCGGATCTCAATCCTTTCGAAATAATAGTTACCACTAGACGAAATTATTTCAAATATAAAAAATATACCCAAATCTCTAGGGAAAAAAAAATAAATTTCAAGAAAAAAATTCGATTATAAAACACAAGGCTTTAAAAAAAAAAAAATCTACACTTATTTTTACTTAAATGTATTAAAACCGAAGAGCCAATTTTAACACTACGTGATGGAATTAAAAAAAAAAAAATCTTTCAACACTTGCTTTATTTTAGTGCGAAGGTAAATTTTGCACCTGTAATTCAGTCAGAAACATCATTACTCAACTAATTTGAAATATAAAAAAGCAGTTCAAGTCAACTTTCTTGATGTGGAATCGTAAGAATCTAGTTTTTGTTTTTAATCTTACTTAGAAAAGAATCGAAAACGAATTAAAATAGTTAAGCGGCTAAAAATTGGTTTACGTGAATAAGTCACAAACATGACAAAATCTTAAAACAGAAAATTTTACTTACAAAAATAAAATCATAATTCTGAGGATGACGACAATCGAAACTAAGAAAAGTCAAAAGTCACATCGAACGATGAATCAGCAAGTTTCACCTTCACTAGCACACGTTATGTCGTCAGGTGTGTTCATGTCGTAAGACAAAACCAGTAAGAAATAGGGGAAAAAAAGCATGAACAAAAAGAAAAGCAGTAGGTCCTTTATCAAGGTCAAATCAACGACGACATTACTTGAAGCAACGAACTGAAATTTCGTCAATCAACTAAGAACAATAAATACGAAAAATTGAAAAAAAAGCGCCATTTAGGCGTTCCATCATCTTATTTTCTTTCCGGTACATTAGAATATTGCCATTTTTCTGTAAATAAAATTAAAAGTCGAAAAGGGCCTATTTACACTGGTACACATATTTGAATAAAATGATAATACTGAGGTCGAGTTCTGTTTTTGCAGAACATTGCACATACTTAATATCAAGGATAAGATTTAATATTTTATTCTAATAAAATTGTATAATAATGTTTCGAGATGTTCTTACAATATTATATACGGTTTTAATTCTCAAAAAAAAAAAGGGGGGGGGAAGAGGGAACGACTTAAACACCTTCACATTACAAGTTAATGAAGAAGACCTTTGATTTCTTTTACCCTTTTCAAGTTTATCCTTCACATACATCGAAATTATCCTAAATCGAAACAAATTTACAATGTAAAATCAACACTTACGTAGTCATGAAAAGCTTTAGCTTCACTAGAGTGTTCACAGGTGTCTCTCCTTTCAGGAGCAGCACAGTATAAGTCCCAAAATACACTGAAAATAAAATATTAAAGATTATTTCAGGATTATATAAAGCATATGAAAAAAAAAAAGATTTAAAAAGAATACAACACAAATATTTTCAATATTTGTATTGTCTTCGATATTTGCATTCGAAAAAAAGCATAATCTTTTTTATTATTATTATACATAAAAATGAGGAAAATCAATCGTAGACTGAATCCAAATAACCAAATAGATTGTTTGATGAGAAGTCATATATCGAAATATCTGTTATCATGTGCTGTAGCATAAAATATTTCATCCATTTCATTCCTATACAATTATCAATGGATTCGGAAACTTATATGGCAAATGTCAGATAACGTTATAATTTTTTAAATTTTATTCATTTCAAATTAGTTTTGTCTCCAATTCATTCTAAATCAATAAAAAGAGGTGTTGCATTACTTAATTATTAAGAAGTATTGCAGACAAAATGCATTTTTTTTACATGTTAGGTTGCTACATGAAGTTACAAAAAAAAATTTTGCAAGAAGGAATCAATAAATAAAATAAAAATTTAAGTATCTTAAATGTGGAACTACATATTTCAAATTTAATCAGCACTAAAAGCTATTTAATATTAACAAAAAAAAAAGAAAGAAAAATACAAATTTCTGCAAAACGGCATTTAATTAAATTTTAAAAATTTGATTTGGGTGGGATAGCATTTGCCTTCTAAACTCCTTAAGGTTCATACGGGAAACGAATTTTTGCTTTATATTTTATTACGAGATGTTAAAATTCGCAACAAAAATTACACATTGTCCACTAACACCAAACATTTCTGAATTCCATTTGAAGCAGTAAGACAGCACATTTTTCGTTTAATTAATTTAGTTTAATTATTAGAAATGTGTTTTAATTTATTTTAATTACTGCCCTGAAATTAGTGTACGAAGACATGTTTATAATATCCATATAAAACTTTTGGAGTTGTAGATCTGCCATTCGAACTAATAAAAATATGTTGCTTCTGCGCAACCGCACCAACTAATGGGTAAATTATAAAACACAAAATATTCTCAACAACTGAGATTTTCAATATTTAAAAATGCATGTTACAATATTTTAAAAAATGGCAATTTTTCTGAAAGAAAAATGCGAATTATTTAATATAGGGACTAATAAACCAGAAAAAAAAGAAAATAGAAATTTAAACCTTAATCCTACAATAAAAAATGTTTAAGTAAAAAAAACAATTATAGAAAACACAAATCCTCATCATCAAAAGTTGTTCATTATTTGATTATGATTTTAATGACCAATTTGTAAAATATTAGTAATAGGCAAACATATTGTTTAGTACTGTTAGCTTGGTCTAAATGAAGTAAATAATTGCATTTTATGTAGCTTGAATGCTTGAAGAATAATGAGTTTTAGATTTCTTCATACTTTACTCTGTAAGCCGTATTTTACAAAACATTTTTATTAATATTTTTTAAAAAAGTTGCTACATCAATCAATCTTCTAAATGAATCAGTAAAATTAATTGATTTCTAAAAATAAAAGAATATTAATATGAAAACGTATTCCTTAGTCTTTCCGTCCATCATATTAAAGAAGATATCAATTTTTGATCAATCAATGCCCGGAATAAATCCAAGGCTGAAAATCAAATGAATATGTGTTTGTGTACAGAAATGAATGCGCGCGTGTATGTGTAAAAACACTGCACACCAGACCATATGATCCAGAGACTGTACTTTGTATCTACATACGAGTATTTACCTTGGCGGATGAAAAAGTATACCTTAAAGGAGTTTTTTTTTTTTTTTGAAACTTTAATAATTTAAAAATTAAGCCAACATTTGGAATTTTTCTGTGATAATTTCCGAAAATATTACAGCACAAAACTATTTTTTAAATCCTCTTAAAAATGACTTTTTTTTTATTGATAACAATGTTTTTACCTATAAATTAAGTTTCTATTTTTAATGAATTTTTTTAAAAAATACTGTAACTGTATTTCCCAACAATTAATTTCTCACAAAATGAAAATAGAATTTAACTGCAAGAGCACGTTAAGAGTGTACCACTGCTTTGCCATTACTTTGACAAAAATTCAAACGGAATGATAAAATTAACTCCTATTGCAAATTAATCCGAGGAAGTGTGATGTACAGCACGTATTGAAATGGTAGCGTAATGTTATGGAATAAGTATTAGATGCGATATTTTCCACATAATTCCACAACAGCTCATTGCAAATCTGAGAGATATATATTATAATGAACCAATAATCGTAAAGCTTCTATAATAATACGAGTTACGTGGCTATCGGAGTTTGAAGTTTAAATATATTTGGCTGATAAGTTATAAAGAGAGCAAAGTACTTAAGTATTTAATTGAAAATTTTAGAATGCATTACTGATGGCGAGCCAGCTGGTCGCCAAAGGCGGCGAGTTTAGAATAAAATTTGAAATACTTGATTTTAGAATACGGACTTGATTTTAGAAACTCAGTTTTCTACCGACTCATTTTTATTGTTGCTGTTACTTATTATTTGGTACAAATCTCTTTTTGAGACTACGTGAAAGATTTCGTGACCTTCTAAACGGACACTACTCTCTAAATTTCAATGTCAACCAGAGAAAGCCTGCTCCACACTAATGTATCGTGCAAACAGATACTTTATGATTACATATAGAATTATAAAGAAGAATTTCTACATCGATTTAAAAATCAGAAAATATGTTAGAAACATTAAGAAAAATCTCTCTACTCTTTTTTAATATATATATGCACAATATAGATAATATATAAAAAATTATGGCCTGCCAAATTGGAATTGAAATTTTGCATCGGTTATAAATAAATATCTAAATCTCCTTAAAAGATTTACGAGATGTGAAACGAATCCGTCTTGTTACAAACAATAATTTATAATAGAAATTGTCAAAAAAAAAAAAATTTGGCTACATGAGAATATGAATAAATTTCCATCACAAATTAAATTTAATCGGAGAAATGACATGCTTTTTTGGGATACTTGTGATATAAGAAAGCAAAAAGCAAAACGCATTTCAGATTCTTAGCCAGACGGATGCGTTTCATATGCTCATTGCAACACAAGATGGAGTCTGAGAAACTGACGCACTACCTATTGTATTACTAAGGTTACTCAACACTAAGTGGAAAGTTAAATTATGAAATATCGTTAAATGAATAAGTAAATAACATGACTAACATTTAAAATAAACGATAATTCTGAACTATTGTTAAATTGTGTTTTCATGATATATATCAGAAATTGAGGATTGAATTCAGAATATTCGTTAGATTATTAAATAAAAATAAGATTCCGGTACACAAAATAAAAATCAAACCAGATTCTGTTTTCAGAAAAATATAATAGGTATCAAAACCATAACAAGAACCAGACATTTTAATTCCTCAAAAAGCGTGCAACACTCAACATACCAGAACAGAAACATGACTTTTAAATAATCAACCTGTTCTTCCCACACTACCGTTTAAAATTTCCAAGCTTTGAAAGGGAAAGCTGCAACTATAGGTCGAGCAATTTAAATAACGGTAAAAGTTAACAATCGTGGGTGAGGTTAAAGGGGGGTAGCTAGCGGAAAGAGGGTCAGAGGCGCCGGATAAACAAGGGACAAAGGGACGGGAAACGGTCGTCGGTTCCGCCGTACGAGGTCGCAAACATCTCGGCAGCTGTGTGACTGGGACCCTGGCTGCAGGGTTGCACTTGAGAGGCGTCGCCAATACCGCCAACTTCTCGAACAGCTGCAATGAAGTCCCTGAGTAGAAAAACAACTAGCCTGTACAGATGCGCGGGATTTTTAAATAGTTCCGGACACGTGGTTTGTGCAAATGCATAGCAGTTCGATACACACCTCGCGCAGCGTTTAAAAACGTAAACTCACTTTCCGAAAATGACCAGTAAATCGAAATCGTGCACTTCGAATCCAAATCTCTCTTCTGAAACTGGAAACTCTGTGCTTTATTTTTGATAAGAAAGTCACTATTCTGACTGTTTTTTTTTTTCGTAATATTAACAATAAAAGTGTTATCAGCAATGTAATGCCGGCATATACAGAATACCAAAAATTTCAGAAGATGTCGGACTTTTTCCCCCAAAGTAAGAAATATGAAAATAATTATCGATTTATCCTAAGCATTGTTTGTCATTCTATAGACAATATATGATAAATTATATATAAGATTATGATAACTCTATTAAAATTTAAACAGTTTATCAGTTTAGAAACGGGAAGTACCCAAAATATCATTTTACTAAAATAGCCACAGGAATCAAATTTTTTAACAACATTGAACCGCTGAACATGCATGTACATCAAAGGCTTTCAACGCAATACACAGGAGAAACGGAGATCTCATCGATAAGTATTTGCCATCATATTGTTTTAACAAGCCATCGAATGTAATCTTATCCACGTATGTTAGTCAAAAATCTTTTTTTCTTGCAACGGAGACGGATTTTATACACTTCTAGCTAATCCTCGGCATTTTATAAAATGCGTAAGTATGCCGGTTTTCATATACTGACAATAATAGATCACTATCTGTTTGCAGCTTTGTTTGTTTCATTTAATATAATTTATATAAAAGTAAATAGAATGGAGTTAACATAATTACATAAAAGTTAATTAGTTCACCGAATTTCAAGACAATGAAATCGACAAAAACAAACAAAAGAACAAAAATCTTATTTGATTTTTATTTTTAACTTTATCTTAATGTCAAATTTCGAGAGATAGGGCTAAACAAAAATTAACTTTTTGTATTAAATGAGGCATAAACATATTTTCAAATTATTCCTGAAATGATTAAAGAAGATGCGATAAATTATTGCATCTTGAAAATCAACATCGGTAGAAAAAGTTTCGTCTTACTCGAATATTCCCCAATAACAAGCATTTTGTATTTAAATTTGTCTTACAGAGAAGAAGCATTTTGAAATAGCATTTTTTTTAAGGCATTTTCCTTAAAATTTTACACGGTAGCGTAAAAATTCCTTTTTGTTTAACTAGTCCTTTTTTATTTTCTAGTTATTAGAGAAAGACATAATTCCAAAAACAGTTTTTCATTATAAAGATTAAAAAGTGGATAGCTTAAGGTATTTTTTTAAAAAAAATATTTACGATATTTCCTTTTTTGTATGTTTAGTATGTAAAAAAGATAAAACTCTCAAAATTTATTAAGGTGTTAAATAAAAGAATTACATTATTTTAGTTTCTTAAGATTACATTTCAATGCATCAATGAAATCAATAATTAACATATATTTTAGTTACTACTTTATATGATTTTAGCAGATCCAGTCAAGCTTTTTTTCCCGTATGGTACAACAAATTTAAGGTAGGTTGAAATTATTTAGTGGGAGAAAAAATTCCAACGAATTAAAATATGTAAGGTCAAGAAAAAATAAGTTTTTCAAGTAATAAAAAAAGGAATTTATGCATTCTTTTATATCCTCGGTAATAAAAGAATGCAGAAATTACTTTTTTAACTAACAACTGACATATATTTAAATTTCTTCACATAGATTTGTAAAATATTGTATAATGTATGTTAGAGATATCACTTCGCGTTTTAAAACTATGGAAAGAAATGTGTTTGTATTTTACTGTGAAATGTGATTTATTTTAACGAAACGATTGCTTTATAAACGTAGAAAATTAACTCAGTTTCTTGAAATAATAAATATGAACATTTGATAAGAAATGCATGGTTTAAGTTCGAAATTGATAACTGTTAATTTTATAAGAAAGGAAAAAAAATGCAGCTTCATTTCATGCAATTTTTACTTAAGTAGACTGCAAAAGTTCGGTACAGATTTAAAAGTAGCAAGTCTAGATTCTACACTTTAGGTGAATCGCTAATAAAGAAAATAGGATCCTATTTAGAACTAAACGATTGCGAATATATGTTTTTATTTTTGTTACTCAATTATTACCTAACAGGAGAAAATTTTAAAGAAAATTCAAAATTCTTTAATTAAATATATTTCTGTGAGGAGTAAAGTTCCAGTAAAAATCGTTTATTTATTTCAGCGTTTAATCAAAACAGAAGAAAGGAAGATTCGTCATTTTTTTTAATAAGTTATTCGCGATTGTCTGACTTCTACCGATTATGTTACAACAATTTTATTATAATTAAAAATCACAAAGTTTCGCAAAAAAAAGGTTAAATTTAACATTTAAGACATTTTAATTTCAACTGGCCTGGGGATAAATACAATTAAAATAAGGAATGCTTTAAAAATGTATTTAAAATCAAAACAACTTGCAAAGGATCAAACATCATTCAAAGCTTGAAACTTAAGCATATCATTTATCGCACACGATTAGAATTACAAATAACGTTATTATTTTTCACTAAAAATCCATAAAGACTAAAATATTCAATGCTTCAAAAATGGATCATAACATACATCTCTTCTACTTGGACAAGAATAATAAATATAAAAAATAAATTCAAAGTGTTTTTTGTTGTTGTTCTTGAAAAAAAAAGAAAAGAAAAGAAACACGAGCACTTTGATTTTTTTTTTTTAAATAAGAGCACTGGCATATCTAATAGCATTTTTGTAAAGAATAAAATTAACTTTATTAAGTAAACAAAAATACATAGAAAAAAATATTTTTAATTTTGCCTATTAAAATTTTTTCATTTTAAACTAAATCTAAATGAAAAAAAAAATTTTAGTGAAGGGGGGGGACGAAAACTTTGTGAGCTTCCTCACAATGTGATAAATAGCTCCGAATCAATATACAGCTACGATTACAATAATATAATCTGAAGATGTATGTATCTTCACATACTGAAAACACTGATTAACCATTTTTGAAATATGTATTCAAAATTGTTCAACTCACCAGTGGCGAATTTTGACAATTTGTGATCCTATGCAATGTTCACTTTGGAGCCTTCTTTGGATTTATATTTTAGCCTCTTTCGAATTCATCCAATGTGTTAATAATTTTTTATTTTATTTGATATGGATTCATCACAGCACATTTTTAATTTTTGAAAACTACATCATTTAAATCGATGCTCGACATCAACTAATTATTACAAATAGGTAATAACTAAGTGAAAGTAATGGAACGAATTCGAACTTCATCTTAACTCAAAGCGTAAATACTATCTTAATATTTTATTACTTGAAGAATTTGTATTTTTTCAAAATTATTTACTTGGAAAAAGGCTAAGATTTTTTTGTAATCAGCTTGTTGCGAAACCGTGGTCTTTGGCAGCAGCCCAGTCGTTATTTTGAACGACACTCCAAATTTACAATATTTTTTAGTATTTTCATTAATAAAGTTATCATCATTTGAAAATTTCCAAATTTCCAAAATAATTTAAAATGATTCAAATAAAATCAGGGGGGGGACAAGTCGTACTCAGTAAAATGCACATTATAAAATCACTACAAGAATAATAAAAAAAACCCAATCAAATGATATTTAAAAAAATTACAATGGTAAGTACTGCATACTTCATAAGAAACTAACGTATTGCTTTATAGCAGACAAACCACTTATTGCGTTGGCGTTCCAAATCCTCCCTAAACTTCTCACGGGGCCTCCCGTACAAGAAAGGAAGAGAAAAAAAGTCTGTAGGTTAAGATATCGCCTCCTTTGAACATCTAAAGGGGCCGTGGAAAGGCGCATAAATAAGGTCTGGAAATGGAATTTATGGCGCTCCTGGTCTTTCCCATTTCGAGTTCACACGTCCATAAGGCCTACGACTGACTTCTATCTCCGAGATAAAGAGGCCTTTTAATGGGGATGCATTGTGTGTGCGGCCTAAATAGATTTACAATTGTAGCTGGGTGTTTGGCGAAAATTTCACGTCACTAATCGTTGAAGTGAAGCGCATTCAGCGAATTAACGAACACTGAAAATGATTTTAGAAGAGACCGTAAAGAATTGTAGCCATCATTTGTTTGCAACAGCTTTTAAATAATTTTATGGCACATAAAATGGCCAAAAAATCAAATTGCAAATCTGATTTATAATTTATGTCTTTTTAACTAAAACATAAAATCAATCATGATTTTATATCGTTTGAGCAAATTTTCACATCAAAGTACAAATTCTTTATCACATCTTAATAAGAAAATTATGAATTTAGTACATTTTAATCTGTTAAGAATTTATTAGTAAGTTCTGAAAATACAAATTCGGAACAAAACCGAATTCCTGCACTACACTAAATAGGGGAGGGGGGGGGAGAGTGAAGGCGCTGGAATTAATCGGATTTAAAAGAATCAACGTAACATATACTTAGGAAACAAAATTGGATATCGCTATGTGGCCATGAAACTTTTGAAGAAAGATCTATTTGTTAATCGATATTGTAGTCAGTCTCCTCTCGCAATCAACAAAATTTGCTCTCAAGCAAATTTTCAGGTTAACTCAGTAATTGCTTTATTCCCTCTGCTGTATTAGATAGATAGATAGATATATACTAGATAATTAGATAGTTTTAGTTTGGTATCGTTGATTTGTCATTTTGATTCTAATGACAATCAACGATATATTTAAGAAATCCTTATATTCTGTATAATTTATGAATTTAATTATGACATTCAAAAATGCTTAAAAATTGTTTAAAAGTGTAAAAATGTGATAAATCGCTGCATGCATGTCATAAAGGGTTAACCTTCATCAAAGCATTCTAAATACGAGGCCTAACTAGGATAATTTATTAAACGCTTTACTGTTTTTACCTGAGTACCATACGTGCATCGATTTATCGAATTTTGATAGCTGTAAGCAAAAAACAGACCATTTATAAAGATTATAATTCAATATTAAAATTACTTCGAATACATAGATAAATCAAGTATTAGATGGATTTTCATTTGAACCAAAATAAGAAAATATTCCTAAAAAAGAAGGAGTCATCTTATTAAAAAGTACAGAAAATGAAATAAGTTAAGTGGTTAAAATGTAGATCAAATCCACAAACACAAAAGGTAATAAGTTTTATCTTATTTATTCAGACATGAAAAAGGTTTGGAAAGAAAAGAAAAAAATCGAACGAAAGTTAATTTCACAAAACAATTAATTTGCCAAATGTACACACATAAGTAAAATAAGTATGATTAACTGAACAATAAAAAATATTAAGGTATCTTCGATATCAAAAAATACTTGTAGAATTATGATCTCAAGAATGATAGTATTCGATTACGGAAACGCTAAAATAACAGTCTATATGGAATTTGTATATAATCGTATTTGCATCGAAAAAGACGTAATTCAAGATTTTTTTAAAAAACGAATCAAATATAGGTTTTTTAACGGTTAAGAATAAAAAAATTCTAATCAATATTACAACAATCTGCCTCGTCAATTTGCTCATACAATGGAAACCTTTATTCTTACATAATTATTGTGCCCTTTCAATCAAGCTCATGTAATGCGCCTTTACTCTTCTAAGTATGTCCTCAATTTAACCAATATCCTTTACTAGTCATCTCAAATACATACATAAATAAATAACATGAAATATAATAATTCTAGATAAAATTATCCTTCAAATTGCTTTTAATATCATCGAACAAAGATAGGTATTTAAGTTTAAAATATAAGTACTACAGTTAAAAGCGCACAGGTTATTGGCATTCAAACACACTTCTATTACAGAGCGGTCAGGAAATCAAAATTATGTGCTACCGGTTCATAACGGATTTTCAATGTTATTTCGATATATTTTTGTAAAATAAATACAAAAATGACCAATAAAATTAACGCTGAAGACTGTTGAGAATTATTTCCTACCATTTGAAAAATCATAAAATTCATATGAGCATGATTTAGCGAGGGGAAATGTCAAGTGTTTAAAGAGAAAGAAAGAAAAAAATTATTATAACGGGACTTGTACAAAATAAACAAATTAATTTTCAATGTACCATAAATTTTAAATAAAACTGTATATAATTTCAATTTATATTTAAAAGATATTGAAATTTTGAGAATTGAATACATATATATTATATAAAATCCTCAAAATTTCGTAAAAATGCCCTCATCCAATAATTAAATGATATGGAATATAGAAAAATAATGAAAAACTATCATTAAAAAAATAAAAGAAAAAAATTAAATAAGTTTGCATTGAAATTTTACCATACAGAATACTTTTGGTAGGACCTGAAATCGAATTAGAAATGGATATCTTTATAGCTTTGCATAAATATTTTTAGCAGTCTAGTGGTCTCAACTAATTTAATATGCACATGTCCCTTTTAATTTTAATGTCCTCCTCAAATACTGCGTCCAATCAAAAACAAAATTGTTACTTAAAAAAGCATTTAACCCCTTAACAGATTTGGCAGTAAGATGTGCATCCATCGATTAAACACATTTTTTAACAACCATCAGGACATTCATAAAATGTTATGATTTGCCACAAAAGTTGCAAGCAATACATAAATGTCTCATAAGTATTCGACAAATTTTCATATTTTCATTTAAATAAAGCGACAAAAAAATTCAAAACAGAAGATATTGTCTAACTTAGTCAGTAGAGCAAATAAACCAATTAAGGCTTTATTAATGTTGTTTCGAGTCAATCTGCAAATAATGAAATTACTACACCGATTCCATATACACATAATTTTTATACTATGCGGATGCCAGTAAAACTATATCGAGCTTTTTTGCACACACCACAAAAATATAGACTTTTTTATGATACTTAGATACAATAAAGGTAATTTCAAGTTGACAACAAAAGAAAGCTCCGATTGCTTCCACAGAAAGCTAAAACATTCATTCAGGTCCCTCCCACTTTTCCAAGATGGGAATGTGTGTTGATTGCTTTCGCAATTGTAAACATTGGCGACAGAAGACACACTAGAATTCGCACAATAAGATGATATATATATGATTGAACTTCAAGACTGATTCTGGCACAAATTCTAAATTACACTCGACCAATGGAATAGACGAGAGTGCAGCTGAGATATAAGATAATAACCTCTTTCTTGTTATCAGCGATTTACAAAAGGAATTATAATGAAGAATAAAATATTATATCTTGTACTAATATGGATATACCCACGATATGTTTAATATTCTGAAGGGCAGATAATTTCTCGAGGATATCGTGCATTTGAAATTTTTTGCCTCTTTCCCCCATTCATCATACTTGACTTCAAAAAGTTGTATAAATACAATAATGTCTCGTTTCCATGAAGCAGGGCCATCTATACCCCCCGCTCTATGGTTAGTATACTACTGCTTTCAGCATTGAAATTTTACAAATCCTGAATATGACGAACCCATTTTGGGAATGATAAAGAATGGCTCAGAAATTTAATTTAAATAAATAAATATAGAGATTAAACAACTAAACATGTTAATGATAGAAAAAAAATGTTTAATTGCATTTAAAACTGACAAACAATTGAGCTAAATTGGTTTCAGAAGCATTAAAAGTCTTTTGAAATGTTTAAGAACTTATATAGATATATATATACTTCTTCTTAAGATCCTATTTATTTATATTTAATAATTAAGTGTAAGGATGATTTCACAGGTTGCTGCATTCAATCTTAATTTGTAATAAAGATGAGCATGTGTATGTTATTACGCAAGGGTGTGAATGCATGTTTCGCACGTATATAATTTGGAATAAGGGAATACAATTCGGAACGATTATTTTTAAATTTTAATTAAAAATTAGGTAAAATTTCAGCAAATATCACAGTACAAAAATTATTTATCATTGTCACAAAATTAAAAAAAAAATGTCTTTTCAATCAGAATTTCAATTTTATTTTATTTAAAAAAAAACATATAAGAATATTTTTGAACTTAAACACTTACTTGCATTAATACTTAATATTCTTACAATTCTTATAAGAATTCTGATGGAATATCACGAATGGTACTAGAAAAACATACGAATTCTGGAAAAACATCACAGGTTATTGATGAGAGTCAATATTAAAACTGCAGATATTTTTTCGTTTATGTTTTGCAGTTCAAATTACTATTGTGTTCTTAATAGAAATCACTACTGATAAAGTTGATTTCACAAACGATATATTTACTTAATTCTGGGGAAAATCTGTAAAAGATTTAAATTTATACTAAAAATGCTATTAATATGAAGAAAAATAATAAATTGAAATTTCATAATGTTTTAACTTAGAAATTGGGATATATTGTTAAAACGTTAGTGATTCCATTGTTTAAAAAAAAAATTAAGGTGGCAGACAGAAAATAATGGAAATTAACAGAACGGTGTAAAACTGCTAAAATACTAGTATGAATTTATATTATATATATATATATATATAATGCACATTCACAGGCGCGCGTGCACATACAATAAAATGTAAAGTTTAAAATTTGCTGAAAACGCATTTAAGATCAAATTATATGAAAAGTTTTCAGACCATAAATCTAAAATTTTACTAATTATACCGAATTTAAATCTAAACTATTTTACTAAATATACAGTGTTAAATAATTGCTACAATGTTCTTATCCAGTTTTAATAATTTTTCTTATGAGTCACAATAGCTAAAAGTTAAATCATTTTTAAACTTATCATAAAATAGGTATAATTGTTTTGAGTTAACAGACGGATTTAAGCAAAGAATATCATTCAAATAAACCATACAATATTCACAAATTGACAGACGAAAAATAAGATATCCGAATTGAGAGTGCTCTTCCGCCAAATATAGCAACCCTTCCTTCTCATCGTAAACGCAATCGAACCTTAAAAACGATCCAAGGGAACAATGAACGAACGCCTCCGGCAACGGAACTTGAGTGGAAATTCCTCTCCTCCGGCTCACCTATTCTTGCTTCTCCAGCACAGTTTACCACCTTCCCATTGTATTCTGCACTGGCCTCACTCATTCAGAACGAAGTTCGCCCAAACAGATACTCGAATTCATCTGGTTCCCCGAGCAGTTTCAGAATTAAAACGATTTGAAAAACTAAATCTCGAAAGTTTTATTATTATTATTATTATTAATTTAGTTTTTTTCAAATGAAATTGAAATTAATTATTCAAACATTAAATTCAAAGCTAATGAATGAACATACCACTTTTGTTATTTTCAACGTTCTACTTTACAGGGGGAAAAAAAACTTTTGAAGAGAGAATAGAATTGTGTATTAGAAAAGTGAAGTTTTACTTCTTACTATATAAATAAACGGAAATAAAACTTTTATTGAAATGTTCTAGCTCAACTTGAATTAAAGAAAAACTATGAGAGGCACATGATCTTATAAAATATTTCGATGCTACCAATTTTTTAAATATTTTTAATACAAAAGTTAAATTAAAAATTTAAATAATTACTTCAATTTGTTTTATTAAGTTTTAAATATTTTTTTAATCTATTTTAATAAATAATATGTGCATGTGAATTTAATGCTTTGCTAGAATTTACTTTTGGAAAATTTTACATCTTTAGTTTTATTTTGTTCTTTAACTCTCAATTCAAATTTTACTAAGTTTTTATTTGCACTTTTAATAAATTTTTTCGAAATTTATTTAAAATATAGCATAAGTCATAATTTAGGTAAAATATTTTCAAATATTAAACAATTACATAAGATACATTTTTTAAAATCCTTGTATTTCTAGCTTCAGCTTTAAGAAAATAAACATACAAATCTATATGACACGAAATTTGTCCGCTTTCGTTTCTAAAAGGTAACCGAAATGAATTTGAATTTAATTTTAATATTACAATGATTAAAAATATTTTTCGATTAAAAATATATATCTATGAAAACATTTATGAATAAGAATTAAATCAAGAGCAGGTTCATATTTGTATAAAAATTCTAATATATGAGATAATAAAGGTTTTGCATGTCGTTTTATTTTATACTGCTTCTAACACATTTTTTTTTATTTCATGCAAATATTCTAACATAATTTGCATTTAAAATTATATTTAAAAAATATTTTTTAATTAACTTTTATTCTTATCTATTTATTTTGCCTCTTAATAATGCCTATAGAGATGTAGTTTTAAAAGGCTTCAATCTTGGCACATATTTTCTTTAAGTTAATCTACGCATAAAACATAAGTTAACCATAATGATTTTATTCCGTTTATTATTTTAGACTTTAAACTATTAATTTTATCTTATATTCTTGCTACAACTACAATTTTTATAGATAGATTAATGGCTTATTAATCTATATCTATATCTATACTTATAATAAAGCTCAATGTGTGTGTGTGTGTGTGTGTGTGTGTGCGTGTGTTGGCGCTCTACAGGCCAGACCGTTGGACCTACAGCTACCAAATTTGGTACATGCATACCTTGGAGGTCCGGAATGTGCACCTCGGAGCCCTTTTTTCGAATTTTTAATTAGAATTTGAATTAATTAAAATTTAAGCGAAATTTCGACGTTTTTCCGTCATAACTTCCGAAAATATTATTGCACAAACATGATTTTTACATCAATTTAAAGATAAAAAAATTAGCTTTCTAACGGTGTTAGTTTTTTTTTAATTTATAACGTAAGCTTCTATTTTTAACGAATTTTTAAAGAAATATTTTAACCATGTTTTTATCACGTGATTGGATAAAATAAAAGAATGCCGGAAGTTCAAATAAAAAAAATTATCATCGCAAAATAAATCTACAGAAATGCATATTTCAGCACGTGACCGGATAAAATAAAAGAAACATAAAATGTGATATTTTCTTTAATAAATAAATGCAAAGCAAAGGATTCTAAGATCGTTTGCAATATCTGTATCATTAATTCCATAAATTATCTTAATTACAGTAAACCTGATTGAATTTAGAGAGGATATGCATTGAAATCCGGACTTAATGGCATATTTATGTAATCATTTGCAATATCTGTATCATTAATTCAATACTTTTTTCCCTTTTTTCGCTTTCTTTGAAAAAAAAAAAAAAACATATTTTATATTTTGGCAACATCATCGAAAAAAACATTTTTAATATTTTGGAAGCATAACCGATAGTTAAAACTGATTGATTTATAAAATTAAAGAATACTATTAGGGAAAGGTGTTCTTTTAGAACTTTTCTTCCATCATCTTAAAGAAAATATTGCTTTCAGGCCAATCAATTCCCGGGAATTACTTCTAGGCTAATGAATATGTGATTTAATTGAAAATTTTAGAACGCATTACTCATGGCGAACCAGCTGGTCGCCAAAGGCGGCTAGTGCTAAATAAAGGCAAGATTTTAATTAATAATACAACAAAAATAATGAAAAAAAAATCTCACAGTGCTTTGCATTCATGTCAGTTTTTTTATGGCAATAATCTAGTCCACAGATTTAGAAACTCATGAAGTTTTCAGCAATATTAACCCCTTAATCGGCATACCACAAAATATTTCAATGAGCAACGAGTTGGATAAACATTAATTACACCAGCACATTAGATAATTATTGTGAAATGAATTTGTAATAATCTATTTTCCAAAAGTAATATCCAACTTTTCCAACATCATCCGATTCTCAAATTTTCAAGTCTAATTTATCCCCCAATCAGCAGCATTGTTGTCAAGCACAACTAGTTAAGACCGTAAAAAAAAAATTCATTGATAAAACTTTTATAAAGTTTTTGTTGGTTAAAGTAACCTAAGAGCACCTAAATTTAATCTGAAATTGAACTCGATTTTAGTTTCAGAACAATGCGACTATGTTCCTTTTCAAGAAAACTAGCACGCATTTGCGTTCCACATGGAGGAAAATTGGGAATTTTTTTTAAAAAAAACTAATAAAGCCAGCAACAAACAAAACGTTGTTAAAGTGTACATTCATCAACCAGTTTTTGAATAATGCTAGTTAAGAGTGTGGTCTGAGACAGAATACACAAAATTCCGATTAAAATTCCTTTCCTGTGACAATTTAAACGACTAAATCATCGGTAACTCTCCGATTTAAAAATACAACATGGATAGCCAGATCTTCTTTCGTTTTAAAAGTACGCCCAAATTAGATAAAAGCAAGAAAAAAATATAAAGAGAAAAATTTTCTGCCGAAATCATGAGGGGACAATTTAATTCTTCATCGAATAATTTTATAAACTGATACGAGATACTTTAAAAATTAAATTTTACTGAAATTAAAGTTTCATTGCTCTAAATTAATACAGATGTAGAAATTATTTTACTCTTTGTTATAAGTCATTTCTTAAATTATTATTAGTTCAGCGGGAGAGCAATGATATTATGATGCCACTAAATTCAAGTACAGTGAAACGGCACTTGTCAAAAAAGAACGAGGTACTGTAATAATATACTGAATAATACTTTTAAACAAAATGTTATTTAATTTTTTCGAAAAATATATTGCAAATTATGGTACTTTCTTTCATTTCTTTATGTAGACGATTAAAACTTCCCCCCCAAAAGACGACAGTGAGCAGATGTATCGTATCAAAGTATATTCGAAGAATGAAATTTCTCATAAAAGAGATCTATAACAAAATTACTACACTTATGACTAATAAGCTTTTCATAAATATTATTTCTTCCAAAGCTGTATATAATTTTAAAAAATGCTAAAATTTGATGAAAAATGTGCAAGGATTCCATGCATGAAAAGCAGTTCCATTTCATGCATATTCGAATGGTCATAAATGTTTTTAAAAAGAGGAAAAAGTTACCCAATGCTAACACAATTAACTATATTCTAGATCACGATTCTTCTTCTAATCATAAAGATGATCAAGCAAACCATTTCATTTGCAGCTTTACTATGGACAAACTATAAATTTATGCAAATAGTGTAATAAGATTAATACTCGTGACGGAGCTCTCAAGTCCCATATCAATCCCATGAAATCAAGATAATTTTACTATCAGATGTATAAGAGGGATGAGAGATGTTCATGTTCTGCATAGATTCAGTAAAGAATGAAAGAAAGTCATAACCCCCCCCCCCCAAATGGAAGCGTAGCACACACATGTATAAAATATCGATGCGGAAGCCAACTAACACCTGCTGATTTCAGGGAAAATCAAGGTTTTTGAAACTATAGCAAAGGCAGATTGCATATGTCTGCTTACCGACGATTTTTTTTATTATTTAACTTTAGTTTTCATACGTTTCTCTTGTCTTTATATTGATTCAGCTTATTCCGCTAAGCTGTTAATATCATATCGTTGGACGGAAGATACTAAGTTCCCTGTTTGAGTGACAACAGTTCTTCCTTCTTTTAAAGTTTTACGCCTTATCTATAGTGGCAAGAGGTTCTAATCTGGTAGTACCAAATATTATTTGATATGATAGAAAAAAAAATGAATTTCAAACCTAGCTATAACTTATTTTAAAAATGCAATTTAAATAATGTATTCATTGTTACTTATCAACAATTATTCTCGAATGGTAATAACATAAATTGTCCGTATCTATATTATTCATTTGAAATTTGTTGAACAATGGATGCCGCGTTTCAAAATATCAAATGCTTAATGTATTTCGGCCTTCATTGGAAGTTTTCTTCGGCACACGTTTCCTGTCAGAACCATCAATATTTATTACGTAATCTTGCTCACAAAATAATAATTACAATTTGTAATTTATATTTCCAAATTCGAAAAAAAAAAAAAAATCTCAAAATTTTGCAAAGAAGCTATGAAATTTTCAACTGCACTACAAAATTGCTTTGACTAATTTTGGGCAAATTTTCACGTTCGTAAAGAATTTCAATTTTGTCCTTAGCTCTCAAACAAGTTTCATTCATAAATCTTGTTTTACATTTTGTAATTCAATCAAAGGCAAAAATAGTTTATGTCCTTCCAAAACGATTTCATGCCAGCAGTTTTAAGTTTAAATCAATCCAGATTTCTGCAGTCCAGACAATGAGATAAATTCTTTACCATAAGAAAAAAAAATTTGAAAAGTGTCTATACGAATTGTAAAAATAATTCCACGAAAGGGCACCATCAACGCTGGTCGAAAATGAAGAACTGGTGAATTAGCTATTTCAAAACTAATTACATTTCAGGATGTAGAAATGTCATACACTAAGCGAGCCTTTTATGTACATCTGAATACGCTAATTCTTAATCAGAAAATTCCGATAATTAAAAGCAAAAGATAATATTAACCGGGATTATGTTAACGGCGTTTGCTGTAAAACAATTATTCTGTCTTTTCCAGGCGCCCTGGCTTAGGGATAGCGCGTCTTCTCCACGATCTGGGCGTCCCGGGTTCAAGTCCTGGTTCAGGCATGGTTGTTCTTCCCTTGCGTTCTATCTGTGAGATGTGTGAATGAGCCCCCCCCCATTGTAAAATGGGATTGTGCAAGCGAATGTGTGTGTCTTCTTCATTTGAGCAAGAAGTCAGACTTCTGCCTTCGGGTGCTCAGGGGTCTTTACCCTAAGAAGTCACTGCATCGCCTTTCCATGTTGATAGGGACACGACATCCTCCTTCTCCTATCTCACGCTGTGTGTAAACATGACTGCTTTGAAAAAAGGTAAAATTTATTCACAAAAACTGATTGTAGATTAATTTGAATTCTAAAAAATTAAATTAATTACTTGAGCTTCCTTGGATTTTTTTTTTTTTTTGCCAGCGTCAGTAGAAACTTTAAATAAAAAAATAACCAATAAAGTTGTATGCATATATACTTTCCGTTACTTTACCCCATATTTATTGTTTTTAACCCTTTTATTAACTTATTCTCATCCATACGTGCCAAAAAAAAAAATTCAGAATTTTTATTTAAACATAAAAAAAATCGTATTAAAGTAATAAAATAACTAAAAAAAACTTTAAAATTTTTCTGAATTCACAAGTTAACTTATAATTAAATAGGCAGCGAACATATTGTTCTGAACAAGAAGTTTCAAATCGGGATATCAAAATACGCATAAAATAAAAATATTGCTATCAATACGGTTTCATCTAGTCCAGAATATTTTTTATGCCCTAATTGGATAGCTGATAAATAAACTGAAAAGCTTAGTTAATATCATATCCTTCTCTTTTGATACTTTAAAGAAAATCGATGTATGAACACAAAAAAACCATGCTATAGTCATAACTCGTTGAATCGATATTCGATTTATATTATGTTTTAGGTAAGATCTGAAATACCTCATCAATCAAATATGATACTGTGAAGTCATAAAACGTCATCTCGCTATGAACATCAACATTACGTCGTTGATGTTCAAACCTCATCAAAGTCTGTTTATATTTATCTGCAATTTATTTACTTCATAATGTAATTTACCCCAAAGAATGGATGTAAATTTTAAGTACCAAACTATGGAACTAGAAATTCTGAACTAAGAAATACGGAAATTTGCACAAAAACCCGAATAAAAACAAATACAATTTTTCAACATATCCCCCTCCTCATCGGAGCTAGAAAGAACAAGGCCTACTACTGCGTGACGAGGTTTCCATGACAACGGTTTCTCGTAGCAACGAACGAGACGATGAATGGAGTAACTAGTTTAATCTAATCGAGGAGGGAGCGGTTTGGGGCAAACTTGAAGGGCCAGAACACGAGGCCTTATGGGGCTTTATAAAGAGGTACTGTTTATTGGTGGATATCAATGAAGTCTTCGGTATTCATCGCTTTCGAAGAGAATCGTTTAATCGCAACCTTTGTCCACAAAATGAACTTAGCCATTTCATGATGAAGGTTGAATAGAACTTTTCAAGTAGTCAAGAGAAAAAACTTCAATCTTCAGTATCCTTTCGGTAAAAATATTTACACATAATACCTAGCAGAGAAAATCAACATGGGATACGAAATTGTTAAAGACGCAATACATTAAGATATATTGAATGAAAATTATGATTATTATTATTGTTGTTGTTGTTATTATTACAGCTAATTAACACTTGATTCTGAATATATAGATAATTATGGAATGATTTTTGGGAACAAATAATTACAACAAACAACGAATACAGTTAAATACAAGGAAAGGTAATATTTTTTGAAAAGAACTATTTAATAATGAAAATAGAAAAAATAGAGCAGACTTAAATTTAAATTTTAAAATATAACAAAAATAATTAAAAACAAAACATAGTTTTAAAAAAAAACGCATATCAAAATCCCACATTTCATTTTAGATTGAAAAGTTAATAAATAATAGCATTTCATTTCCCCACCCCCTTATTATATTACTTTTTTCGTTTTAATGAGACATCTGCAAAATGAAACGTTTCTGATATACGTTTCTGACTGTTCATAATGCATTTTATTAATTACTATTTCATTCATTCATTTCCATTTCTAGTAAGAAACACTGGATTCTTATAACCATTTTAACAATTGGCTACATCTGAACATTTCTAAATAAAAACTGAAGACTGCTGTATAAATAAATGGGCAAGAAAAGTATAAAGTTTTGAGACCTAAAAAGGATCAGAATGATTGAATGTTATATGGATTGAAAGAAAATAAAGGGTTGTCAAAAAATAAACATGTACATAAAATTCATGGAAAGCAAATTTAATAATGGTTGTACACTTGAGCAACCATGGCCTATTCGAAGACGAACAATAATTTGAAAGTAATCATTAATAACAGTTAAAATTATTCACTAAAAAAAATTTTTGTTTCTAAATTATTTCTCATTTTAAGCGATTCTGAAATTACCAAGTTTTACACTGGACTTTAATTTTTACTTTCTCATATACGTAGTACAGAGAAAATATTGTATACGTCAAAAAATTCGAACTTGCGATTTTGACGAATCTCCTCGTTTTAAAACTCCCTAATTGAGATCGGAAAGCATATTTTTGGAAAATGTAAAGTCTGACTGTCTGTGAATTCAATACACTTTGATCTGGACACATTAAATTCTGTAACAGTCTTTTTACCAAGTTTGTGCACTTCTATTAAATGTTGAGCAAAATCCGTTCAGGTTTCTGTCTGACTAATCGAACACGCATGACAACTACAAAACGAAAAGAGCTAAATACATAAAATTCGCAACACAGACTTAATGTCTATAATGCTGACACTCGTCAAAGTTTGAATCAAATACTACAAGAGGGTAGCTATCTGTCGGTCTGTTCTTTCAGAAATATGGCATCGCGATAACTCAAAAGCTAAAGGACTTAAATGCCTCAAATTTGGTATGAAATCTTGCGACTGTAAATGTCAAAATTTTCTTTCAATCGAATTGAAAAAAATATATTTCTTAAGCACGAATTCGATTTTTGAATATCATTAAACGTATGCTAGAGATTAATCTCCAAAACACTCTCTGAGGATTGCAGGATAGATGCGGTAAAATTATTTTCACGTCAAATGTTACTATTTAAAACGCCTATTGTACACCCATGTAATTCTCTGGGATAACGCTATTATTTGGGAGTATGCAAGAAAGTTTTGTAAAGACCACTCTCCTGATTAAAAATAGGATGATTTCATACTAATTTATAAAAATATCTGTCAAAATCTTCAAAATTGTTATTGGGTGTTCAAAATTGTTTTTTTTTTTTGTTGTTGTTGTTATTGCTAAAAGTAAATATGTTTGCTTGCATACAGCTTTCGTAAAATTTTCAAAATAATTAAGCATTTTCTCTAAGCTAATCATTATAATCCCTTTCACAAAATAACTAACTTACAGAATAAATGCAATATATTTCAAAGTTCCTGAAAATATTGATCTTAATTAGTATTATGCATTAAAAATATTAATGTAATGTATACATATTTATTTTTGCAAATTAAAATACATTCACTTTCTTCAAAACAGTATGTATATCAAGTCAATAACTTGTTATAATAATAACTTTCAGCATTATAGAATGAATGAAAAAAAATTCAACTCTCATTTACTGCTTCGAAATATTGGCATTTCCAATTTCTTCCAATAAGAGAAAATCATCCTTATTTTAACAGTTATAGTCCATGCATTCCATTTTAAATATAGACAACTTTATATATGATTTTCATTATATTAAAATTATTAACCTCCTATTCCCCCCCCCAATTTAAAACCTTTAATTTTGATTTTTTTTTTCAATTCATTTAAAGAAACTATGATGATAAGCTTAAGATATATGGAATCACATAAAACTCTCATTCAAATATATAGTGCTGTTGTAAATAGAAAAAAACTGACAGATATAATTGTTTCTGGCCAATTAAAGTTGAACTACTAAACTTTTTGAGGGAGTAAATTAGAAAATCACTCTTTCAAAAGACAATTTTTAATTAGTATATATATATATATATATATATATATCTCAAAAAAAAAAAAAAGAGTTAACTGGTAGAGTATTCTACTTATCCCTGTTTTAACGACACACTTCTGTGGTAATGGGGTGAATTAATGCCATTTTTTTTTTTTGAAGGAGAGGGGAGATCTACCATATATTTTAATATATGAGTATTTTATATTTATAGCAAAGATATATAATTCTGCTAAAACATTGTCACAACCTAGGCAAAAAAGTACAGTTTAGGCACTACATCAACAGTGGCAAGCTTTGTATTTCCCATAGATCTTTGAAAAATATGTTTTAATTTATTGCTACAATCAGAATTATTTCTGGTGATAACAGAAAATTTTATTCATATATTTTAATGAATGTTAACACTGCAATAGATGTAACAAGCTTCAAAATCTTTTTTTTTTCTTCCAATTCCTAATTTAACAAATTCCATTTTAACCTTTTAAAAATTAAAAGAGAAATTTCATTAGACATCTGTTTAATTATCTATGGAGATATCTAGAAATTTATTTTAAGCAACGTAAAGCTGTATTGAAAATTTTGCATTAACTTCAAAGAATTTCTATCATAAAATTTCCAAAAAAAATCAAAGTAAATAAACCTACTATTCAACAAGAAGGAATGTGGATGGAATAATGTTTCAGTGGTGTATTTCCCATTCCACTTAAAAAAAGGAAAACAAGAGCTTTAACCACTGAATAAATTCAGGTCTATGTTAATTTTGAGTTAGGGAAACTTTCATCACTTTAAAACACATTTTTATTGATCACAACATCTTTTATATTATTTTGATACTTGGAAATACAGCAAATATGACATATCATAGTAATTTTAATCCATCCATTTTAATACAGTTACTAATATTTTATCCTTAAAGATTAGGAGCCAATATCTATAGTACTTACCACCACCACGAGTGCAGAAACCCAGGAGGTTCTCCTAATGTGATATTTTTTTCCCATCGAATCTGGAAAAGCAGAATAGAACAAATTAAATAATATGTCATTATTTTTACAGAAAAATAACAAGATTCAAACTAAACTGATAAAAATTGATACCTACACAACAATCATATTTTACTTTAACAGTAATAAATCAAAAATTATTATTTAACCATAATAAGCAATTGAAAAGCATTTGAAAATAAATTAAAACCAATACAAATTTTTACTCTATCTTTTTTATTATTATTTTTATAATTGAAATAGAAAATTAAGTTCTTATGTGGGGGAGACAAAAAGTAAATTTCTACAAATTCTTTCAATTGAATACAAATAATTTATTGTGCAAAAAATAATTTGAAACATCTGTATACACAGATACAAGAATATAGTAAACAAAAACCATACAAAATATATCATGCAAAAAACCGAGTATCACACTTCTGAAATCTTGCTGTTATATATTAAATTTTCAAATCTCTTAACTGCATTAATAAAATACATAAGCAATATATATTATTGTATAATTTTAATTTATAAGATTCATATATATTGAATTAAACATGTCATAAAATCTAGCAATTAATGTCGTATACAAAAGATCTACAAAATTTCTTCAAATATGGAAAATAGTAGACAGAATTCTTACAGATACGTATAATTTGTAGCTGATGCATTAAAAATTATACCAAAATAAACTTTAAAAATATTTTAAATGTAATAAAAAGAATTCCCTAAAATAATACTGCTTTTTAACATAAAAATTTAAAAAGTATATTTAAGAAACCAATTTTAAACATTACAACATATAAGGCAAAACAAAAAAGTCATACTTCAGTTACTTACTAAAAGATAGATTGTTATATTTTAGATTAACACTTTGAACACCCTTCAATTCACCCTTTTAAACTAAAGTAATTTTTCTTCATAATTCACTTTATTGCATGCCTTTGTAACACTTATATCTCCTGAATGATTAATCCTTAATTATATATTAAAAAATCAAATAATATGAGAACTAATTAGAAATTAATTTTCCTTACAAGCTACAAAAATAAAATAAAAATTATTCAAAGATAATAGATGTACAAACATTTATTCTTATTTCGATAAATTTAATAATTTTTTTTTTTACTTTGAAAGATTGGGACTATTTCTTATAGAACACTCTACATAAGTTATATAACAGATATAAATAAATCTTTTTTTTTACACATGCATATATGTATTAAAAAATTCTATTAGGTCAAATACTTCAAAAGTCGAACTAACTTATAAGTAGCTTAGTACCTAAAAAGATTATTTTGTTTGTTTGCTTAGATTTTTTTTTTTTTACTAATAATTATTTATTAAAGGCTGGACAATAACATAATTCTAAAATAAACTATAGCAATAAAAAGAAATATCAGATAATTTTTTTTAATTTAAACAAATATATCAAAACTTGTGGCAATTAAAGAAACTTTGTAGCTTGATTAGAATAACAGTTTTAATAAATGCATGATTGCTTTTTAAAGAAATTTTTATTACAATATTAAAACAGCTGCATTTTTAAATTTAAACATATGGAAATGATAAAAAAAATAGTATTGTGTTTGCAAAGAGGTCTTGCACTAGTCTAGAATTTAACATAAATAAACATATATTACACTTTCACTTTAAATGAGTTAAAAGTACTGATCTGGGCTAAAATGAAGAAAGTCGAGGTGAAGCAAAATAAAGATGGTATGTGTATCAAAAAACTTGAGTAGAACTAAATACAAAGAATTACACACCTTTACAATTTTCTTTTTAAAAATTTTGTTTAGTCATATTAATATTCAGTTTGAAAGCAACATTAAAGCTAACTTGGCATATACTTCTCAATTTTTAAATCGGACAATAATGACAAAAAATGGACTGGCACCATCCCCACCAAACCCAACAGCAATATATCAGGCCTTAAAAGTCAAATTCAACATATACCAAGTTCATTTAAACATCAAATTTTTAGTGGGATAATGATTTCAATCCTGGAGACCTCTCAAAATACAAAACGGAGAGACTTTGCCACTCTGTTACTGCCACCCTCTTTTAATTAAATTTCATTTAGTGAGCAAAATCCATCTGTGTCACTACATAAGCTGGCATAAAACTTCTTGTCATTTTATTTATACTCCATTAAAATTCTATAAGCAGATTGGTATTTAAAGTTATAAGTCATCAAACCAAAAAAATGTATATAATTTCATCAATACAATGACGATTTAAAATGTTATTTTGTTAAATTATTAAACAAATGTCTTAATCTTATATTTTATATAAAACATATATTTATGCATGCTTGATAAAATTAAATGATTTAACTGCAACTTAAAAAAACAAGCGAACAACTGTCCTTGCAGATTATAACTTCAATTGATGACATAAATTTGAGAGGAAATTCTTACATATCTTGAACCATCAGGAAAATTACCTTACTCAGTATTATGTCATATTTGCCAATTCAGAATGATTTTACTATATTATAAAATACATTATTCATTGCTAGGCAGTAATAATCAGTCCTATCAAACTGGATACCATATAAATAGCAGTTCATTAGAGATATTAATAATTTTTAACAACTCATTAAAAATCTTCATGACTGTAACTGAGCATGAAAATATTTCTGTTTATTCATAACCAAATAATAGTAAAATTAAGTAAAAAAATAATAACAAACATAAAAAACTTTTCTTAAAATATAAATTATAGTATTTCACTTTGATGCATCGAAAATGATGCCACATATGTATGACAAATTAAGGAATTAATTATCCCTTTTAATGAAATTAAAACACTATATTTTACAGTAACAAAATAAGTGATGAATGCATAATTTGATTATCAGTATTATAGTGAAAGTTTAAAAAATTTCATCTTCTTATAAATGAATATAAGATTCTTCAATAAAGGAAAAAAATGAGTTAGTTCCATGAAAAATACAAGATTCAATAAATATACTGGCTTATCAATCAAAAAAGGAAAAACTAGGAGTAAATAATAAAAAACTTTTAAAATCCATGGAAAGCATAATCAATTGCATAAGATTTTGAGGCTTTCACCAGCTTTCTGAAAATTTCAAAAGCAAATACTGCAGTAATTATCTACTTCCAATATCTATTCATAACTTATTACAAAGGACTGACAAACTTTAAAGGTTACATGTCTATTTATTCCTTATTCTATTTAATTGCAAAAATAACCCATCATGGAAGACACACACACACACACAAAAAAAAAAACTTTCTAAACTAGTCATGTAAGCAAACACAATTCCAATCCCCCTTTTTTTCTGGTACAGTATTTTTAGCCATGGGACAGTTAATAATCCCTATGGAAACAGCCATAAATTCGTGTGCATTGCAAGGATAGTTATTCTATTGAAATTTGTTTCTTTCATTAGCCTAATCAATCCTTTCAAGTAAGAGTTATGATGAATTATACATTGAAGGATAATGCCAAGAATTAAATCAAAATTAATCATACTTTATTAAATCTAAATCCTTTTATCAATACAGGAAATTTAAAAGAAAGATATTTATTAATCAAAGAACGTTTTGTTTTCTCATACATAGTCTTTTACTCTCAGAATGATATCAAAACTTTTTTTTTTAAATGTAGACGTGAAATACAGTAGCTTTGTATTAAAACAGAAAATTGACACACACAAAAAAAAATTTTTTTTTATCAGGAAAATGACACAAATAAAAAAATCATAGCATGATTTTAACAGAATGGCAAAAATGTGACTTTTTTCAATAAATAAACAAGACTGTTTTAAATGCTACAATAAAGAAAATTCTCCAGTTCACAGACTAATATCTTAATATAAGGCAGAAGAAATTGTCGATGTATCGATCAAAAGTTTTTCTGCCATATTGGTGTTATTTTGAAACAATATCACGTTTAAATTGCAATGTAAGAAAGCATGCGATGCCACTCGAACAGGAAAAAATGATATCTTGGCTTTTCTTAAAATTAATACCAATGAGCTGACTATGCATTTTTTTTAACCACTGCAGTAAAAATAAAAAAATAAAAGTTTATACCTAAAATTGCAGGATTAAAGCAAAAACAAATTATATTGGACTTTGTAAAAAAAAAGATTGAATAAAATAAAAGACTTAACAGATACTTATATAGATAGAAGACAGATAAAATAAAGACTTAAAAAAAAAAGATTGAATAAAATATTTGTCACTATGCTAAGTTTTTAAAGTTCATTGAGCAAGAAATAACTTATGGTTTGTTTAATAAGTACGCCATTTGGAAACAAAAATTCTTCAAAACAACTAATATTACTTATAAATGAGAATAATGATTGACAATGATGAAATAAACAAATAATTATTAAATCTAAGATTAAATATGTGTACAAAAAGGGAAATTATTACAAGCATGCATAATCCAAAGTACATAAATGTGAGATTTTCTAGAAAAAAAATTTAAAATTATCATATTAACTGCTTTTATGGAAAATTCATATCAACTGCTGTTGAAAAATTTGCATTCCACAGAACTAAATTAGTACAAAACTTAAATATCTAGAAAACCAATTTATTATTATTACTTTCTCAATGAATATGCAAATAAGTACTTAATAATATAGGAGTATGGACAATTATAATTTGAAAGTCAAATTCTGTGAAATTAGAATACCCAAGAGTTACAAATGTTAACAAATCAAATTTGAACTTAAAATATTTGTATAATTCTAAATACTTATAACAATTTCAGATTTTAAAAGAATTAATTACTTCAATCTATAACTTAAAATTTCATGTTCCAATAAGTCAAAAGCAGACAAATTTATTTTAGTAAAATTTCCTTTATGACTAATGCAATGATGTCAAGTAACAAGAAAAAAAAGCTTGTTCTGTAAATTTCTTAGCGTTCATTTTTAAATAATTCTACTATTCTACAAAAGTTTATGTTCATGTAAAGACATTTAAAAACTTAACCTTAATTTACTATGGGAAATGAAAGTAAAAAAGCTATTATTCTTTTGAATCAGACAAATAAGAACAAATACAAACTTTATTACTTTCCACAATAAATAACTTTTGAGAAAGCACTGAGTATTTTTTTAAAATAAATTTTATCACATCTAAACTTCTAAATTATCAATTATAAATATTTCCTAAATCCTATTAATAGATTTTTTACTTGCATAATTAATTGTGTCATATTTTAAATACAAACACTGTTAACCAAACAAAAAAATGAGTAAATTTAGTATGTCTTATGGCAAATGTTTTATATTAATATATATATAGTAATAGATATATATTAACTAAATAAAAAGTAATTTTTAGAAAAAAATTCAAAAACGATTTCTTTTTTCAACATGAGAAAAAAGTAAAACATAAAATAACTATGTCTTGTCTTTAAATATAGTTAATAGCTCTCCAAATCTATTAGTTAATTATTTCACCTGAAAAGAATTCAACATGTAACTAAGAAATTTAACATACAGAACATAATTGAAGAAAGAGAAAAAATTATTGGTTATAATAATATTTAATTTCTAAACTCAGGAATAACAGTAAATTACTTTATCTTAAACCAATAAATAAACTATTATTTCATATCTCAAATAGGATATGTCTCAGTTTCAATATTGTAATCAATCATTTTAATTACATGAATTCAAAATGCAACTATTATTTTGCAAGAAATTTTCAAATCTACATTAAATGATATTGCATGATATAGTACCATAATTTTATAATAAACTCAATTTAAACTTATACATTTAACAAATACATTTTTTAAATCTCTGATGATTATTTACCGTAAATAACTAATTTCTAAATTAAAAATTATATTAGAAGAACTAATCTATCCATCAGATTAATAATAAAAAAAACTACATGTGAAAATTATTGACATGATACTCTATGCATATATTATGGTTCAGTACTGTCTAACTCTACTTCCGTTATTCAAACAAAATTTAACGTACATTATTGATATTTCCAGCCCCCCCACAAACATGCATTCAATTTTACATACGATGTTAAGATTTCAAATAGATTTTTGCATAATGATTTAATACTAGCAATTTATTGTGGGGTCATTAATATCAACAAGCATCAAATTTAATAATTAAAATTCAGTTTCTGTTAATTATATGATGTTGCAACAATCCTCCAATTTTCACATGCATACAAAACAATCCTCTTAAACATCAACTTTTTTTTTTTTTTTTGCTGATATTGTATTTAAGATAAAAAATTATGAAAAAAATTTGCCTGTTTTGAAATTTTTGTCCCAAATTATTACAAAAAGTACTCAAAAACAAAAAAAAAAAAAAAAAAAAAAAAAAAAGTGTGTACCAATAATTCATTTTCTGCACATGTGTCATTACATAAACTTCTACTTTTGTACTATTTAGATAAAATATAGAAAACATTTAAAATATGACTTTAAATGAAATATTTTTTAAATTAGCTGCTAACTATATAATATAGGCATCAACAATATTTCTAGCATTCTAATGAAACCTTAAATCAGATTCATAAAAAGTATGCCAATTCTTTACTACTTTCCAAATCTGTTTTAAGCCATTAAAATTCATACAACGGAATGCTTATTCTATTTATAAATTAAATTTTAAACATTTTTACTCATACTCAAAGAATTTTTACAATAGTGTCTTTCATTACACAAAGATTTTAGAATATATCCAAACATCAACAACAAAATTTTGCAATATCGCAACATGAATAATCTCAAAGATTTTTCCACATAACTCCAATCTGCTAAATATTTTTATAATATGCAACAGACTTATTGAAGTTGACATGCAGTTTAAAGACAATTTAAATTAATTTCATCAAAATAAGCTTAATAGTCTTCATTGAGTACACAGAATAATAATTTTATATACAACCTAACTAGTGTTACTATTATCTATTTTAAATTAAATTATAATCAGTTTACAATTTTTAAAAATATATGCAAAATGGTAATATTCAATATACAAAAAAAATTCACATTTATAGGTATAATAATTTTTATACTAAGCTAGTGTTTCTAAATATATTTCTAAACATATTCTGTTTTATAAAATATTAATATAGATAAAACAGATGAAATTTTAAAAAATTAAATGCAAACCTTTAATAAAGTATTTCAACTTATAAGAGAATCTATTATATTTGTTTATACCTTTCAAGAAAGGGGGAAATAATACAAATACTTAAAACTAAAATTTTGCACTTTCTAAAATATTCTCTCTCCTGTACCTACATTAAACTAAAGATGCATTTTATGCTGATGAATCAGCATTTAAATGTTAAACATTTGGGATACAAACATTTATCCCTTGTATATTTAACAAAAACAGCCAAGACGATTAAAAGCAAGTTTGATTTATAGCATTTCACATCGATAGCATAGCTACTTTAATTTGCATTCCATTCCTATATTTTCTTTTCTTTTTCAAGCTTGATAATGTGAATTGATTACTTCAAACAAAACACAACTTAAATCTAGACAATATTATTAGAAAATACATCTCAGAGAGTTTGATCCATATTCCTCCAGTTAAATTGTAATAAAACATAAATGATGTTATAAAACTTTTGATTATATTACTTTAAATATTATGATATATACCTATTTTAAGTATGTCTATGAGTTTTTATCCTATAAAATTTCATCTTTTTAAAATTTTTATCTTATTTTAATAATTTTTTTGCAAAAAAATTTATTAAAATGATAATTAAAAACACTATTGTAATTATTTTTCATAATGAAACAATACGTAAGAACGTTAAATATATTTTAAAAAGGAAATTAAAATTGGTGCCTACTGGTCTAAGTAAGAGTTTAAAATGTATCCTTTCATAGGTATGAATAAAATATAGTATACAGCTACATTTGAATTCTGTCTATAGCAAACTATTTTGCTTATATTAATAATTCCTCTTCGAAACAAGTTATTTCATTTAAGTCAAGAAGTTTGAAAACCAATTAATTTTGCAATTAAGTACATACTACCAACTAGATCCCATTCACCTTTAAAAAATATTCAATAAAAGGATAAAAACTAAACAGTATGGTTGAAGATTATACATCTTTCAAACCCATTTCCTCCAACAACTTTTTTGAAGGCACACATGCTAAAATACTGGCTTAACTACACTAACTCAAGAAAGACAGCAAAAATTTTAAATTATAGTGACTTAATAAAGTATTATTTAATTTTAAAGAAAATAAAATTAAATATATTTTTACTGACTGTATTCACATTTAATACACTTCGATATCATGAAATGACTTTTAGTTTTGAAATTTAACATCTGATAAATTGATTTCAAACTTAAGTTGAACATAGTATATTCATTAAGCAATTTAATTTTTTTTAATTCTATCTTCGAAAATTCTGTTTGAGAAAAAAATTAATACCACACAGCAATTGCAAACAAAACTGAAATTTTCAAAAACATTAATAATTTTAATCACTCTTATATACTATTTAAAAAAATACATTAACTAATTAAAATTAATAAGCTTTATGCAACCGTTTTGCAATAATATTTTGAATATTCAATACTTGATGGTACAAGTAAATCAACTGATTGGCAAGTGTTATAAAAATTGTTATGTTGATTTATTATTAATTTACAAGCATTAACAGCTAAACATGCGGAGAAAATTTTTTAGCTGCTTATAATAAAAATACAGTTAGAAGATTTTTTCACAATTAAATTTAATTATAATATATATTTAAATGTAATGCCTTTTTTTGCATACTAATTCATTTCAAATCTCTTTCATAATAAAAATATTTTATGCACAAAATAATTATATGAGGGAGAAAGAGAATTATAAATAGGAAAAAATTGCTTGGTCTATAATTCTTTCATATTTTATAATCAATGTGGTTCTTTTCATTATAATTTTCTTTAAAGTTTATGCAAAATTTTCAAGACAACTTTTAATTTTAGTATCGTTTGCAACAACAAATTATGAAACTTTAAGAAACATTACACAAAATAAAATTTCTTTAAAACATAATTAATTTTTTAAATCAACTTCACTGCAAAATTTTAAAGAAGATTTCATATTCATATGAATTACGAAATTAACGCATTTAAAAATATGAAATGAAAACCTGGAGTAACTAATGGATCAACTATCTCTCTGAAACGGAAGTCGATTCTGGCATTTTGAAAAATAAATAAAAGAATTCTTACCTCCGACAGGAATGTCTGTGCAGCTTTCTGTGCTCCAACGTGTAATAAATACTCATAAACATACAAAGCTAACCTAAAACAAAATGAAATATGTATCAGCGAACTTTTTCAGAAAACGTAAACTTGATAACACAACACTCTTCCACCCCTCCCGCATATGATGGAACGGTCCTGGCCATATGCCTCGAAGTGGGACATGCACACTTCCCGCTATAAGAGATATCCAGCCTGCTGACAGCGGAACGTATGAACAGTAGATGACTATGTCGATTGCTTTCCAGTTTTAAAAGTTTTCGCAATATGCAAAACGAAGCATGCCATATGAACACTAAACATTATCCATAAACACAAACGATCATTCACAAATCTCGCACAACGTGGTTAGGAAGTAAAAAATTTTCGGCTCCCGGACTTATTTTCCATGATGCGGGAGGGAGGATAATTCCACATAGATATGCAAGACATTTCTTTCGATTTTTTTGGTTTTTTCAAAACTTACTTTTCTCTAGCCTGGGCATCGGATGGTACCGTGGAGCCTTTTCCTTTCGCATACATCCTGAAAACTTGAAACGAATCGCACCTGTCAAGACATTCAGTACTAGCACACTGAGCTTGTTACCATAGAAACATAAATTGATCTGTCAGTGCCGCGGATGTGATTGGACTCAGCCCTCTCGATACAGCAGTCGCTCTTCTACTCTAGGACAGACTTCTATACGTCACAACTACATATAAAAACCGAGCGTCTACCATTGGGCCAATGCGACAGCAGCGCACCCTAGCGTTCACTGCCCCTACTGTATTTTAACTACCTGAAAACTATGTATATAACCATAAAGTTAAAACTAAATTCATTATTAATAATGGATGTCTCATTCAAAACAATAAAATAAAATGTTTGAATGAATTTCTGCCTTTTTAAAGGAATGCAAATGCAAGTAACAGCAAAGACGGGGGTGAGCAACAATAAACGGCAAAGCAGACGATTCGAAAGCAGCTCGGTGAACAGCCAGCTGCATCAACAGAAGCAGTTTGGAAGACGAGTTGAGGAGACAGATCAACTGCACGAAACGTACTGGCAGGAATTTGCCACTTTTTTAACACTCATATTATTTCATTCGTCCGTGCTGCCGGAAAAATTTGTATTAATTTCGCTTTCATTTTATCCAAGAATATATATCCTAATCTTTTAATGTATTTTATGAATTATAAGTCTTAATACGAATAAGGAATAAAATTAATTATGCAACACGCGGTAAAAATATTTTTTAAATCGGACGATTTTTTAAGTTTTTAATTAACCATCGTTCTGAAATTTTTGAATATTTCCATTATACTCCTTAATTTTGTAAAGATATTGCTGCACTGCGAAAACTATTTTTGAAGAAACATGACCTTATGGTATAAATGCGGTACACCAATGATACTGATGCGGAACCTAAAAAATTATTTTAAGACTGAGAAATTATAATTTCCTTTAATTCAAAATAATTACGTATTAGTAAGCATCGATCTTCCCAGACTAATTTTTCGTGGTTTAACTTTTTTCTAAGTCATTAATTATCAATGGATGTATATGAAACGAAAAAAAATTATGAATTTCAATTTTTTTTTCTATTTATCTCAAATGAATATGAATGAACTAATAAATCTCTCTATGAAATGAAATAATGCACGATTGAGCTAATATAAGGATTAATTAAACCTTGTAATCTAAAATTTGAGGATTAAGTTAATTTTTTTAGAACTTTCAAACAACAAAAAACACATTTGCAAAGCATTTTTATTTTTAAATTTTAAATTCAATTATGAGACATGAGAATTTCTTCCATTTTGGAACAAATAAAGTAAATAAATATCATACATTTCAGAAATGTAATTTTAAAACTCCCCAATGCTAATAATTTTAAAAATATTAATTATTGATTAAATATATGAAATTAATAATATTCGATTCAATTTATTGAATCAAAAGTTTCTTTTTTTTTCATTCATACAAAATTTAGCACAAATTTTTTCATGCAAAAATGTAAATCTAGTAATTCTACGATAAACCTTTCTTGATTGCACAGATAGGGTGCAACTGTAATCAAGGTCTCATGTAATGAAATTAAACAAAACCAGCTACAACGAGTCCCCCCCCCCCAATTTTTTGTATTTGCCGTTACAAATTAATAAACCATTTTGAATTCAAAGCAACACTTGGATTATTATTTCAAAGGGGTTTTGCTTTTATCAATTTTTCCAGCAAATTTGAAATTGGGAAATAATTTTATAGAATCGAGAATTTAGTAGCCCAAAAAATATTACAAATGAAAAATTTAAGTAGCCAAATAAAAAAAAATTATAAAAATCAATGAAACTAATTGAAGTAAATTTTGAAATAGGCGCGTTTCACTCTTCAACCATACAGATGCGAGCCATTTGGTATTGATTAGCAGCTACGACGTTGAGATAAGGGCGGACAAATATTTCAAACCCATTCTTTTCTGTCAAAAAGAAAAAAAGTCGCTCCCTCCCCAATCGGTTCGCAGGTGGGTACCTCTTACTACGAACAGCTTAAGGGAATAGAACTGGTATTATAAATAGCCCCATGCCGAGGTCTAAACAAGTTTTGAGAGCAGACTCAAACCCAACTAGTATTTGAAGTGACGGATAGCTCACAGAGCTTATTGTAGATAACCAGGATCTTTGTAGTGAACCTTGTGACTGTCATCAGCTTAAGTGTGTAGCTATTTACCCTTCATTTAACCTAACTTCAGAGCAAACGACTTAATTTGTCTGTTACGAGGAGGGAGTAGAAACGGGCTGTTAGGTTTCCACTCCCACTGTTATCTCCCCCTGTCACTTGCTCAGCTCTGTATATCCTGAGTGTTGAAATCTCGCAGCAAACTGGCAATAGCTCAAATAAAGTGTAAATATGTAGTCTAAAATGTTGGATCCTCAATTGATCTAAGGAGTTTTATTCACCTGTTTACTACGTAAATAATGTCTTTGAACTGAGATATTTCAGGAAAAATAATATCTACAAAGAGTGAGAAAAAAACATGGAATAAAAACACAATAAATAATACTGATTGTAAGAAATTTGCTTAGATGGTGGGCAAACTCTAGATTTAAATTTTGAATTTATAATCATTATATTAAAAATTCAGACTTTTCGTTTAGGTTATTGTTACGGCTGCTACCACCATTCGCACTTTGAGTTTGGGTGGGGAGGGAGAGAAACAGGTAAGGAAAATATATATGTATGTAAAATTTTATATTTTATTAAATTTTTTTAATTACATTTTATTCACAATATTTATATTAAACTCTTTTCAAAATGAGAAATTAATTATTTAATGAAAACTAAAGTTTATTATTAATTTAAAAAATGCTTTCGGATGTATTGATAATTAATATGAATATGTAAACCCAGCTACGGGATGTTATCATTAATACTGACCACCTTATGAGCAAAACTTCTGCGATATGTTAGAGTTACCTAGTACTCGTGAGAGTGCCCTATGGCTTCATGAATTCTTATGAAATTAAATGAAACAGAATTACATGAAAAAGTTCTTTATTTTTGTGCAAAAGTTCCTAGAGGAATACTCACCATTATATTGATTCCAATTATCTTCGGTTAAGATGCTATTTCAAGAGGAGATTGGAGAAAAAAATGTTACCACAAAAGAATAAGATTGATTCGTAACTAATAAGAAATACATCATTTCCAACAAGTTTTCTTGGTGTGAACTAAAAGATCATCTTAGTAGTGATATTAATATTTTTGTAAAGCCGTTTGCGAAGAAATGTGGGACTGGAATTCGTTGCCAGTTTAGCTTTGCTTGCAAACTTAGAATAATCGAGACCAAAAATTGATACGGAAATACAGAACTTTGTAGTCCAAATTTGAAAATAAAGTATATTGTACAATTTGTAAGAAAATAATAATCTGATACATCTTTCATGTATAAAATTATCGTTTATAAAGATAGGTATAATCTCTTAAATGGTGTTCAACAGCTTCAAATCTTCTTTTTTTTATTTAACAGGAATAAAAAAACAACATTTAATAACACAAATCAATATTTATCAAAATTTTTTCGTTCTATTAAAATAAATAAAGCTCTTTTAAATATTAGAAAACGACCATTCTCGGGAAAAAAAGTAAAGTAACAAGGTTTTTTAATTTAGTTGAAAGAATAAGCAGGTGTCGCATTGTTAATATTTCCCATGGGGTCTTAGTTTTTAATCACGGCCTTGTCGTCACCACTATAAAAACCATTTTAATGTCTTCACTTTAAAAGCAATTATTAATATACAAAATCATCTAAATATATCTATATAAAACACTTGATAGTATTCATCTTCCATGCAACCTAATGTGTAATTTTTCTCCTAAAAAATCTAGTATATGCTAATAATTATTTAATCCGTTTCCTACTTTTTTTTCCCCTAATTTGTTTAACCGCGTTTTAAGGACGTAATTCTAATTAATTCGTTCGACGCTTGTATTTTATATATAGATATTAAAATAATAATAAAAAAAGACTGATCCTTAAGAAACAAATAACAATTTCAGCTGTATATAATTCATGAATAATAAAATTTTATAACACTGGGATTTTCTGCGATTATGTGACTAAGAAAGCACAATGTTCAAAGTTAATCCATAAGACAGAGTGAAAAATGTAACAAAAAATCGAGTATATTGAATAACTTATTCAAAAAGATTTCAAAACATAAAGACATTATTGGTCATAGCGCTGGAGGACTAAGGCATTTCATCACATATGTTTGTATAATAAAGACAGTTTCAGCAATCATTTTTTAAAGCATCAACCAATGTAGAATCTGTTTGAAAAAAGTATTTCTCTGAAATTTTAATATATTTAAATGGGAAAAAAAGAGGAAATGAAAAAGATTTAAAAAAAAGAAAAAGAAGAAAGAACAATATTCGAATTTTTATTTTGAAACATCAAACTTATCTTGGTAATGTTTTAAACTTGATTTTTATTGTCCTGACTTCATAAGGCTTAATTAAATTAGCTGGGTATATTTTCTGAGCAATGAAGCTGATGTGTTGTGGAAGTTTGGACAGGAGTATCGTCCTCGTCATCTGATCCTGGTTCAAAATTACCAGGTCCGTCCTAAAATAACCCTAGAGTTACTTTAAAAAGGAGCGTTAATATAACTGAACGAAACGAAACGAAACGAAAACTAATTTTTATATTATACAATACATTAAAAGAGTAGCAGAATAAAAATATTATCATGTTAATAAAAGTTATGGAGAAAATTCTGTTATCACACTCAAAGGAAACTTTTTTTTAAAAGCATCGTAACGGTTTACATTAACAAAAGTGACGCCTGTGACAGATTTTTTGAAGCAATAAATTGACTCGAATCATATTTCAAGAAAGAAAAGTATCATTCCAAGTATTTTAAAATTAATTTTGAAAGATTTACTAAAATTAAATAAAAATATAATAGAAATAAAACTATCACCTAAAGCTAACTTCTTTAAATCTTTAAGTAAGACATAAATTATTTCTATACAATTATATGCTCCGAAGTTATTGAAGAAAAGCATTTAAAAGTATCAATTTTTAATTAATTAAAAATATAACTGAAGTTTTGAATAGTCATTTCTACCGACTAACCGAAAAGTAAGGAATTGTATGTTAAATTTGATTGTTCGAGTTCTAACAGTTTACTCGTAAAACGTTTTGAACGACTTTTACAAAGCCCATCAAGTAATTAAAAAAAAAAGCCTAAAATTATTACATTTGGAAGAATATAATTGATAAAAAAAGCCTGACAGCATTTAAGATCTTAAATGCAATTAAGTCAGAAAATGTCCTTTAATGATTTAGCATGTCAAACAATAACATCTTTTAGCATTAACGTTAATTTTAATCGTACTCTTTTCATTAATTTTTATTCAATTTTCAATCAAATCTAAAATTTTTAAATAAATTCTATTTAAATATCTTTCTTCAAAATTATTTGAAATTCCTTTTCTGGCACATGTTTGATAATGTTACTATTTTATTGTTGCAAATAATAAAAATATTTTTGAAAATCAAATCTTTAAAAAAAATCATTTTGAATTGTTTTATTCCTCAAAATTCGGAAATGCTGCTATAAGAGAATATGTTCGGACCACTTTCTTAAAATATGAAAGAGATATAAACGAATAATTAAATACTTTTTCCACTTCAACTGCACGCATAGTCCCATATAATTTTCTCTAGAAATATTTCTTTTCTAACATCAATGAGAAGATTTATAGGGGGGGGGGGGGGGGGGCAAACACAACAAAGAAAAAAGCCACAAAAAGCATAAAGGGCTTTTTTAAAAAAATTAAGTAATATTTGTATTATTTTTCTAATGCTCCATTACTTTATTTGCATGAATCTGATTTAGTGTCAGAATGCCCACTCTAATCACCTGCAATCATAAATTTTAAAATCATTAGATATAGATGTACTTAAAGAATGAGGTCCGATGGTGAAGCTTTCATCTCATAAAGTAATAAAGTGGAGGCTGAGTTTAGTTTAGTTATATTAATGGCCAGATTTTTAAAGCAACATGCGGAATATTTTGGATCGGACCTCATAATTTCGATCCGTGGTCAGATGACTGGGAGCTCATAAATTTGATCAGCAGCCTGAGATGGCACTCTCCCTCTGCAAACTTCCACACCACACCAGTTGGAGGATGCTGGACCCTGTCGGATTTAACGAGGCACCAGATCTGCTTTGAATGCCGTTGTTCGATGTAATAAGGTCCCGAATCTGAAGCCCTTCGATTCCGAAACCGAGACCTTATCACCAGGCTACTGCGGTCCCCAGCGGGGGTGGGGGTAAATTAATGTGTTAAAAAATATTTGACTGAAATCGCTTATTGTTATTGGTTTCTAATATATCTGAAGTGCATTCTTTATCATTATAGAGCTCATTTTGAATCCTGTTAGAAAAATTTGCGAAATATTCATTTAAAAAAATTGACTTAATGCTAAATAAATAAATCAGTGATGACATAAAAAAAAGCTAAAATGATCAATCAATGCTCTACATTCTAGAGAATCTATTTAAATTCAATTTTGGAAAACGTTTGGTTAACTTTCTCAGGATAATAATAATATTAAAATTAAATTAGAGGGTGTGATCTCATTTTTTTTTCTTCCATATGCTCTGTAAAGATGTTATTATTCTTCCCCTCCCCACCATGAAATCGTTGAATGAATGCCTCGAATGCTCAGACTGTTTATTTTCAGAATCCATACATATGAGCTCTAAGCTTCGTAGTATAAAGAAAATAAATGTGTATTTATGATAGTGGCGAACTATGCTTACATTATATTGATCTGATGCGTAAATCTAGCGATTTTAATAAATCTAACTAAAAATCTTAGGCGATTAATCGATGGCATGCAGTTAACATACTACTAAATTTAATCGATATGCATTTTAGAGGCTTCTCCCAGGTTAATTGAACTGCAATTGAAATCTCAAGATCACATATCGAATTCAATTTCTATATTTTTTAATAGCTATGGAGTTATTATGTTTACATACATGTGAAGATACTGACCAAAAGGCGGTCAACTGTTTGACACATTTGGTTCAAAATTCCATGAGAATCCACAATCTAGACGTGGATTACCCTGTGAAATACGTTTCATTTGCCCAGTCTGTTACACTTTTCAACTTCCCAAAAGAGCAGATCGACTGACGGCCAATTCCTTGACGAATTTGGCTCTAAATTTGATACATATCTACATTTTAGATGCTAAAAAACCTGAGCATCACATTTTATCCAACATTTGTGTGTATATGTTTTGTAATTGCATGCACCTTTGCATTAAAACATATAAACTTCCTCTGAATAACTTTCGTTCAAAATTTGGTAGAAATCTATAAATTTAGTGTAAGCTGCATGTATTAAATTTCATCTGTTTAGCACAAAAGATTTTTGAGTTACTGCTTTCACAGGTAGACAAAACCACAAAAATATGTTTTTCAAATTCAGGAGCATCTGGTATACGTGGAGGGCATACAACTAGTTAAAGATTCAAAAATTAGCTATTAGGAAACGATTAGATTGGACACTTTGTGTGAAAACTATAAAATCAAGCTGCATGTTACCAAAAGAAAACTGGGTATTCATTTCTTGGGTGATCCTCTCATTCTCTATACCCATTATGAGTGGGATGGGTCAGCTTCGGTGTCTATTCCCATGCTGCCAAAAGTGTGTTGTTCATCTTGAAAATAAGAGGTATAATATCGATCAAGACTTATTCGTTGCATTTAATGTTATTATTAAGTAAATATGAACTAATATAGATTTTTTTCCCCTCCTAGTAGGTTAAAAGAATGAAACAACGGAAGAGGCATAAAAAGAAAGGATCTAATTGGTGGAGTTGTTGTTAAAAGAAGCGAAGTCACTCTAGAAATAAGAATGCACGGTACTTATATAACTTAAATGAAGTAAAAAAATAATCTTGTCTAAACATGACTATAAATTATCTTAAAAATATTTTATTTTCTCCAGTGAATTTAATATATTAATTTCATACTTAAAATGTTTTATTAAATAGCTGATGGCTATATTAGTTGAGTCTAAAGCTGAAAAATATTAAAAAATATCGTCTTATCTATTCATTGCTGTTATGTGTCTGTTTATGGATATAATCATGGAATTAAATTACTTTTGATTTTAATAGTTTCCTTGGCTATATTAATAGTAGAGTGTGTGTGTTTTTTCAGTAATTATCATTTCTGTGCAACATTTTTTCATAATTTTAGATTGCTAAAACTTAAATAACTTTAGTTTATTCATATTTCAATGAATATTAAAAAATATCATTTCTAAAAATATTAAACTAATGGTATTTCGAATTAATACACCCGAATATACAACTTGAATATATTATTAATAGGAATCAATTCAGTGCTATTAAGTTCTTAACAAAAATAAGTCCTTTTCATTTGCAGAAATTCTGGACAACAAAAATATATTAGTATTTTCGGTTTATTAATTCGTAGCTTTGTTTTTCCGCATCAAAGTGTATTTTTCTAAGTAATCCTCACCGATGAAGTTTTTTAAAGTGAAAACACTTTTAGTTTGCAAACAATAATTTATGAGCATATTTTCTAAATATTTACACTTTCATCCAAAATAAATAAAAAACATTATAACCTTTAAAGTTTACTACAAAATTTTATAATTACTCATTATAACTCGCTAAACTCAAAATCGATTTTTTTTTTTTTCATTGAATGTAGAGAAACCAGTTGACCATCTTTTATAGTTTGGTGAGGTGAGGAATCGAGCTTTCTGAACATTTCTCCCGATTTCGAGAATTAACCAATTAATTGCTTTATCTTTTTTATTTTCTAATAAGAAGACACCATCTATTTCGGAAATGTTTTCTTGTTTTGATTCAAATGGAAATCCATTGAATACTTGGCTTATCTATGTATTCAAAATCATTTTAATATTGAATTATAATCGTTTTGAATAGTTTATATTTAGCTTATAACTATCAAAATTCGATAAATCGATGCACGTACGCCATATGGGAAAAACAGTTAAGGGGTTAAGCTTCACCAAATATCGAAGCATCGTAGCACTTCTAGATAAGCATGTGAAGCCAAAAAAAAAAAAAAAAAAAAAAAATCGCCTCATTGTCTATGTCCCCAAATAAAAATAGCTCCAACAAACTTTTGCAACATTCACATCTTTTAAATTTATTTGTTAATTTCAAAGCATGTGACTATAAATTATTGCGTTTTATAATTAATGGCCTTTAATTATAGAAATATTTTTTCGCAATACTATATATAAATTAGAATTTAAATTTCGATTATCTATTTTACAATTATCTTAAATGCAATATAAATGTAAGTGTTTCAGAAAGTAAAAAACAATTTTTTTCTAAATTTTAAAACTGTAATTCTTTAAAAATCCAATTATGCTTTTTAATTAACTCAGAATTTTTCCTATCTCTGAATTGCAATTCCTTTTTAAGAATCCAATTTCAGTCACTTGATACCCGAAAAATATGGTTTGCACGATTGTTTGATTTTTACTTTCAGAATGATAATGTTTTGTTTTTAGATCTTATCCATGGCTGATAGAATCTAAAATTAATTGCTTTTGAAAAATACATTATCTGATAATGCATTGATCGAAATATAGTGTATATTAAAAGAGACAGAAATATTTCATTAAGTCGTCAGTGTAATATAATCTTTTTAGTAATCTAATATTATCTTTTCTGATAAATCAAATTGTTTCTCGAGTAATCAATTTAGAATTAATTCTAAAATTTTATATTTCTTTAAATATTTTGGGGTTCTTCTGTGAAATTGGCTATTTTTTTAAAAAAATTTTTAATAACCAGATTTCATAATAGTAGTTGTTGATATATAAGGTTATTTCTTGATAGATTTGTAAATGTGATACTAGCTTTTGTGCGACATGTTATTTTTTATAATATATATTTAGAACGAACCTCTACAGTTTCACCTTTCCCCCTACATATGTCACAAAAATTATTTTGATAAGGATAAATGAATATTTGCCCTTCAACTTAATTCTTATATTTTGTGGAATAGGAAGTTTTTTGCTGAAATTTTGGTGTATTACAACGATTTTTGTATATAAACAACTAAATATCTCTGAATGTGTATGAATATACATTCGATCACTGATATAAGCTTGTAAACACTTTCAAATTTATCGATTTTCATCACTTACGTAATAGGTGAACTGCTGAAGAATTCCATAAAAAATGCAATAAATTTCAAGTGAACTGACTCTGATTAACAGACACCCGGATCATCCAAGCTTTCTTTATCAATAAACAAGCACAAATTAAATGCTCACAAAAAACAATATTTCCAATAAAAATTAAAGGAAGTTCGCCTGAAACAGTCTTATATACCATCTTTTAAAGAATAAAATCCACCCATATAAAACTGTGGACCAGCAAAGGCCGTAATGTCAAATAGCTTTCAGAGCCTCTTACGTGAGAGTTATGAGATTCGTAATACAAAGCGGTAAACAGTTATTCAAGAATTAGTGTCATATCATTGATAAAAAATGGTAATGGGAATAATTAAAAACTTTCCCTTTTTGGGGGGGGGGCGAGAGATCTAAAAGTAGATATTCATAAAAATCTTAATTTTTGGACTATTATTATACATTTCCTTTGCGTGCTCTTTAATAACTTAAAATTGGAGGGGAGGGAAGGTATGGTGTTTTAAATCATGACTTTCTTTAAAAAAAAAAAAAAAAAAAAAAAAAACATGTAAGGAAAAAAATTTACGAATTTATTGTTGCTCTTTCCGCAGTAAAGTTAAAATCCATTACAAAATAATGTCGAAAAACAAACAAGAGTATGAAATAATAACAATAATTAAGAAATGTTCAAATAATTATAAAAATGCAGAAAAACACAACGACATCTTTCGACAAATAATAATTTTTTTAAATATTTTTATTTGTAATTCTATATTTTAGATGCTGAACTTACGTAATAAAATTTAATTTATGCAAATTCTATCTAAATGTTGCAGTTACCGTATTCACTTTTATTCGGACAACTGGAAAGCAGGAATAAATTTTGTTCAAAGTTAGATGACACTCTACAAATTTGCTGCAAAGATAATATGCAATATTTCGTCAATATATCGCAAAGCGTTTCTGAATTATTGGCGTTAACAGACAGGCATAAATCCAAAATTGCATTTTTCGGATTCAGTAAGGTCTGTAAATTGGAGATTCAACAAACTCTAATTCGAATTTCTTCATGATTTAAAAAACTCCCTCTTTATATTCGTACTCGAGAAAGTCAAAGCAAGCACTGCATTGTGTGGGAATCCCTAGATCAGAAAGCATAAATTCATGCGAGATTAATGATTGGTTTATCACGGATGATATGGGAAAAATCAAAGAAATTGTAGAAAGAGTGCTATTTTCAGATACTGATTTGATTGAATAATCCAAAGATGACGACAGAAGATAAATCAGATAACTTTAGAGCATTGAAGACAATATTTATATATATATATATATATATATATATATATATATATGAAAACTAGCTGGTACCCGGCTGGTTGCTAGCACAGAAGAAATAATTTTAATAATAAACACAGAAAATATATTCATGCTATAAAATCGTTGATATAGTTGAATTAAAAATTTTATTAAAGTCACAATGGTGCAAAAATTTTTGTACTCTAGTATTTTTAGAAAATACTGCCAAAAACTGCTGCTAAATACTGCGACAATTTTATTAATTTTTAATTAAAATTTCAAATCTATGGGAATGGCTCCCCGAAAACGTTCTCGCATACTCTCTAATAAAACTGTTTCCTCAGAGAACGACTTGCATAGCATTTACGTACAATGGCAACGAAATATTAACTTTTGGCTTGAATTTAGCATCTTTACAGAATCTGCTTTGTCTCCTCGGTGAGTTATTTGGAGGTTAATCCTTGGTTAAGAGATGCGATAAATAGATCCAGAAATATTTTTTTCATATATTAGATAATTGTACTATGCCTATAGCCATCGCGTAAGTGCAAGTAATAAATTGTTAAACTTTTACAGCAATCGGATGTGCGATACGGCAGCGCATAAGAGACATACAGACAAACATTTATTTTTATTTATATACAGTGGGTAAAAAAAGTCTCCGTACGCAGATACGAATGCAAATCAAAGCTTAATTTGTCACACAAAATTCATAATGATAAAAATGAAAACTTAAAAATGAGTTAAAACTAATATTATTTGATATTTATTCACATTAAAAGGATGATAATACTGACAAAATTAAATAATATATCTTAAAAACTCAAAAAATGTCGTAAACATGGAACAAAAAAGTCTCCGTACGGTGCCCTAGCACACGAAAAAAGTTTACAAAAATGCAAAATACATTTAACAAATATACATTTAATGATCAGTGGGCCCTCCTTTGTCCTTATCACCTCTTTTAAACATTGAGGCATTACCCCTACAAGTTTTTTTTTTGTTTCTGAAGAAATATTACACCTAATGCTACTAATGGCCCTTTTGAGCTCAACTTTGTCTTTTATGTCATATTTTTTAAGTTGTCGGCCAATTTCTTCCCACAAATGTTCAATGGGGTTTAAATCGGGTGACTGGGGAGGGCTATGAAGTTGTTGTTTAACATGGTAAAGGCAACACTCTTAGCAAATCTTAGAGGTGTGTTTAGGATCGTTGTCCTGCTGAAAAGTAAATTCAGTTCCAAGAGATAGTTTCGCTGCACTGGATAACATATTTTGTTTAAGAATATCCAGATATCCATATCGATCCATATTTCGCTCGATGAACTGCAAATTTCCTACTCCAGAAGCACTCATACACCCCTTCACCATAACACCGCTACCACCGTGCTTCAAAGTTCCGCATATATTCTTAGTTAGCATTTGTTCATTTGGTTTTCTCCACACCATAACTCGGCCATCTGACCCATGAATGTTAAATTTTGATTCATCGCTAAAAAGAATGGATTCCCAAAAAGATAAGGGCTTGCTTACATGCTTCTTCCCAAACTCGAGGCGCTTTTTCCTGTTGTACAAACTTATATAGGGTTTCTTCGGGGCCGCACGTCCATGATAACCACTTTTTTTATGACATTTCTCACGGTTTGAGTTGAGACTTTAATGTTGTAACTAAGCATTAAATCAACTGCCAACTTCGGTGCACTAATTCGTGGATTTTCTTGAACTTGGTGTAAGATGTTTCTTTTATGCACGCGATTTAATTTTGACGGCCCCCCGGATCGATCTCTATCCTCAAGTGAATGAAGTTTACGATATCTTTGAATGATATATTGCACAGTAGACTTCGATTTTTTAATCCTTTCACTAATCCTTTTCATGGATAATCCACCATTTCGTAATTTAATCACTAATTCCCGAATAGCTCTGGGAACTTCCATTTTGAGACGATCAAGAACAAATTTAAACTCAACAACTGTCGAAATGTTGTTTTCTTATCAGTGATTAACTTTCTGACGTCAAAGATTTACTGCGGGCCTGTTTTAAACACTTCAGAAAGAATTTGCATAAAGCGTACGGAAACTTTTTTTGCACTGCAATTTTCAATTTACCTTAGATATTGCAAATAATATGCTTTTCACGTTTTTTAAAAATAAAAATTTACAAAAATCTCTTTCTATAGACTTATGCTAAACGCATATAGACAGTATTTAAAGAAAAAATGCAATACTTTACAAATTATGCTAATTTATTCTTAAATTTAGTGACCGTACGGAAACTTTTTTTACCCACTGTAGATTAAAAGTTACCATTGTACCAGTTGTGGCATACTACAAACTGTTCACTAATATTTCTTGTTTTAAAGTAGCACAGGAATCACGGTACATATTTTATTATTCTGGATTGCATTAAAAGTCGTTAAAGAATATAGCGAAGCAGCGCTGACTGATGTTCTTTTAAAGAAAAGATAGTGGCCAGCAGCTGCTAGAAAACGTCAGGAAGAAGACAAGAAACAAAACATTCGTGTAAAGCATTCCATATGCCGAATTAATAATTAAAAAAATTAGCAAACTTTTTTAAAAAAATTCTCAATATCAGTAACTATTTCTTTCGATGAGAATTGAAAAAGAAATACTATTCAATTTAAGAAGTAGTTTACAGAAGAGCAGTACTAAGCAATTCAAAGAATGAGACGTTGTTAACTGATACGACAATCAGACCATGTGTATACTTTTCAAGGTAGAAAAAAATATTTAGAAGAAATGAAGCCAATTTTTGAAAATAGGGCTAATAAACAGTATTTATTTACTAGAAAAGCAACATTGTAACATCTTTTTCTAGATATTTAATAAATTGTAGACAATTTATTTGGAAAGTTTCCAATAACCGAGATTAAAGTTCTAGAGCTTAGAGCTTACATATAAGCTACTTTTTGACTACATATTTTTTGAAGATTTTATATCTCTAGATTTAAGAAAAGCCATGGATTGTATGAAAAAGAGGAAAAGAAATTTAATACTTGAAATTCTCAGAAAAGGTAATGATATTTTTAATAATTTATTGAAGAGAAGGGGAGGTTGAATTTTCATAATTTGTAATTTGTAACTGTGCATTCGTCCGATGAAGACAAAATATCAGTACTTTACATTTGCATATTAATTTTTAACACTCGTGAACCTTGAGAGAAGGCCTATAAAACCCATGTTTTTATTTTTAGAGTCTCATAAAGGAGCGTCTTATACTTCTTAATATGACAAAGTACGATGTATGTATTTTGGACTTCTTTTTGTTTTCTGGTATACAAATTATTGTACAAACCAAAAATATTGAAATCGTCAAAAAAAAAAAAAAAGTCACATTTTGGTGAGGTCCGTTTTGAGGAAGCCTGTCTGTCTGACTATTCGGATGAAAATGAACCCAAACAGTGTTGTGTCGAGACTAATGGCACTTTACAAGCTCGTTGACAATTTTCTATCTGCTATTTAAGCTGAGTAGGCATCTCCTGTTTTTTCAGTAGCGCCAATTAGAATAAAGAGTACAGCTTAGTACTTTAGGAGTCACATTAAATTGCAAATCCCTTTTTTAAAGGGAGCACATTCACACACCTCACACAGAAGAAGAACCAAGACCGAACCGGGACTCGAATCTGAGACTTCCAGATCACGGTGAAGATGAGCATCTCCTATGGCAGGACACCGGCACACAATCATCACAAAACTTAAAAGTGTTTGATGAATAAAATTTGATTTGCAGATGTAGTATCTAAAATAAGGGTCTATATTAAATTTTGAAACAAATGCATCAAAGTCTGTACTTTCGGGCTCAAATTCATTTCAAACTCAAAAACGAAATGACTTTTTAAAAAAAAGGAAATTTAGAACACAGTTTTAACATCTGCAATGTAAGTATTTTTTAAACTTTGTATCAAATCGACGAACGATTGTCTATATTTCCGCACTCATATAAACACAATAACTTAAAAACATAAAGTCTTGAATAAGTTTTAATCGATTCACAATTTTAGAAGATGTAGATTGCTATCAAATTTTAAGCTAAATCTGTCATAGGGTTAACTGTCTATCAATCTGTGCATTCGCAAGCATGAAACATGATTATTGAAACATCCAAGATGTAGGTAAGTGGAAATAATTTGTTACCCTTTTAATAAAATTATAATCACAATATCAACTTTTGGTTTTAACCGATTAAAAGTGATTTTGTCAAAGGCATATTGGTAATCTTCATAACAATATTAAAATTGGTTAGTGTCTCCCATATTTGCAAAATATGGGATTTATTTGACTTGGGGAGCATAAGAACTGCAGGTAATTCGTATCTTGTCGGTGAAAGCTACTGATTCAGAATAAAATACTTTAGACTAAATTTTATTTGTAGTGAAGGCTTAAAAGTTATGATGAATAATTGGAAGATATCTATTCTCGAAATTCAATAATAAAGTTTTTCACAAAATAATAATTTTCTATGTTAAAAATTTTTAAAAAAAATTGTTATTAAATTTTTTGATTACATTTTATAATTAACGGTATATAATCTTATCTCCATTCACATTTAATGATATTAAATAAAATATTATTTGTACCACTCTTGAAAACTTTTTTGTCCCTTGAACTAGCCATATAAGCAATCAATACACAACTATGATTTAAAATAAAACAGTATGGTCAGTAGAACAGGACATTTACATACACGTGGAGGGGGATTGAACTGAAAACAGCTAAAAAAAATGTATAATCGGACGTAAATTTAAATCAAAGAATACAGAAGAATTTCAAATGAGGGCTTATCTTTCCGCATCTCTCAGTTAAGAAAGGTAGAATCGTCGGAAAGTCATAGTTTTAGAATTCTGAAACATGTTTAATAGGCCATATATCTAACTATAAACAAATAATTATTTTCAGCAACAGGAAAAAAATCTACTTCTTTGATAGAAGTGATGACTTAAAATATGAAAGGAGAAGAATCAAATTAAGCGTTTGAAAAAATGCAAATGCTGTCATCTGAAAATTTCGAAATTTTATTTCTGTAATCGTGATTGCGAAATCTGGATTATTGTATTTCACATCTTTCTTCAACATATACCATATAATATTTATATTCAAAATTGAATTCCATTTCCTCGAATGGTATTCTCTATAGAGGACAGTGGTGGGTTTAGGTCTTTTAGCGTCCTTGGGCTGTGTACAAAGAATAAGGTCCCTCTTTTAATAAGAGGATTTATTTAATTTAATATTTCATCCCATTTTTGTTTGTGGTATATTTTAGATTAATATTTCTATTTTGTTAACCTAGTCATTAGCATTTATTTTTATTTATCTATTATGACTACCGACTTCTCTGTATTCACATTTGTATACTATAATACAAAAGTAGATGTTCGATTTCATATTAAAATATTCAATTTTTATATATCTTGTATAAACGTAATGCAACATTTAGGAGCCTGAACCATTGTACTAGATAAAGTTTTAATATTATCCTAATATTTTATCATCATAGAATTTTTGTTTTTATATGCTTTTTGATTGCAGCCAATCAAATAATTTCTTTCAATCGACAGCGGCTCCTCTCAGATTAGCGGTCCCGTGTGAAAGCCTAGTTGGAAATCATCCATTGTTAAAAGTTCATATATCAGCAAAGTTTTATTTTATAACTCTAATATTTTTAGTTTATGAAATATAATAAATGATATCATGATCATGAAAATTTCAGAAATACGCTTTCTTCCGAGAAATTTCTATTATTGCGATAAGGAAGGAGTTTAATTGTGCAGTTTTTTAAGAATAAAAAAAATATCATAGAAGCTTAAGATTTCCGAAGATGAACGATTATTTAAAAGTATTGAAAATAACGTACTACATCTACGTAAAACAGTTTACTAATAAACATTTTGAAGAAGCACTCCTTTGATATCCAAATTGATATGAATAATAACACAGAATATTTCAAACTATTTTAAAAACAACAACAATGCGCAGTGTTTAATTCTTCATCTGTAATAGTTGAAAAGAAACAACAAAACAATCCTGAGAAGAAAAAAATGAAAAAGGAACTCGATAACTGCTGTCTATCTCAAGCAGAATTCCAGTCAATACTGTTTTAATTGCTGGTTTGCATATGCATCATTTTTCTTATTCATTTTATTCGAATGCTTTTATTAAAATAAATAGATACATATGTTATAATTAGGGAATCAAACACAATACGAAACACTTCCTCACATAAAGATTGTAAAAAAGAGAATAAAAATTTAACTCTTTTATAAAGACAAACCTAAAAACATATTTTCTATGCTCTATATTTATTTTATTTTCTCTTCCGTATTTTATATCAAGAATAACAGTAAAAAGGATTAAAGACTGAAAAGAGGATTAAAAGCGGCGATTAAAAAACAAAATTTCTTATTAATAAAATTGCTTGCAAAGGATTTTAAAATGTTATATAAATTCAATATAAATACATTTACAGGTAAGGTAAAAATTCACAATTATTTAAGTATTTTTTATAAACTTTGTAAAACACATGCCTATGAAAAGTGTCAATCTTCACATTTATGGCAATTTTAATTAGGAAATTGTAATATAATATTCTTTACATAAAACTAAAAAAACTGTATATATATATATATATATATATATATATATATATAAAGGGGATTTAAAAAATTAAATAAAAATATATGACTAAAATACTATCATTCTACGATGTCTTAGAATAATGGAAAAAAAAATATTGCTGACTTTTCGGATAAACTAGATTTAAAACTCCATTTTGAATTTCAACATTTATAATATAAGTACTTATAGTCTCACAAATTTCAGATACTTTGAACAGATTCACAGAGCCAAGGCTTCATTTCACATTTTTATACCAACAAAACCATTTAACAGAGCTAAAAATAATTTTAATATTACAAAAAACAAAACTTAATCCAAATAAATGCACTTTTTAAAATTCTTTTTTTTTTCAATGTTATAAATATCCTTTTGCAACCTATTTTAGCTTGTTAAGCAGTTAAAAGAAAAAGAAAAAAAAATGCAGAATTCTAATTAAAGTTTACAAAGATTCGAAGGAGAATAAGCACATTATTTTATCTAAAATATAATCAAAACATTTCTTCACTCAGTGAGCAAGACGATTAATTTTAATTCTAGCATTTATGACCGAATTAACTTGTCTTAATTGCTTCAGGAAAAGAGGTAATCAAATTTACCAAATTTCTATTGAAACCAATTTTCCTCAAAAGGCTGTTGCGAAAATATTTACCAAGTTTTAAATCAAATTTTTTATATTACATTAATGAGCATATGAAATTCTTAAGAAAGATACTAAATATATAAAAATAATATTCCTTCAGGATAAATAAAAAATATATATATGCAACTATTTTAAATGAGAGGTTCATAATTTAAGTAGCCCATTATAAGAAATTAATAAAATATCTAAAAGCCCTTTGGTATTAATAAAATTTTATTATTACTGATAAAATATAATAAAAATACAAGCTCATTTGTAACGGAAAATTCGTTTCTATTTACAGCACTTTTAAAATATGTTTTACATCTTATTCATTAATGCAGAATATTTCGTGCTAGAATTTTCTAAAGAAATTTTTAAATTGAATTTATTTTCACTTTAATCTATGAAAAATAAATGACATACAACGTGAAGAATAAAATAAGAAAATACGTTTGAGGAAATGAATAATTAAATTAAATACTAAGAAGAAAAATGCCCGAAACTGCTTACTTTTTTGTATTAAAAAATAGCAAGAATTTTCACTTAGGAGAAAAAAATCAGGAATATATCACTAATTAAATAATTTGTCCAAAGATTGTTATAAAAAGGAATATGGAATCATAGAATGTGTTGAAACATAAATTTAAAGCCATAAAATTTTCTTAAAAAACAAGATTTCAATTGTTAGTTGGGTATTTAATTCCATATAAAGCGTTTCTATTAATGTAAAAAAAGTTAATATTTATTTGATTAATTATTCAGCACATAATTAAATTGAAAGATTTATAAATACTTACAATCAAATAAATCATCTAAAGAGCAGGTACTGTTCTATTTAAAATTGATTTCGGAATAATTAGAATTGAACTCTTTCTTCATAAATAATGGTCATTTAACTACGCTGATTCGAAATAAATTTAAAAAAGAATTATAAATATATCAGTAATTTATTCGAAGTACTGTAGAGTTGTTTACTGCTATCTCTGTAAAATAAACTTTTTGGAAATAAAAACAAGTTTAAATTGATAATATATTATTTGTTTATAATCGTTTGTAGTTTGTAGGAAATATGTCGTTTGGCAAAAAATAAAGATTAACTTAAAATTATTTTATAATATATGTTATTTATATCTATGATAATAATTATACAGAAAAAAAAATCAGAATAGTAATCTGAAAATTCAGTAATCACAACCTTCAAGGAATATTTACATTCATTTCTCATTTGAAAATATCTTGAAAGAATGATTTAAATGCGATAAAATTGTATTTTTAACTATGAATAATTTTAAATTTATTCTTACTTTTTTTTATCAGTTTAATAATATTAATTCGTAGAATAATTTTTGGTCGGCCAATAACATAATTTTTATTTGTTTTTAAATTACTGAGATATAATATTGAAATCTGAAAAGCAATGGCGACGGCGATTTTTTCCCCTACAATATACAAATTGTGTTATAATTTAGTACATGAAGGTTGTAATAAAGAATATTCATCGTGAAAAATGGTAAAGATATTCTAACCTAGTTGCTTGAACATAGTAACATGACAACACTGTAGGGTTAAAAAGCCTATTTAAGCTTTTACTTAAAAAAAATTTCCCTTAATTATATATTTTAATATATCATTATATTATATATTAAAATCCTTTTAATGTTGAATCTTTCGCTCTATATTTATTATTCAATTTATAGGAATTCTATTTTATTTACAGGAATTAATCATCATAATTATTATTTTTTATGAAAAATCAACGTTCCTGAAAAAAACTCGCTGTATAAACGGAAGCTCGATAGATGGAAATTAAATTAACTTACTTTATAATAGAAATAAAGATATCGTTAATGAATATTATTGTGTAATCTCAAGGCGACAGTTACTCCCTGTTGAAGAAAGCGGAATCATATGAATGACTTTCGTAGCACATAAGCGGAAATAAAGTTGATTCCTGCCGACTGACTGTCTTCGGTCAAAGAACAATCTCTTCCAGAGAAGGTGCGTCCTGTCATGGAAGTGATGGTAAAAGAATTTATTACCTCCGGTTTGAAAGTATAAAGATTTAGCGAATGATCTGATTACCGCGGTACCAATAAACTGGAAACAGTTGAGTTTTAATGGAAAAAATAGATCACTATACAATTCTTTGTCTATAAGGCGCGTCCAGTCATCGCCAAAAAGTAACTTAGCTCCACGTTATTATACCCGGTAGAGGGACAAAAATTATCTGACGTGCTCTAGGGTGAATCGAATTAGAAGTGAAGGCAATTTGACCATTTAACTTTCCAAACATTATACCGAAAGCTTTTCATCTGTGATGTATATTCCCGATGAGTATATTGTCTGTGCAACAATAAATTCAATTTAACAAATCGAGTTTATTTCAATAGCTTTATATTTCGTTTTAACTTTTAAAAATTGTCAGTATAATACATCGAAATTAAGAAAACTATATGTTTATATTATTTTGCAATCAACAATCTTTTAAAGCGGTAAGAGAAAAAAAGAGTTAATTTTTTTTTCTTTCCCTATATGAGATATTTTAAGACCTGAAATGTTGTTCGCAATATATATAAGAATTTAATTTTCTCAGTTACATTCTTAAGCATATCAAGAACATTATAATAGTCAGAATAACCAGAATTAAGTATATTCAGAACAACAAATTATAGAGAAGTAAAAGAAACGAAAAATACTTCTAAGAATAATCCAGTTCTTGTAAAATAATATTAACGGAATAATTATGAATTTAATTGTTCGTATTTATTATCACAATTATATCTGCTTGATGCTTTTATTTTAAATTGCTATTATTGAGTAATTTTTGTAAAATTCTAGTGCTGATTATATTAACTTTCTAAAGATAGCTCATGGAATAGATTTGAAAAATTCCGAATTCTTGTTTGAATTAGAAACACTAAGTATGCGAAAACATTTATTGCTTTCTGAACGATTAAAAAATTATGAAAGTTAAGAAAATTGTAGATCATGAAGAAATCATAGTAGGAATGAAAACAAATTATGTTCAAATTACTATCAATCATTAAAATACCAATAATGCAGATAGTGTTTTTTTTTTTTTTTTTTTTTTGTCGTGTCCATGAGAGTCGAAACTAAATATGTCCATGAATTTTAAAAATTTCTTCTGCGACTTGCTCGATATTTTGTTAAGAATAATTGCTTCGATGACATTTGGGATCAGTTTCTTTACAGCAAGTCTTATCACATTACAGAATTGGGGTGGATTAATGCTCGGCAAAAGAATAATGAAACAACGTAATTGTAATGAAAAAAAGGTCATTCACATAAATGCAACAAAGAAGTCAGGTCAGCCATATGAATGCATATATGTAATGGCATCCTGTGCATTCTATGCATATGCCATGGGTTATTACTGAATGTTGCTGGAAGTATGAGCAGTTTGCCAAAGTCTGAAACAGTCCCATCGTTTGCAATTGCATCGCGTAAATGAATGCCTTTTTCTGACTGAAACGATTTTTGATTCAAGCAAATGAATAACAAATATTCGGATTTAGTTTTAGTATACATGTCCAGTACGCATTGATGGAATAATTGACGTCATTGCAGAATATGATTTGGTCCATTCTGAGGTATTAATACGCAGTGTGATTAATAATTCATCGCCGATACTTTTTTATAGAGTTGCTCACCTATAAGAATAAAGGAAACGAAACATGTGAACGTTACACTTACGGATAAAGGAAAGTTAAAAAGAGAGTAATACCTTCATTTGAAAAAAGGAAATAAGGATATCTTGTAACCTGTAATTGAATTAATTTGCATAATAGTAAAGTGATATTCATCTTGTCCTTTACCATAAAATGATGGGATACTGCATAAAATATATTCGTAACAATTTATGTACAACATCGGAAACGGGTAGAAATGAACTAACACGGTGGTATATTTGTTCATGATATTCAAAAGTTGGCATGTATTGATCCTGAAAAAGATTTCAACTGCGAAAGATGTCTTTCGGAATGCTGAATTAGAGTTGCGAATATTCTGCAAAAAGTGTTAGGAATCAGGTGTGTCGCCTGAAAGCATTGATCACAATGGATTAGGTGGTGGATGTAATCCCGGCAATTTAACTTTGCCATTTGTGCAGCGTATTTTTGGTGTTTCATTGTTGAATTCAAGTGAACTGCAACGACCACAGGCCTTATTCATTTTGTCGATATTTACACTGGGATTCAGTCATCATATTTAACTGCAAAAAGATTCAAATCAACATGTAGTATTCGTTGAGATCAAATAACTCATAAACGTCCTCAATCAATTCTTTCCGCATTTTGGTCTCCTGATCTTGATGAGCGCGATCGGATTGCACAAAAACGTTGTCTTTCGGTTCTTGCCGCATACTAATCTTGAGACTCTGGAACAGGTAAATTTGCAATTCTTAAATGGTCTGATTTATTAATTTCTTGTCGCTTCTTGTTTATTTGAGAAACTCTTCTCGCTAATTTTTACATACTGAGCCGATAGATCTACTAAGTGATGGACATTTTAAAGGCATATTTTTTGACGAAGCAATTAACATGATTTACGCATGTATAACCAAAATAACGTTTAACGATTCACTGAATACACAGAGAGGTCACTGTTTGCACTGGGAAATTTCCATGATGTATAACTTACTTAGCATCGATAGTAATAATTCTATTTTAAATGTATGAAATAAACTCTGAATGTAATAACTGTACTATGCTTATAACATTTTCGCAAATGCAATAAATAATTTGGCAATGTTTTGTCGAAATAGGAGGAACGGTGCGACAGCATATAAAATATGAACAAACAAAAATTCATTTTGATGTATTAGATTTGTGTATTCTTTCAGAATTGTAAAGCTTGATGTTCTTTCAGAATGGTAATAAAAGAAACTATTTATTGTGTCTTGTGATTCATTTTATATTCGTTCAGAATTCTCAAGTTTAATGTTAGAAAATGTGATTAAAATATTTTCTTTTAAAATTGATTAGACATAGAAAATATATTTATACCATAAAATTGTTAATATAGTAGAAAAGATAATTTTTTGAAAATTGATTTGGTGCAAAATTTTCTGTTCTACAATATTTTCAGAAGTTACGGCGAAAAACGCAAAAAATTAATTAAATTTGTAATTAAAAATTTTTTACCCCGAGGATTAGTCTCCCCAAAACTTTCTCGGATAATCTGCAATAGCTACAAAATAGTAACCTTTAACATGGAATTAGCTTTTCTACTGAATCTATTTTGTCTCCTCGGAGAGTTATTTGGAGATTATTCCTTCATAAATAGTTGCGGTTAAGATACATTTTTTTTTTTAAAATTTTAATTTTATTTTAGATCATTGTACTATGTCTATAACCAGGTCGTAATCAACCAATATGCTGATAAAGTTTCATTGAAATCGGTTGAACAGTACGGCAGCGAATAAGGTACGAACAAACGAAAATTCATTTATATATATTATATATATAAGATTAAACATGTAAACTTTCTAGTTTAAAAATTTTTTTGAGAAAATGTAAAAGATTGCTTGAATCGTGACATGATGCACATTTTTGCAGAAATTTTCAAATGCATAGTTATAAATCATAAGAAGCAAATAAAAGTATAAAGCCGATTATATATTTTATGATGGCTCTTCAAATTCAATACTCTTAAGCAAAAAGTTTACTGATGAATACTACAGACAAGAAAAGTCTGACTGAGCTCGATTTGGACATGAGTCTCCTTTCAATGATAGCCAAAACATTTATTATTTCTTGTTATAATGAACAGTAAATCAAATGCAGTTTATATTTGGCCTAATTTTTTCTAATATTGTTTTTAATTTATGGCGCCTAAAATGGGTGTTGCCATTGGAAATTTCAAAATTAATGCTGCTTTTATATTAGATTGTCTCTTAAAAACATTTTATCAAGTAAAATTTTTATAAAAGATAAATAATGCGACGGATATGTACCATATTACTATATTTTTAATTACTATATTTTATAAATTACTATATATTATAACTTAAATTACTATATTTTTAAAGAATTTAATCATGCTAATTAAGTGAATAATATAGAAATAAGTTAATTAAATCGTTATTGAAGTTTAGAGAATATTTCTTTCCAATGACATAAATCATTCTTATCGATAAATGCAACAAGGAAATAAAGTAGTATGCATGTTGCTCATGTACCCAGTAAGGCAATTCTTTCAAAATTTCTCCGCGCCTTACAGCTAAGAAACGCATTTTAATTGGACTCTATATTTGAGATAAAACTATAAATTTCAATACAAAGAGCTATGATTTTGGTGATTTACGTTATCTCATTTATATAAGTAATTACGTTTTTGAGACACGGTACTTACACATACACGAATAGACAGACATACGGATGATCAATCTGCAAACGGATTTGATCAAAAATTTTCTCCTTTCTACGATTCCGTTGATAAAACCAAATACCAAATTTTATCCACGCTTTTGAGTTGTACAAAGACGGACAGAGAAACCTAAGTCTTCATTTCGACTTATTCGTCCAAAGTTGCAGTTTTGATGCGAAGATCATATACTATATATATATATTCATTTGACTTTACCCGTTTTTGAAGTATGATGTTTTCTATAAACAAGCATAATTTTTTTTTAATCTTCTTTTTCCTTTCTTTTTCAATCACATACTTAAACGATTCATCTAAATCTTATAGTCAATTTCTTTAACGATCAATGCATTTTTATTTATGTAGAAGTTAATAGGTCAAGACAATTGATAAAATTTTTCCACTTCAGAACTGTCGAAGCTGGAATCGTTTTGAATTCTAATTTTCCTTTAGTGAATCTTCTATAAGAATCTCTTTTTTTTTACAAGAAATGTTTAGAAGAAACTAATTTTAAAATTAAGATACGAATAATAAAGAGGTGTGCGAATTAGAAATCGTAACTGTTTCAAAAATAATATACATCATGGTTGATCTTTTCAACACTTACTACATATTCGAAAATTATAATAAGCAATTTTATGAAGTAATTACTTTAATCTTTATTTCGATATGCCCTTTATTCAAAAAGTCCCGTTAACATATGGGCTGGTGACCCCTCAGTCAACCAGTAATACCCCCAATCCCAACCACCCACCCGAGGAACAACGGAAAAGACCTTTCCGAAACTGTGGCGCACCTTCTCTGTACTCTATTGATCAGCCAAAGAGGGGAAAGCACAGAACCAATCCACCAGGAGAAACTAATGCCGCAACGTCCACGTGGTCTGCAAGTCTCCAATTGGCCGGCTTCGGCTCGTGCCACCAAACGGGGCTGCCAAGGTTAGGATTTGGCGCGGTAGAAAAAGTCTACTGTAAGGTTTTGGCGCCGTTACGCGAACAAGTTCGGAAACTTCATTAAGAGGTTTTCATTAGTGCAGTTTCATTTTTTTTTCTTTCGATCGATAAAGGAAACGTGGTGTATTTTTTTCTTGTTAAGTTTCTTTTAATGTTAATATTTGGAAAAAGTGTTCGTCATTTAAGATTCTTCTAGTAGTCGTTACATTATCCAGCAACAAGTATAATATAGATATATTCCTATAAAATACTGAAATTCAGAAAGAAACTAATGTAGCAAAATACGCCTTTTTTATAATCCTTTTGCTTTTTCTTTAAAAAATTTGAATTGTGGACATTTAAGGCTGGTATTTGGATGCAAATTCTTGTTTAATATAGTTGATGATATTTCTGAAATGTGTAAATTCTCGTCCAGACATATATTTTTTGCAAAAAAAAAAAATCATCGTCATGAGGAAAATAAAAGTCAAATGTCAGAAATTAACTATTATTTTTAATGCATTTATAATGCTATATTTTGTTTTAACATGTAATTTAAGAGAGTATATCCAGGAAACGAATGCAGACATGCTGTCATCTTAAATATTGAACATTTAAATCTTCTTTTATAATAAACTGGTGAAATAAAATGTTGATTTCAATACATTTTTTTTTTTTACTTAATCAAAATATAAAGATTAATTTTCCATTTTAGAAAATTCGTGAAGCATATGTTTTTATTCATTTTTATTGCGTTTTTACTTATTTGGGTATTATTTTATTTCTCAATTATATTTTATTTGGTATTATACTTATGATTGCGTGGCATCCTCATTTCTCTTCAATATTATTTCAGCAAAAGTTCGGTGTTTATAAATACTGTATTATGTAAATAAATGTAATGGAACAGATAAAAACCTTGTAGCTTTTCTAATATTTTTCAATTTATAGTCTTTATGTTTTATATAAGTATATTTGTTTATTAATATCTTTTCTATATTGCATTCGAGTTCGGTAGAATATATTTTCAGTCAACCTACATGTGAGCCTAGGCAGTTAACTAACTTGAAATCCGCTGTATCACAATTTACGAAGAACTGATATCTGAATCAATAAATTGACCGATATAGCTTTTACTTTCTCATATACGAAGTGGAGAGGAAGTATTGCAATTCAAATTCAAGATTTTGACAAATTTTCAAATTTAGACCTTCTAGAGATCGAAAAATACATTTTTGGAAAATGTTTCCCAGTCTGCGACAAAGATTTAAATAAAAAAACGATTTAAACGAGGCTGTTGGAATTTGGTATACGATCATTGCATCGAATTTGTAGATAGATTTCTAAGAAAATTTGAGCAAAATCCATCGAGACGAAGTCTGTTCCAATATAACTTAACGCGATAACTAGAAAACAGAGATAGGTAGATAAAATTGGATTGTTCGCATCTGGTCATTAGACCACACGTGACGGACGTTGTGGGGATGGGATGTGTCGCTTCTTCAAGGGAAAGGTATGCAACAGCTGGATTCCGGGCGATCCCTTTTGTGATGAATTCACAAACACGTGTTCCCGAGTGGAATGGCCAGGACGCGTCATTGTTGGACTGTCCGACGCCACGGAAGACAGAGGCGACAATTGAGAGAAATTTTTACAGGATGATTAGCCGATGGACAGCTGACGTGGGCGAATGGAATTTGAGGACGTGGAATTTGGACAACAGAAAAGTGCTGGTTGGGCTTGAGAGAAAAGAGACCTTTGGGATTACAGACTACTATTTAATTGCTCCACCCTGGATGCGATTCTGGCTAACACCCTATTAGCATTTTGTGGTGTATTTCTTGGAATGAATGAAGGACTCTTTCCCAGAAATGTTTCTACTAACCTTCTATCTACACCTGTTGTGTAAATAGCGAATATTTAAACAATGTTAGAACGATTAGTTCTGTAAAAATATAAGGCTGTAAATAATGGATTTATCTGGAATTCCCCTCTCTCGTTTGATTGGTGGCGATCAATAGTCATTACAACAGATTTAATACTCATAGTGTTGACCTCTATCAAATTTGAACTAAATCCATTAAGGGATTGTCCATCTGTTGAACTGTACTTCCAGAAACATGTAAACGCAATAACTCAAAAACTTAATAACTATAATAAATCAAATTTGGTATATAATTTTGTAACTAAATATAATTTTGAGTCAAATTTTTGTTTAAATCGTTTTGGAAACAACATGTGTAAAACAAAATTCAGATTTTCGGATACTATTAACCACGTGCCACTGATTTATAGCCAAGAATTTTATGATAGGCCCATAAAAAATTTTAAATTCAAGACAAAGTTCCGCATTTCGTAATTGATATAGCCAATGCTATGCTTCTTGTGTACAGCCGACCACCTCACTATCACTGAAGTTTTGGGAAAATCACTCCTATTGGTTATTTAGATTCTCAATTTAATGAATTTTGATGAAATTAACCAACAGATTTAATTGACATACATTCATTTTTTCGGGCACACGAAGAACTTATTTTAAGGCTAAAGAAAAAACACAAAAATTGTTGATAACGTATCTATAATTGTTTGAAATCGTTAATTTCAAAGCAGAGAAAGCTAGATGGATGAAATAATTTTCAAGTGGTTTTAAAATTTGGATTCGTTTCGTCAATGTGTATATTGACTAAAATCTATCCGTATGAACAGGAAGACAATTATTCAAAATTCAAACGATTTGGAGAAATAGCATGTGGAAGTTATAATAACAAATTAATCATAACAGCATCCAATTTTGGAGTTTACAACTCAATTTCAAGTGGTACTTTTTCAAGGTACTTACTTAATTTTCTTTACTGCATTAAGAAGTTAAATATAAAATGGGCCATATTGTAAACTGGACATCTAGAGTTGAGTCAAAGGAAAAGAGTTGAGTTGAGGGGATAGATACAGGTAGGAAGAGCCCATGCACTCACCAACACCTTCACTTAAAAAAGAAAGAAGTATTAGACATTTTAATTTAATTTAAATCCTAATTAATTTCTTAATTTTTATCTCAAAGTAATCCGTATTACTCGTCCTATTGTTTAATTTAAAAAAAAATCTAAATCCCACTTTCCGAAAATTTTATTATTCTTAACAAGTGCTCCAAAAAATTGTTACTCACTCCAAGTGAAGAAGGAGGGGAAAATCCTGACATCTGCGGCAAGATACCTACGATTCTCGTTCCTGAATTGACACGTGTCAAAGAAATCCCTACCACAATCTCTTGGTAAAATCACTATGGGATAAAACTTCTGTCACTTTGCCATTGTGCCTCGATGTAAATACGAGCGTGCCGTTACTTCTTCCGGTGCACGAATCAAGAATCCCATGGATAAATGGAAGAAAAACTCGAGCGATAACAATGTGGAATCTAAAATGTAGATTCGTATCAAGCACTTAAAATGTAGCATCTAGAATGTACAGGCATCTGAAATGTAGATTTTTATGAAGCATCTAAAATGTAGCATCTAGATGTACAAGCATCTGAAATGTAGATTCGTATCAAGCATCTAAAATGTAGTATCTAGATGTAAAGGCATCTGAAATGTAGATTCATATCAATTATCTAAAATGTAGCATTCAGATGTACAAACATCTAAAATGTAGAGTCTAGATAAACAGATATCTAAAATGTGATTCATATCAAACATCTAAAATGTAGCATCTAGATGTACAAGCATTTAAAATATAAGTTACTATCAAGTTGTGTTAAGACGTGTTGTAGCCTTACGGATTTGGTCATATATCTGTAATTTGGCACATTGTAAAGGTCACGGTGGCCTGGTGGCAAAAATATCTGTTTGTGAGCCGTAAGGTTTCAGGCCTCTGGTTCGAGACCCGATTCCACTGAATAACAGTCGTCTAAATGTGTCTGTTGCAAGATAAATCCGTCAGGCCAAATGTTCTCCCATTGGTGTGGAGATGGGGGTGCCAGCTCAAGTGTCGTTCTCGTGGTCTGATCGCGGTTCAAAATTACGATATCCGTCCCAAAATAGCCATAGTGTTGCTTTAAAACGGAACTTTAATACATCTAACCTAACCTAACTTTGCCCATTGTATGACCATCCTCGCCTGCTGTCGTCGGTCTGGAGTTTCCCGCCGATTGTCGGTAAACTAAACAAACGTCAAAGAACCACAACAGAGTACCTATCTCCAGACCTGCACAGGTCGTTCGGAACGTGGCTTCAAAGTTAGGATTGACCATTTGTCGGTTTATACTTTCCACTGCATGTGATGATGATGTCGTGCCCGTGTTTCCACGGAAAGGGGGCGCAGTAGCTTCTGAGGATAAAGACCCCTGAACACCCAGAGGGCAGAAGTCTGACTTCTAGCTCAAATGAAGGTGACACACACATTCGTTTGCACAACCCCTTTTAACAGGGGTGCTCATTCATACACCTCACAGATAGAACACAGAACAACCATGCGCGAACCGGGACTCCCAGATCACGGGGAAGACACACTACCCCTAAGCCACGAGGCCGGCTTCGCCTACATGCAAAAGCAAATAATAATAATAAATAAATAAATAAATAAAACCAATGACTTAAATAAATGAATTTTGGCACATGACCCTGTGATTACAATTGTAATTCTGCGTTTAGTTTTCAATATCACCTATAAAATATCGATTAACCGTCCAAAATTGCTCGCTAATAGGTTTTGTTGCCTTTCGTTCAACAGAAGATTGCAATCAATGCAAAAGTACCTATTTTCTTAACTGTATTACAAAACTCGTAACTCTCATGTCTTGGGCATGAAAAATAAAAATATGAGCCCTCAGGACGTTTATATCTTGGCTTGAATAGATAGTAAGTGATTAAAGAGCATTCGAACTAGTTTCGTGGAGACCACTCCTGCTCATTAAAGATACGTATCATTAATATGAAGGTATCTTAATTTCAAGTTCAAACAAAATTTAACTAAAAAATTGGAGTTTTTGAAAGAAATAGAATGACAACTGCACACTTATAATTTGAGGTCCAAAGGTTCGATAACATCTTTAATTTTGACCCACCTTTTTCTGAAGAAGCTATAATTATTTAATGAATTTTGAAATCACCTAGTGATTTATGCCGAATAATACTTTTATGAATAATATAACTATTCTATAAAATGCACGACAAATCGACGAAGGTTTCACACAAACAAATTTTTTAACGGGTTAATGCTCATTTTTATATAATTATGAAAAATAGAGTATGTTCAAATTTAAAATGGATTGATTGTTCCAAAATTTGTAGTCACCAGATTTCATTTGTCTTGTTTCTTATACTTCCATCTTATCGTGTTTACGTACGAATAGACGGACAATTTAACAAATTAAAAATTTGATGCATGCCAAAAGTTTTGGTAAAGAGATAATTTATTTAAATGTCATATAGTAAATCTACTGACTAAAATATGATACAAAATTCGAATCAGATCCACAGTTCTTGTGAAAAAAAGCTTAACACCAAATTTCCTTGATCTAATTCGTTTCATTTTTAAGTTATCATATTCATGTGCACACAAACAGATAGATTTCACATACATGGATTTCGTCAAAATTTTGGCAAATATTTACAGTGTTGCCATAAAAATTGCATATCAAATTTTATTGAATTATTTTGTTCACGGGCAAATATATATTTTTTCTTTTATTTAGAATGTTTTAAAACATGAGACATTTTAGAATAAACTTTTTTTTTAATACTAACACAATTTTACTTACTTTTTTTTTCCTACTTCCTGTAAAAGAAATTTTTAAAAATTCAGCATTAAAATTACAGGATTCTGTTGATAAATCCCATACTGTATTTCTCCTCGAGTTCAATGAAATAATTTTTTTTAAACTTAAATGATTAAAAAAAAGTACAATTTTGTCGGCAATGTAAATGGAATTCAGTTCCGAATAGAAAAATGCCGAGTTCGCAAAATCTCGCATCGTCTCTTATCAGATTCGTTAACATTTGTCAGCAAAAAGAAAAACGTCTTGCCATTAAAAATATCGTGATCCTTTTATAATTGCCAAATGGCTCTTATAATTGGATCATGAAATTGTTATTTAGGCATTTTATGATGAATTTAATTTAATTTAATATTACTAATATCGAATTTTTTTTCTTTTTTCAATTTCTTCCAAATCTAATGGCTAGTGATCAAAATCTACTAAAAATGAATTTGAAAATGCGTAATTTCATTAAGACTTGATCTTCACTATTATATTATGAATCATTTAACTAGTTAACTATTCTTGACGAGTACTCTCGTCATGGAAGAAGTACATTATTCGTTATGACGAGTTTTTTCGTCAGGAGTAAAATTTAGTGACAATTTACAGTTTGAGTTACAATTTCAGTAAAAATTCAAACATATTCATAAGTTTCAAGATGTTTAAAATATGTTAAGGCCCAGTCGAAATCAAGGAAAAGAATAAAAGATTATTATGCGTTGTACCATTGTTTGATCAATAACATTCTCTAGCAGCACATTGAAATAATAAACTAATTATTTATATTTCTTTTCATTTATATGCGAAAAATGTATATTAGAAAGGTGTCTGTCTATGTGCGGAGAAAGATTTTTGAAAAAAACCTTTAATTATCAATTTTAGTTTATTTTTTATATCATTACAATTCAAAACAATTAATAATACCATTTAAAATGTTTTATGTAATTTGAAACTCAGTCAAATTGGGAAATTTGGGTAAAAAAATAGAGAAAATTAATGTAAAATGTAAAACACCCTAGCAGAAATTCTAATCAATATTTATAGATTCTTTTTCTACAGAGCATATTTACAGCTTTAGTGAAGACAATGGACAAGGATCTAAGAAATATTTGCATTTGCAAGAAAGTTTGGGTATTTCCTAACTCAAAATTTATCAAAATTCGTACATGTAAATAACATTAAGCAGCTCTAAATCAAAAACTATTCATATCAGAACTATAATCCTAGTTCATTGCTTTAAGGATAATGTAGATGACATGCATAAAAAATTGTGAGCATGCGCAATGTTTTTTTGAAACTTTATATACAACTAGCTATTACTCGCGACTCAGTTCGCGTGGAAATTTTGATGTATATGTACAAAAATTTATCAAATAATGACAAATAAAAATTAAATCTAACCTAAAAATGAGGCATTTAAAAGTATAAGCATATACGAAAAATATGTAACATAAATACAATTTAATAACAAAAACACGCAACAAACGTAAAAACAATTTATTTACATTGTATACCCAAAATAAAACAAAATAGCAAATCAAGTCCTGTCAAATCCATTTTATTTATTGATCGAGATTGAGATGGCTACAACAGTATAATACACATAATGTTTACACTTTTTAATTTAAATGATAACACAGTTGTCAACAATCACGCACGAACTTTCGGCGCCAGTTGGCGTAACGCAAATACTTGACTTTCCTACGCCAGTTGTGGTAACGCAATGCAGATTAGATTTTTTTTATTTCCTTTATTCTGTTTTATTTTAATTTAAAAGTACTTCAGAATGAATCTGAAAGACTGATTCATTAACAACATTTGATTTTAAATACATCAAACACAAAGAAAATAAATAGAATCGTTTTAAATAATCGGTCGAAATTCTCCTAAGCTTAACTTCAATTCTGTTCGGAAGAAAAACAATATGGCCTTACTTATCTTTGGCAAGATTTGGCCTCAGCTTTTTGATGCGAAAGTACGTTTTTAACTTAATCACTCAATTAACCGGAATAAAAAGTAACCTTTGCTCTATTCCTGATTATAATCTTTGTGTTAAATTTCATCCAATTCCGTTGAGCCGTTCTGGCGTGATTGAATAACAAGCATCCATCCATCCAAACTTTCACATTTATAATAATAGCATAGATCCCAGTCATTACTGTCCTTTACTATTACTATCATTACTGTCCTCCTGATACTAACTATATAAACAAGACTTTCCTTTCGTCTTCTCATTATACCGTCAATCACTGTCAAAATCAAAGTCACCGGCGCATATTCATCAACTTCTCCTGCAAAAGCAAAATCCGGATTTTGAATCATATTCTTTTCCGTTACCAATCTCAGCATATGCGATATTTATTGCGGATTCGGTTTTGCTCCGACGGGAAAATAATCGGTTATTAGTGCATCAGGTTAAAAAATATCACTTAAAATTATCAGATACAAAGAAAAAAAGTAAAAGTATTAGATATAATCGTGTATTAGTATCAACTCTACCTGATACAGTAAAACCGGATGCCGAACCAATCTTATTTAATATTGAAGTTTTCAGCACCGAATAGTTTATTCCTTTCGATTTGATTATTGGTGGTTCTACTTTAAATAGGGCCCCAGTTCACGAATTAGGGGTCTTGAAATCGTCTACAATAGAGGCAAATTATTCATGCACAATGGAAGCTAGCCAGAATAAGATTAGTTAACAAGGTAGTCAAAGTACATCTGATTTATAGAAAGTATCGACCTTTCCCACAATAATGGGTTCTTGAATTAAGGATTTTGCTACATTTGTTTGACTTTGGAACTAGAATTGAACAGGGAAATTTAGAAACCATGTATAATGAATATATCTATATTTTAAAATAATCTTTGATTAGAGAGATTTCATATTGTCAATGAAAAAAATCCTTTGAAAGTAATAATTTTAAAGATATTAATATTATTGATGCAATACAAATTTTCAAAACAATAATTAATTTGTTAAATTCAAATTTATCATAAAAATTAAAGATTAAATTTTTATTACCTTATTTGTTTTTTACAAATTTTTAATATTGATTCCCAGTTCTTTACGTCTCCTTGTAAGGGAGATATTTTTGCAATTATAGCAATGGTCACTGATTAGAAAATAAGTCAATGACCTTCTCCAACTTTGGTGACCATTTGGAGATTAAGTCGCCAAAATATTCAAGAATCCTGAATATTCTAGAATCTTGATGAGAGCTCTATTAGGACTCGAGTCATACAAGCCATAGAAAAGCGAGACACATAATAAACGGGGGAAAAAATCATTGAATGTTTTTGTCATAAGCGTTTTGTCAAACAAAACCAATTCGAAGTTTTCAGTGCCGAAAATAATTTTTAAACACTTCAACGAACTTACAGTTAATTATTTCACTTTAGAGAAAAGTGAAATAATTTTCATATGTTCCTCACCAATATCAACACTATATAATTTCTCTTTTATTAATCACTAAACATGAATAATTTTGGAGCGACTCAAATCGTTGTCACAGTGCCCACATCCTTTGAAAATATTCCTAATCGATGGAGAAAAAATGCACACAGAAATTTTTTTTTTTCTCTCAATTCCTACAAACAAAATATTTTACGACTGTAATCAATAGGGACTGTGATGTAACGTTGTATAAATGAAAAATACAAAAAAGCTATTTTTAAAACCCAAGTTCAAGTGCAATTAAACTAACAAATTGATGTTAGAACTCTATTCGCAATTAATCATTATAAAACGGAGAACAATTTCTTGTAAGTTTTTTTTTAAAACTTCATCTTTTTTGAAAAAAAAATCATTTATTCGTCAATAATTTTCAAAGGGAAAAAAAGAAGCAATTTTTTATCATTAAAATCTTTTTTTACAGTTCTTGCTCATTTTAAAATGTTTTTAAAAAAAAACACCCTAAAAGCGAAAAGTTGATTCCTCAAAAGCGATAAATTGCAAATTTGTTGCTTACTCATTTTGAGGCTTTAAAAACTTCAAACCAAAACAACATCATGGTTTCATAAGATAAAAGTGATAAATCGCCAATTTGTTTCCTACAAACTTTCAGTCTTCAAAACCTTTAATCAAAACAACATCATGTTCTCACATGATAAAATGTATGAATTTTTGTGAAACATAGCAAAAATGAGCCTGAGTAAGCAGTCTTTTCCAAACGTTCTTGCATAATCCCCAATAAAAGTCCTATCCTCCCTTCTTTCACAGAAAATCGAGAACCTCGAATAAGGTCAAGAATATTTTGTATGGTATTGATGAACTATAGTTAAGAAATATACACTGAAGTGACAAAAGTCATGGGATGACTAATAATATCGTGTCGGTCCTCCTTTTGCCCGGCGAAGTGCAACAACTCGACGTGTCATGGAGTCCACAAGTCGTTGGAAGCCCTCTGCAGGAATATTGAGCCATGCTGTCTGTATAGACGCCCATAATTGTGAAAGTGTGGATGGTGCAGGAGTTTGGGCACGAACGGACCTTTCGATGATGTCCCATAAATGCTCGATGGGATTCATATCGAGCGATCTAGGTGGCCAGATCATGAGCTGGAATTGTCCGGAATGTTCTTCAAACCAATCGCGAACAGTTCTGGCCCGGTGACATGGCGCATTGTCATCCGTAAAAATCCCATCGTTGTGTGGGTACGTGAAGTCCATGAATGGCTGCAAGTGATCTGCAAGCAGCTGAACATAACCATTTCCAGTCAATGATCGGTTCAATTGCACCAGAGGACCGAGTCCATGCCATGTAAAACAGCCCACACCATTATGCAGCCACCACCAGCTTGAACAGTGCCTTGCTGACAGTTTGGGTCCATGGCTTCGTGGGGTCTGCGCCACACTCGAACTCTACCATCAGCTCGTAACAACTGAAATCGTGACTCATCTGACCACGCCACTGTTTTCCCACTGGTCTAGGGACCACTCGATATGCTCACGAGCCCAGGAGAGTCGCTGCAAGCGATGTCGTGCTGTCAGTAAAGGCACTCGAGTCGGTCTTCTGCTGTCATAGCCCAAGGAAGACAAATTTCGCCGCACAGTCCATCAGACACGTCCCTCGTACGTCCCACATTGATTCCTTCAGTTATTTGACGAAGTGTTGCGTGTCTATTAACATTGATCATTCTACACAGACATCGGCGGTCTCGGTCGTTAAGTGCAGGTGGTCGCCCACTCCGCTGTCCATGATGGGATGTGATGCCTGAAATTTCATACTCTCGGCACACTCTTGATACTGTGGATCTCGGAATGTTGAATTCACTAACGATAACCGCAATGGAATAACCCATGCCTCTATCTCCAACTAACATTCCATGTTCAAAGTCTGTTAATTCTCGTTGTGCCGCCATAAATCACGAAAAACCTGTTCACATGAATAACTTGAACACAAATGAAAGCTCTGGAAAACGGACTGCGCATTTATACTTTTTCGCTGCGATACTACTGCCATCTGTATATTTGCATATTGCTATCCCATGACTTTTGTCACTTCAGTGTAAATTGTTCATGTAAATATTACATTTGTTCTGTCTAAAATCTGAATAATAATTTAGGAACATTTTCATGTCTATCTATTGAAATCGAAATCGAAAATGAAACTACAGTAATTAACACGTTCACAACAGTAATTACACAATGGTATTCATAAGATCGCACAGCAAAATGTATGGATTTAGTTCATTGAGTTTATGAATTACTGCGATTAAACACATGCAAAAGCAAACCTGACTGATAGTCAATCATTTGATGAGCTTCTTCCCAAATTTATTGAGTATCTATATTTGCAATTACAAACTCATGCACCAAATTTTATCTACTTAGTTTTTTTGCGCCTCGGGGTTATCGAGTTCATTTATACATGAACAGATAGAAAGTCTTCGTGTTGATGGATTTCATTTAAAATTTGATAGGTGTCAACAAACTTTATAGCAATTTTCTGTATCAAATTTCAGTCATCTAGCTCAAAGCGTTTTTGAGCTAAATGGATCATGTTCACAGATGGACAGGCATAAGTCCAAAAATGTATTTTTCGAACTCATGCAAGTCTGAAATTTGGAGATTCGTCGAAATCTCAAGTTAGTATTTTTGGTGATTTCGGTACTTCTCCTCTACTATCTTTTGCTATATTTCGTATATGAGAAATTAAAAAGGCACAACTGTGGCGTATTGTAAATTTAACACATTAAAGGCGGGGTATGACGAAAGTATGCTAAGTAACACGGATCAAATCGTAGTACTACGACTTTAATGTGTTAATTGTACTAAAGAATTTACTGGGGTAAAACTAACAGTACTTTTTCTATTGTTTAACGGAAAGCCATCCCTTAGTACTAAATATTTTTCACATATATTGTTCGCTAAAAAATAATTTCACAATTAAGTTCTGTTGGATTCTTGACCATGTCGGAATTTTGGGAAACGAAAAAGCTGACAAGGCAGCAAAACGCCCAACTCTGCTAAAAGAAAATTTTGTTCCCTTATCCGATGCATTTCAAGTAATACAAATAATTCAAAATACATTCTGGCAATCTACGTGGGAAAATCTGTATACGAATAAACTGTTTCAGATACAGCCATCTGTCAAAGGTTTCAAAAATAAAATTGTGACTAGAAAGAAAGATGTTATTATTACGAGACTTCGAATAGGCCACACTTATTTGACCCAAAAACATCTTTTGCACTCTGATCATGCACCACTTTGTAATAAATGCAATTCTGTTTTAATAGTCAGACATATTCTGTGTGAATGCCGAGATTTTAGTACACAACGACAAGTTCATTTTGGAACGACTGTTCTTAACTTAAATGAAAATTTAGGAGATAACCCTCATTCAAATATCTTTGCTTTTTTAAAAGATATTCAAATTTTACATCAGATTTAATTGTTTTTTTCCCTTTAAATGCCTTAAATTTTTAATACGAAAGCCATGTTTAACAAATGTTTGGCGCAGTATGATCAGATCTGGTCCTTGCGCCATAAAAACAAACTAAACTAAACTCTATTGTTTAATTATTTAAGTACAAATATGTCCAACAAATATTTTTAGCTTTTTGACCAAATATTTTGTTTATCGACATTCATTTTTGATTGTTTGAGAACCGTTGAAATACCAGTTCTAGCAGCTTCGTAAATTTTATGTACAAACTTATGCTCATTTAATATTTATTCGTTCCTGTTCACCTTGTATAATTCTTGTAAAGAATTCATAAATTCTTTCTTTATTAAACCTTCTAATTGCTGCCCTCAAATCCAAAATCGAACGACGTAGGATTCAGGAATCTGATGTCGGTATAACATTCTACATGACTTGTACTTCAAACGAAAAATATCCACCAAATACCATAAACCCTCCAGCTGTAAATCCTGCGATTTTCGCGGGTTGGCAATCAATTCATTTTCTGTTGCATCCCGTGTTTTTCTTAGTTTAGAGTATATTTACGATTACAAACTTTATTATATTATCTTATTATCATGTTACATACAGTATCAATTTAGTTTCTTTGAAAAATATTTGAACTTCTTTGCCAACGTCGCATCTAAATAGTGATTTCAAAGAATTAAGCAGCCAGAGGGTAAAGGTAATGCTTTAATCAAATAAATTTTTAATTAAACAAAAGAAATGTGCATCAAAAGTTCAATGGTGGTGTTTTATTTAAAATATCTATAGTGATATGACTTGAGTAATCTTTCATCATATTTATCATATATATCATCATATTTTCAATGGTGGTGCTTTATTTAAAATACCTATAGTGATATGACTTGAGTAATCTTACACTATTGTAAAGAATTACTTTTAAAATTTTCTCATCAATAACTTCTTTTTGGATGAAAAAACTTTTTGTTCACCTGCATTATCCTCAAAACATGTTTACAACACTGAATTTAAAAAACTTTTAATGAGCTGGACTTATCTGTTATATGTATGACATCCATCTGAATGCTTGTTATCAGACTAGAACACCACACTCTTTACACATGACTTTGATGCCAACAAAATAAAAGTAATACATGAAAAAAGAGTTAAGAAAACAAAGCGAAAAAAAAAAGTAAAATTGATTTCGACGTTTATTTTTCTTCGTGGCAATATTATTAATTGATAAACTGCAGACGATAAAAAAAACCGGATATGAAAATTTGATTAAAAAAAATTCCAAAAGAAAAAAGAAACGTGGAAAAAAATATGGAGGGAAAAATCAAAATCACAATAATGTATGTAAAATAAAACTATAAAAATAAGAAAAAAAAAGATAATGTTGATTTTGCATGTTCATTTTATTTCTTGACAATGTAACAGCAAACGATAGTAATAACTTAGTTAACAATAAACAATAAAAATCGAAACAGATCACTGAAATCGATGACGTGATGAAAAAAAAGGAAGAGAATGAAATTAGAAAATTTGCTACAAATGATGCCATTAGAATTGAATTTGTATAAAATGAATTTTAAAGTTCTTGCTTTCCTGGATTTGCTGATTTGACTCTTTGCCAATTCGAATTGTAAAATGTATCTTCTCTTAAGCATTTTCATATCGATCTTGTTATAAATTAATAATGTTTCAAATAATGATCTCAAAAAAAGTTGTAAATTACAACGGGAAAAATGCAGAAATAAAGACAGAAATTTTAATTTCAAATTTTATAAATTTTCAGAAAAAGTAAAAATTTTTAAGAAATTCTTCAAAATGTAATGAATTAGGTTAATTTAAAAAATATTTTTGAGCCGATAGTTATTTTATGTGGTAATGCTTTTTTTCTTCAATCAGTTTTAAAAGATATTGTGTGGAAATATGCCAGTAAAATTATTCAAAGCAACACAAAATACTAACTAAATATTTTTCCCCATAAAATTTTGCTAAATATGAATCTAAAAAAATTTTTAGCTGCTAAATGATGCTGTTTGCAAATAAAGTAACGAATGTAGAGTTAAACTTAAGAGTAGAAAACAATTTTAAATCGTTATGAAATTGATAGGATTTTGTTAATTTCTTTTTTAGAATTCACTGAAATTGTGCAATTTCGGCAATATTAGTTCAATGAAATATTTGCCAACAATTATTATATCCAAGATCCATTAAAGACCCAGTGAGTGCGATTTTCTCAAAACTTTTTCTTATACTCTCTAATAAACCTATTAACGCATTGATAACTGCATGCCAACGCCTAACAATAGTCAAGAAAAAGCCTGTTAATGTGAGATTATTAACGCTTAATCGCTGAAATGCAGTGCACATGCACACATAAGAACATCGAACGCGTACTTCTGACTCCTTTGTTGCCATTAAATGAAACTAAATTTTTGGCAAGGTTACAACTATAGTAAAAAAAATCAGATAGAAAATATCAAATATTTAAGTTATTTTATTTTCTGTACTATCGTGTTCATAATCTTCTGAAAGTATATATCTACAGATAATCAATTCCTTTATAGATTTGGTATCAAATTTAAGAAATACTTCCTACACTTCAGATGTTAAATATGTGGCCTAAATTTTATTCATATAGCTCTCTTCATTTTGTAGATATCGTGATAACTCATATTCGAATAGCCAAGCAGACAGACTTCTTTAGAATAGATTTCATTCAAAATTTGATAGATACAAAATTGTGTATACAAATTTTATGTATATAGTTGTGTAGACCTGACGTCAATTTTCAACCGTTTTTATAAAAGCGTTTCAGTGTTTTGACAGACAGACACAATTATAGGAATAGGTTTTTCAAATTTAGAGATGTCTAAAATGTAGACTCGTAAAATCTCTAATTTGATTTTTTTTTACAGCATAGTGTTTTCCAGCGTACTTTGAATACGAGAAAAAAAAGGAACATCAAAGGAAATTAATAGTTAAAAAAACTTTTAAGAATAAATCTGCTTGTTACATCAAATTGTGTCATTTCCCAACAAAGCTAGCGTTTATTTCGTCTGAAAACTGTTTAAAAAAAAAAAAGCGTATTAGAGTTTTTTTAAAAAAAGTAAAAATAGTCGCTACAATCAGTCAAGGTCTATCATTTCGTTATTGCTGTATTCGTTGTTCGAACATATCTCTGCTTTTATTACAGTAACACTTTTTTAATACTAAAGTTTCCATTTGGGCAACTGAAGAGAATCGCTGGTAGGTTATTTAAAAAATAGTATTAACCTTGCTGTCAAATAAATAAATTTCAAGAAATACAATTTAATAAAATTATGAAACATTAGTACTGCATGTATGTATGATAGGGACGTCCTTTTATAAAAAGGAAAAAATAGAAATAAATTGGAAATTTTCAGCTGGACATTCAATAAGTTTGTTCAACTTTATAAAAAATTATTTAAATTTTTTCAGATTTTTAAAACACGTTTTAGGAATCGTTACCAAAATTGAAATATTTTGAATTGCTGGGAACATTAGAATTGAAATAAGTTAAATTAAATTAATTCCAGTTTCATTACAATCTGAAACAATTTCAATCTTTTATATGTTGAATAAACCTATGTAGAGAAAAGCTTACAAATTATTGATTTGCTCACTTTTAAGGCATTAAAGAAGATTTTTTTGTAGTTCAGAATTTTATTTCTACTCTGCTTTCCTAACAATCGCATGCAATATTTTGGTTTTTCTTTTGTTTGAAGTTTGCTGTACTCCTCCAACAATGCAAATTACATTCAGTTACACTATTTTCCACTCTTAATGGACTGATTATTGGTTTGTAATTCTTGTAAGTTTATTTTTTCTTCTGCCGTCTTTTCCCAGAAAAACTTATGACATATCTAAGATTTTTTTTTAAAAAATTCTGGATTAATTAGGATTTCACTTAGGTGAAGAATTTAAAGTTAACTTATATTTAAACTTATATTTATTACTTACATTTAAAGCATTAATTATCATTCTTTTTCTTCCTTCAGTAACACAGTCGTCAAAAACTGCAAGTAAAACAAGTTCCTCTGGCAGGTACCTCAAATATCAAAGAAACTTGTTTATGGTACTCGTTTTGAACAACAATTTCTTAGAACAATTATTTTTCCCATCCATCAAAACTATGCAATTCCCCTAAAGTGTATTCCTCTTTTGAGAACGATTCCAAGAGTATGACGATGAGTTCGAAAAAATTTTCAAAATCATTTCGAACCAGAACTACGCAAAATCCTTTTCAGCAAGCTCACTGATATTTGAGGCACTATTGACCACTTTTTCATGAATTGAAAGATCAAATGGGGAAATAAAAATTACATCGATTGATTGAGCTCCAATAATTCTTTAATTGTTTAAATGTCAGTATGTCAAAACCTTGTTGAAATCCCAATTAATTTAATAGTAACTGTTGTAAACATGATTTCATGGATATGATGCAGGGAAGCTATCCAGAGTTTTGCTGATTCATCTTTTGGTCAATAAGAACACATATTTCTTTTCGTTACCGTGTAATAGCTGAAGATGTTTAAAAATTCAAACGTTTTATTTGCTCAATAATACTCTAGGGTTCTATTATTTTGTGAATAACGGTAGCTATTGCTTCACCTGCTCTGGATATCCTTTTTGGTATTGAAAAGAATTGGTCATCCCCTACCCTCTGCATGATTGGAAAAAGTGGAGAAAATTTATAATGAAAAAAAAAAAAAAATCGCCGAGAACGTGTTTTTGTAGTATGGATTTTGCTTGTCAAAGTAGCGTAGACGTTTGACCGAGAAGCCATATCCGTAAATTTTCTTGTTAAAATAGGCGTCTAACTATTTGCTGCCATAAATAACAAACTAAAATGTTGTCAATTTTTATAATTCTATTTCAAACTGTAGAGAAACTTAGCTTAAGAGCATAATTCATTTCCGAATCTTGCTCGTAATGCGAAACTCTCATTAAGTGAAATAGTTTTTTTCCCCCAGAAATCCACGAGAAGTACAGCAATGCGTTCTAACCCGATAAGAAAATACACAATAAAATTTATATTATAATCTATTATTTACAATTCATTGTAATTTTTTTAAAAAAAAGAAAGTGGTTTAAAACATTTGTATTTGACTACACTTCAAAATTTGGAGACACAGAATCATCGTTAAATGAATTTTCCGTTTACACAGCTTATCAGGGTGATGCTACTCAATATACGATGCAATAATTTGAAATGCTTTCAGTATCTCCCTTATTTCATTAGGGCGCTTTTACTCTCCTGCTTCTATTACTTCTTACTGTCTTCATTCAATCGCTTCCGTAGCTTTTTACTGTGACACTTACAGCTCCATGAGCTCTTTGGTAGCTCTTGCTGTGCTTATCGATGGGATTGTTAATCACCAATACTCTGGGTTACAGGCAAAATATTGTCGATTAAAGCTACACAGGTATACGCTCAAATCTCTGGGAGTCTCTTTCGACAATGCTATCTAGCCAAAATTTCTTCGATGAAGATATCAAACTTGTCAAACAAATGCTTAACACATATTTATACAAGTCGGTGACGTCTCCGTATTTCCTCGCTACTCATTCGTCGAAATATTGCTCTTTAAGCTAAATGTTCTTTCATATTTTATAATGGCCGTTATGTAGTTAACTCATTTGAATATATTTCACTAAAATGATATTTAAATCAGTTTTAATTAGGTCTACAAGATTTTTTTTAAAAGCAGAAAAGTATGCGATATTTAGTACAATAACTAATGAAATTGCCTACCTGAAACAAAATCAAACTGAAAGACGCGCGCTATCGTGTAGGGACATGAAAATTTTTGTTGCTTGATATTGCCTGTAAATGGAGCTCATAATAGTTATAAGGAAATTGATGTGTAATGTATTCTCTTACTTCAGCATTATTATTTACATATTTACAATTTTGATATAATAATAAATTAATTTTTAGAAAAGCTTGTGTTTGCAAATATTCGTTTGTTTAAAGTTTGGTAGTAGATTTTTTTTTGTCTTTTTTGTCATAGAACAAAACTGATGAATATGTTGTTAAAATTGCAAAAATTGATTTTTAAAGACAATCCTAATACACATATTGAATTATTAAACTCGTTAATTTGTGCATAAATAATCGCTTTTTTCATAATAAATTGAAATATTTAATATTCATTGCTTGATTATATTCTATTTCATTTGAAAGGTTCTGTAAAATAATAACTTTTAATTAACTTATATGTGTTTCAACCTCATTATATTATTGAATAAAAATTAAAAGGTTTATATTTGTAAACAAATAAGTTATTAATAAAATATGATTAATTTTTTAAAACATATACATTAAAAATAAATAAAACGTAAGTATACAAAAAAAATTAAAATACTTCATTAATATATCGATTGAATTTAAATTGCGTTGAAATGTCAAACTAAGTTTCCCCAAAATTAAAAGAAAAGCCACACAATGTGTATTGCCTTGGCTTATAAAACACTTATATCAGCCACTGCTTTCAGTAAACAGCAACTTTCCTCATGTGTATTCAGTAACATTAAGACATTTCATGCTGTAACGAGTTTTCTTATCATTTAAAACATACCTTCGTTGTTCTGATTGTGGTAACAAGTTGTTGAGAACAACGCTGATGCATGATCTGGAATGACGCTTTTGACAGGTCTCGTCTCTGTTGATGAACTCAAAAGGTTCCCTTTTCACACTTTTCTTTGAAAGGGAAACAAATGGAAATTAGCAGTGATTGATTTCTCGTTCCCGGAGGATGATTGTACGAAACAGTTAATTGAATGCAGATGCCTGTCTGGAAACAGAATATAATTGTTGTACAGTAAAAGCTCCTTATTCGCTCTTCCTTCATTCGCGTTTCCACTATTTGCGGATTAAAAAAAATGCCTATATTCGCGGCTAAAAATTTCTTTATTCGCGGATCTAATAAGTACGTACATAATAATAAAAGGATTCCAATAGTTATCCAACCCATTATCCTTTGTAAATGCTGTCAAATGGACTAATAAAAAAAGTAAAATAGACCTTATTACAACTTTGCCTAAAGTATGTTGTTAGATGCAAACACAGCCGAAATCGCGAATGGAATAGGGCGAGATGGGTTCGAGCGGATAGAATCAAGTGACATTTAGGAATCGCTTGAATCACAAGATGAAGATCTGACTGAAACCGACTTGGAGGAAATATTAAATTCACAGCCCATTGAAAAGAGGCTTCAACAAGCACTGGAAACGTGACATTTAATTTGAAAAATCTTAGTGAAGGTTTAAGAATGGCAAATGAGCTTTGCGATTTCTTTATGAACATTCATCAGTCTATGGAACGAAGTCTTATTTTTAAGAGGTAAGTTGCTAATGCGACTGCTGCGTATCAGTCTGAATAGAAGGAGCTTTTAAAAACTGCCAAGCAAGAGAAAATCACAAAATTCTTCAAACCATTGCCCAAACCTTAGGATAATTAATCAAAATGTTCAAAAACTTCAATTAAATTGATTTTTTTATATATTTTTATTTTTTATTTTGCCACCTAGTAACGTATCTCCTATAATCCCATATAAATTCCCATTCCGTATTCACGGTTTCTGTATTCGCGGCATATTTATGGAACGTATACCCCGCGAATAAAGAGCTTTAACTGCATTTGATAATCATAGAAAGCAAATGTCAGTCGCGAGAAAAATGTGTTCAGGGCGATAATCGGGTTTTTTCCTCCCTCTTAAGTTTTAGCAAATGAATTTCTGGTCATCTGTGATTGGTTACCATACGATTATATGTATTAGAATTTTGCATATAGTTTGCAGTGGTTGAATTTCGAGGATTTTTGAGAATAACCGAATGTCTAGCTGTGTTGGAAAAAAATCATTTTAGAGCCGTGTATTGTAATGATTCATCTTCTCCCCGACCTGACCATTATGGTTTCTTTTACACACTCTCCATTATTGCCATTTACAGACTGGTCTCCTCAATGGCGACGTTTTATGGCAGTGTAATTGCTTACAGATGGACAGGTGGAGAACCCTCCTTCTAAGAACGGACATCTGGCCCTTTAGAGCGAGTCCAGATAAAGGACCACCCGTGCACTAATCGTGTCTGCGACACAGATGTGTAACCTTCATTGTTTTAATTGTGGACCATGAACATTCCTGCGGTCAACTGTAGACCAGTGAAGTGTTTGCTGAACGACGTTTGGAGAATCGGCTGCCCAAATGCTCCAATGTGGATGAGAGGTGGAGTTGAAAGAAGAGAGAAAATGCGAGGTTTTTGGTGAGAGAAGAGGGGAGACAAGGAATTTCTTTTGGTGAAGAGGTCCAGAGGAGAGATCGGTGAAAGCAGAGCTTTCAAGAGAAAAATTCCACCCGTGGAATTCGGTGGATTCTAGGAGCTAACTCCGGTACTAGCGTGAGACTTTGATGGCCCGTTAGCTGTTCTCGCGAGTTTCTCCGAAATATTTCGAGCGACTATTGTTGCGGTGTTGTGCATAGAACTTTTCACTTAACCTAGATGATAAAGAGTATTTTTTCTGCAAATTAAAGCTGTAAATAAACTAATTTGATTAAAACGCAACCCTTTATTTGATCGGACTAGATCGAGACGTTACTGTATAAATCCAAGTTTCTAGAGGGCACGTTGTATCTACATATAATAAAATATGACGCATCCACATATAATAAATTGATTTTATTTTCTTGAGAAATAAATCATTGATAGACACTCTTTTTAAATAATTTATAAATACTTCTTTTCAAAATGACTGTTATTTGAAGGCAAATGCGGATTGGGTGATTTCACATAAGCATGTCAATCGTCTATCAAATCGCCATGGGATAACTTTGAAGATTCTATTTGTTTCCATAACAGTTGTCGATTAGCCGATTTGAGAGGAGTGTGACGGAGTGCTTGAATTCAAGGTTCTTAATCTGCAGATATAACGGGTGAATAGTGTAATGGCAGGGCAATGAGATCGCTTAGTAAGTAGTTCACACCAATCATCTTTAATATACAATTTTCATTTAAAACCCTGTCTAAAGCATATATATTTATGGAATTGAAAAAATCACATCAATTATGAATCTTTGTATCAAATTTCTTTCTTTTAGCTTTTTATCTTCAAAATTATCAAAACAACTACAAAAAAAAAGAAATTAAAATGTTTTAGTATTTAGTAGAATGTTTATTCAGTAGAGTTTTTTACAATCTTGAAGATGAAGTAAACAGAGAGAATAATGGAATTTATAAAAAGATTCGATCATGAAATTTTGACGAATCTCCCTTTTTCTGATATTCCTGATTCAGAAAAGTAATTTAGTTGAATTATATCTCTCTGACTGTGAAGACAATAACTCAAAAACACTTTCAGGTAGACTGATCAAATTAGGTACGCGATTTATCCAACAAATTTAAGATTTCTGACAAATTTTGAATGAAATCTATTTGGGATAAATGTGTCTGACTGCAAGTAAGAACGATTACAATAAAACGGAAAATACTTGAAGGCTAATATTTGATATGTAATTTTAGCAATTAAGTATAATGCCGAATGTCTGTCAGTCTGTTCGTTAACATGTATAGAGGGTGGTTATAATTAAACTTCCCCTATAAAACAGCATCCTACAACACAAACGGGAGAACGGATCGCAACAAAATTTGGTATATGGACTATACAAAGAATGCACATACGGAATATTAAAAAAAAAGGTTCAAAATGTCCACCAGATGGCGCCTTTTCCAGAAAAAACAATTCTAACACAATAAAGGACCAAAATAAAATACAGAAACAATATTAACATTTATTGACTTGTTTCTGATCACTCTATCATATGAACAGATTAAGTAAAGGTAAACAAAAAATAACAGTAAACTGTGTGAGAAAAACATTTCAGTTTGCAAATACAAGGACAGATTACGAAGAGATTGCACAAGAGGAGTAGATGCTAATCGCATCCAGGACGATGCAGGAAAAGGTACTCCATTTGACCACTTTCATTTCAAGTCGATGGGCAGTGTGCTCAACAGCAGATCGTAACTGATTAGTCGTGATGATTCGATATGAAGCAGTTTGGAGTTCTTTAATTCATTCAACATCGCAACAAACCTTCATCAATACAGACTAAAACATCGATATAAAACATGACAACGACAGCAAACGTTTCTTATCCTACCTGTTTTGCATAAAGCTTCCTCTTTGCAAGCAAGCAAATTTCGACATTTTTTTCTTAGAACTGAAAGCTTTTCACGGTTTTACATTTTATTATTTATGATTATTGTTCTGTATTATTAATAATGCTTCTGTATTCTGTTTTGGTTATTTATTGTGTTAAATTGGCTGTTTTCCAGAAAAAGCCCCCCTCTGGTAGATATTTTGGATTTTTTTCTTCGAAATTCTGTGAGTGATTTTGTGTATAGTCTATATACCAAATTTCATTCCAATCTGCTCATCCGCTTACGTTGTAGGATGCTATTTATAGGGGATGTTTAATTATACCCACCTGTATATAAACATAATTATAACCACCTGTAATGAAACATGACATTTGGTATGTGATTTTGCTGCTAAAATTAGAAGTTTATTCTCAAATATTGGTTTTACCAAAATGCATACTCGATTTTTCCACCAAAAAAAAACAAAAAACACGCATATGCTGTTGTTTGAAAATGAAAAACTGAACGTTCCTTGACCTTGTCCCAGTTCTGCAATACAGGAGGAGGGATATCACCCTTTTTAAAAGACTTACGAAAATTTTTCAAAGAGTCTACTTTTACTAGTTATCAGTTATTTCTACTTTTAAAAAAAAGGTTGAAGCAATTCTAATCTTATCCCGTTTTTACATTTTTCCTTACAATGTCAGGAAAGTACAAAGTACATCAAAAGTGCAAAGCATAAAAATACAAAGAGAAAAAATATATAAAGATTTTACAAATGCAAGTTATTAATATTGAAGATTATTTATTCTTTTTCTAATTCTTACCTCAAAGAAATATTTAATTAAAATTAATTGTTAATACTGTTATGTCTTTGTAATAACGATAGAATAAGAATAGTTAAAATATTGTGCAATATATTCTTTTAATTTTGGTTTTCTTTCATCATTTCGATATAGATTTATTTTCAATACAATAAATGCTCTTTCTCAACTGGAAATATTGAAATTCTTATAACTAGCATTATACTTTAAAACATTAACAAGCGTTTATTTCAGATGAAACCCACTGCTATAACTTCTTATTAGGCTAAGTAGGAACTTGCATAGACTTGTTTTTCAAAATTTTCTGTGTAATTTAAATTTTTTTCCCCTTTTTCATTATTAAGGATGTACTCCAACATATTGAAATCAAAATCAATTTTTCTTAAGTCTATGAACAGTATTTGAAGGATTTATTTCATAATTAGAGCAGTTCTTCGTTTAGATTCTTTCTCTCTTTTTTTATCGTCTGACTTCCTTTTTTTAAATCACCTTTTTTTCTCTTTTTTAAAAATTTAAATAATGGATTGATTGCAATAGCATAAAATGTAACTCGTCAATATTATTATAATAATTATCGATGTGTTTTGAATTTTTTATTATTTTTTTTTTCCTTTTTATTGGTTGGCAATAGCTGTTTTGGCTTGTATCTGACAGATGTTAGAGAAGAATTGTGATTGGATGTTGGAAATCACTTAACTGATCTTTCGTGGTAATAACTGGTAACACGGATATGAATTCGAAAAATAAATAATTTGTGGCTGATTTTGCTGTTTTATTACAATTATAGTAAAACAATGTTAAAGTTATTAAGTTTTTATCTGCCTTTTGTAATGTTGCTTAGACTGAGGGGCAATTCTGAGAGGCTTCGTTATAATAATTTCATCATGATGAAAATTTTGTGATTCTTTTTTACCCCCTTGTTTGAAATTATTTTCGAAATTACGCTTTTTCTTAATCATACTGAAACCAACTTTTATAAAAATAGACCGCAATAAAATATTTTGTTTATTGTCGAAATATTTACTTTAAAAATTGTTAAGTTAAGATTTAACTAAAATCAATTTTAAAAAAATTAAAATTTTCCCCTTTTACCGAAATTTGTCACGTAACTTTTAGGTAAGTTGTGAAAATTGCTTACTGCGGAAATGGGTGTTAAATATCCTAATAGATAAAGTATTTTAAAAAGTTGTTACTTTGTGGTTTCTTTTATACTTATAAAGAAATCAATAATTTGTAAAATTTACTGAATGTTAAATCATTAAACATAACGATAAAATCAATAAAGTTAAAAGTGTTGCAATAAAATACAGAATAATAGAATAAGCTTTAAAGAATGATTTCTTTAAAGATTTTCCGTATACTCTACTATAAGGGTATATTCCTTTCATCCGCTTAAAATTATGAGTCTTAATCTAGATCGTTTATGACATGAGGCTCACATTTTTATTTTCAGAGTCCCTCAATGGAAAATTTTCCTTCATGGCAGAAAATTTTTCCTTCATAAAAGAAAAAAAAAAAAAACACGTTTATGAAGCTCAGTTCTCCTTTATAAAAGAAAAAAAAATCAAAACATTATTTGAATTTTAATTGTATGGCATGAGCAAAGAATACTTACGGAATATCGATCATTGTCTTGAATCTAGCGTGAAATCTCAAACGAATAATCGCTGATGCGCTGTCAATAAAATGACCTAAAATCGATATGTACTCTATTACGTACGAAATTTCAAAATCGAAATTCGACACACAACTAAAATTGTAATAAACAAGATCATCTAAGGCAGTGATTCTCAACCTTTTTTTTTCCCTTCCTGCACATTTTTAATGATTTCAAAATTTGAAGGCACTCAAAGAAAAAGATCAGTTTAAAAGTTGTTTACTTACCTATAATACACTGTGTAAAATAATTTATGATAATAAATTTTGAATGTAAAATAATATAGTATAATATATACTGCAAAAGCAACGATATTTTTATCAAGGGATTAATTACAAGATTAATAATAAAAATACTTTTAATGAGAAATTTGAGCTTGATGTTTTTTGAAAAATTCATTTATATTTGGTCTTAAAAAGGACATTACTACTCTCATATTGTTTCCTACATTTAACAATCTCGATCTTTCTTTCGTTTTTATATAGGTCAATAGAGAAAATCTACAGTTTATCTATCAAGCTCTCTTTGTTTTGAAATTATAGGGTTAACGTTTATTCAAAGAACCGCACAGAGGAGCTTCCTACGAATAGATTTTACTCAAAATGGTATAGAAATCTGCAAATTTGGTGTAAAGACCTTATATTTACAAACCAGCGAGATGGTGTCTTTGTATAGGGGTAATGTGTCTTTCCCTTCATCTTTGTCTCTTGAGTTCGAGTCCCGGTTCGGGCATGTTGTTCTATCTATGAGATGTATGAATGTACCCTCCTGTAAAAAGGGGTTTTGCAAGCGAATGAGTGATGCGTGAATGGCAAAGTCGTACTCTTGGCCCTAATTTGCGCCACTAAAAAACAAAAGAAGCACCCTATCTGCTTAAATTGCTGTCTTCGCATCAGCAGGCTTGTCCAGTGGCAAGTGCCATAAGAAACAACACAAACAAGCGGGAATGGTCTCCGAGAATCTTTCTTGTATATTCCTTAAGACTGTTGTTATCCTCCCGTCTCGCTTTCGAAATTGTTTAGCTTAAACAAGGTCATGAACGCTAAGAATATTCAGAATTTTATTTTGAGCGTTCTTAAATGGGTGATTTGTGCTTCGCAGAGTAGCGATTAAAATCGTCTGTCCGTTTTGGACGCTTTTTCCGACAAATTGGAAACCAGGATTTTACACAAAACTAAGATTTTAGTTGTATCATCACATAAAATTTTAATTTATTTATGTGTGTTTTGAGATCACGTTTACACACAGGCATACAAAAGTAGACACAGAAAGACTGTTTGTTTTTAAGCAAATTTGGCTCAAAATTTGATACTGATTTACACTCTGGATACTAAAGCTGTGCATCAAATTTTATTCATGTAGATATATACATTTTGTAGCTATCGTGCTCATTTGTTCAAGCAGTCTAACAGACTGACTTTTTCTGAATAAATTGCGATTAAAATTTTAAAAAAAAAACAACTACTACAAATTTGGTTTAAAAATCTCGTATTAATGTTATCCAACTTACTCGAGTGTCTCTATGTTATTGTGTTCCCGACAGAGAGAGTGGCTGGCATACAAAAATTTCAAACTATTTTTTTTTCTCTGATTCAAGGAGGGGTCAAGATTCAATAAAGTTTTGAGTTCGAATTTTTTGACAGTTACGATACTTATGATGAAACAACTTTAATTCTTCAGATGCAAGAACATGAAATAGTATGATGATATTTAAATAACTTTATACCAACTGTCCTTAATACCTGTTGTTACTTCTGTCATTTGTTGTTGATTCATATGGCACTTGTCGTTGACATGCCCACAGACTAAAGAGCCATTGCGATTTATTCCGAATTTTTTGCACCTCTTGTTTTTTCAGTAGCGCTATCTAGGGCCAAGAGTACAACTTAGCTACACGCGCGTGGCAACCTTTTTTACGGGGAGGACTTCATTCATACATTTCATTCACTCATCCACAACCGACGTCCTGACATAGGGGGTAGCGTGTCTTCACCATGATCTGGGCGCCCCGGGTTCGAGTCCCGGTTAGAGCATGGTTTGTTCTGTGTTCTATCTGTGAGATGTATGAATGTGCTCCCCTGTAAAAAGGGGTTGTGCAAGTGAATGTGTGTTTCACCTTTATTTGAGCTAGAAGTCAGATTTCTGCCCTCTGGGTGCTAAGGGGTCTTTACCCTGAGAAGCTACTGCACCCCCTTTCCGTGGAAACACTGACAGCACATCATTTATCTACAGATCGTAATTTATCTTTATATTTATATACAAATAGGTGTAGGTACTAAAGCTGTGGAAAAAACAATTAGTTTTTAAACATTTTTTCGCACTGTAGTTATGCATTCATCGTTAAGCAAATTTTTTAAAAAACAAAACCCTACCACGGGTTCAAACACCCTATTTCCACAGTCCAGTCGGTCGCAGAGGGCAAGTGCAATACTTGTTTTGGGATCCACCAAGCGAGAGAAACCATGCGAAAAGGGTGTGGGAAAAAATAGATCAGACTAATGTTGAGAAAGGATACGAAACCCAATCTAGTTTTCCACTGACAAAAGAATGAACAAAAACACCCATTTCTTGCACAAGACGCCGGTTGTCGATGCTACAACTTCTGCTGAAGCCAGTAGCAGCGAAATAGAAGTCGTCCTCTCGTGTCTTTTTTTTTTTTTTTCCCTTCTTTTCCATCCTGACTAGTTATTCCACATTACGATCGAGGTGTGGGTGCTCGATATTGCGAAATTTGGAGTAGAAATGTTGAGAAACCTGTAATTTTGTTTTTGTAAACAGTAAAGAATGTTTTCCTCCCCCCCCCATTTATTATTTAGTTGGGTAGTAGCATGATTCATATTATTTGAGTAAACAAAGTTTACGTATTTTGGGTTTATTAAAAAAGTACGAAGAAATAATCAGTAAATAATGTTTTCTCTCGCATTCCCCTCCCCCACTTTATTTATTTATTTATGTTTATTTAAGTAGATGCATGATTCATATTATTTGTGTAAACAAAGTTTAAGTATTAAGTATTATTTACTTAAGTTTATTAAAAATAATGTATGTACAAAGAAAGAATTAGTAAAGCTTGTTTTCTTTCGTATTTTCTCCCCCCCCCCACTTTATTTATTTATATTTATTTAAGTAGTAGCATGATTCATATTATTTGTGTAAACAAAGTTGAAGTATTTTGAGTTTATTAAAAACTAGCCGCCTTTGGCAACCAGCTGGTTCGCCATGAGTAATGCTTTCTAAAATTTTCAATTAAATCGCATATTTATTAGCCAAAATTTAAGAAATAGTTAAAGCTAAAAGATTCAGTTATTAGTAGTTAAAGAGTCGGTAACTATATTCGGAAAAACATTTTGAGTTTAATGTTCTAACAATTTATCGATTATGCTTCCAAAATATTAAAAAAAAAATTTTCGGTGATATTGCCAAAATGTTAAATATGTTTTTTAAAGAAAGCGAAAAAGGGAAAAAAATATTGAATTAATGATACAGATACTGCAAACGATTATAGAAATATGCCATTAAGTCGGGATTTCAGTGCATAACCTGTGTATATTCAATCAGGTTTACCGTAAATAAAGAAGATTTACGGAATTAATGATATAGATATTGCAAACGATCATAGAATCCTTTGCTTTGCATTTATTTTTTTAGAAGATATCTCATTTTATATTTATGTTATTTTATCCAGTCACGTGCTGAAAGTTGTATTTCTTTAGATTTGATTTGCGATGATAGTTGGTTTTTTTTTATTTGAACTTCCGGCATTGTTTTATTTTATTTTATCCAGTCACGTGCTCAAAAATCCATGGTTAAAATATTTCTTTAAAAATTCGTTAAAAATAGAAGCTTGAGTAAAAAAATAGTATCTAATAGTATCATTAAAACACTGATACTATTAGAAAGCTAATTTTTTTTATCTTTAAATTGATGTTAAAATCATGTTTGTCCGATAATATTTTCGGAAGTTATAGCGGAGAAACGTCGAAATTTCGCTTAAATTTTAATTAATTCTAATTATAAGTAAAAATTCGAAAAAAGGGCTTCGAGGTGCACATTCCTGACCTCCAAGGTATACATGTACCAAATTTGGTAGCTGTAGATCCAACGGTCTGGCCTGTAGAGCGCCAACACACACACACACACACACACATTGATCTTTTATATTAGTATAGATATAGATAATGTATGCACAAAGAAAGGATCAATAAAGCGTGTTTCCTTTCGTATTTTCTCCCTCCCCCCCACTTTATTTATTTATATTTATTTAAGTAGTAGCATGATTCATACTATTTGTGTAAACAAAGTTGAAGTATTTTGGGTTTATTAAAAATAATGTATGTATGAAGAAAGAATGTTTTGTCTTGTATTTTCTCCCTCTACTTATTTATTTATTATTTAAGTATTTTGGTAAGTAATAGACTCAGATTATTTATTGTCAACAAAGTTTAAGTATTTTGGTTTTATTTTATTATGGTAATATTTATGGGCAATATAGACCTTAGAAATTCAAAAAACAATAAAAAGAGAGACTGAAACTGAAGTTGTAACAAATGGAGTATATTATAAAACAATATTGAAAATTGTCCGATTTTTTTTCTTTTACTGAATACACGAATTTTATTGATTTAAAAAGTTTGATATTTAATGTGGATCACACGTTTGAAGTAGAAATTCCTTTCATTATTGCGCTTCTTAATGCCTTATCACACGGCAAAATATCTTCGGCATTTTCCGTCAGCAAACGCCAGCGAAAGTGACGTCACTTCAAAGTTTCACATGACTGGTTGAATTTCGTTTGCGGACAATATTTCCAAGGACATTTTCGAACTGGTTAGAAAAAGTTGTCGATTATGAAACTTGCTCGACCGGTTTTTGAGGGTACAAACGGAAAAGTGCTGGCGAAATTTCACCGTGTGATAAGGCCTTTACATATTTTAAATTCGTCTGCCTGTTTTTCAGTCTGTTTTTATCTATAAATGTGATAGCTAAAATAATAACAAGAAAAATAAAATAAATAATAAGTGAAAAAATGAAATGAGTTTGTAGAATGGAATTTCGTATGTGGCCTTAATAGCAAACCGTATATTTCTATCAAATTTTGGATGTAATTCGTCAAAGAGGTCTATTTCTGTAGCTTTCTTTGTCTACACCCGTGCAAATTCGATTAATCAAAACTTAGAGACACTCCAATTATGCTTATACAGGGAATTCAAGATTTTGTTCCTTCGTCTGATGAGGGATGACACCTGCAGGATAAGAACAAGCCATTGGGTCGCGGGGGACTTAGGCATTTGAAGTCAGGGTCTCTTCCCTTCCCATTTACTAAAGGCAGATATATTTTTAGAGATTTTGATTTAATCTCATATAAGCAATTTTAATTAACCTCATTTCGACAAATGTAAATAGTTTTAAATTAAATTTTTGTCCACTTTCAAGAGATTTTATTTCAGTATATATATCAAAAAAGTTAAAAGTAATTTTACATAAAATATTTTAAAAAAAATCTAGAACAAACTACGTAATTCAAGTCGTAACTCGAATTCTACGTAATGGAGTTATCGCCAAGATTCTAGAATATTCCGGTTCCTTCATTTTTAATGGCCAAATCGCTACAGGATTGTCGAGAGAAAAAGGAACATTGACTTGGATTCAGCAACCAACAGTATAAATGTAAAGATATCTTCTTTACCAGAAGATTTTGGGAAGCAATTTGCTATATTGTCTAAGAATTTATTTTTATACACATATGCTAGATTATTTATCTTATGTTATCGGGGTTTACGATAAACATTCCGGCTGATTTTTTTTTTCACAGTCTGTTTTATTTCACATATAATATGCTTGACGATCTCCTTCGAAATTAGTTTGAATTTAAGCTCTCATTAGTAGATTCGATGGTGACATTTATTTTCTCTTACACGAAATAAACACAGATTTTCAATTGAATTTAATATGAATTCCTTAATCTAATACTATAATACGAGGAATGGTTGTCAAGTCGAAAATCGCCCCAGAATTAATAAACTCCGGTAAACTTGGGGGTCTGGGGTTTTTGGCCACGAGGAATCGAATGGAGCCGGTTTTGAAGCGCTACGGTCGAACAGTTCGGAGTTACAGATAGGATATTTTCAAACTTTATTAGTTCGCCATAATGGCTACTTAAATTTTCAAGCGGTAACGTGCTGCCATCTATAGCCAATATGGCAAACTAATAAAGTTTTATGTTTATGCTGTTATAGGTTTATAATATGTTCCTTATGTATGTATATATGTTTGGTTTTTCTAAATAAATTTGTCAAAAATATTGAACTTCAACACACTTCAATCTTTACCTTTACTTTACCTTTGTATAGAATAGTTCTCTTTCCAAACTCTAACTTTGTTTAGAATAGTTTACAATGGTGCACTTTAACCGGTTATCTTTTCACCAACGGTTTCACAAATTTTCTTATGGCATGTATTGTTTTGATAAATCACAATTGAAAATTTAAATCTTCGAGTTAGCTTCGATACCTGTTTTCTCCGAGCGGAGCTCGGTCACCCGCTGGTTATTATTAACACAAAGCTATTTGGGAATGAATTTCACCGTTAGTTTTTGTGGTCAGAAAAATAATATCTGAGATACCTTCAAAGTTCTTAATTTGGCTTTCGACAATTGTCTTAGTATTTTTCAAATTTACCAATGCGCTGCAACAACTGGTTAGAACTCGCGATTTTCAGATTCGAAGTGGATATCATAGGAACGATCGATAATATAGAGCAATTTTGAGACAGATCTCATATATCTGAATCAATATTTTATTTTTTATATTTTCCCACGATATGCCAGCATAAAATCGTTTGTCCTCTGTTGCTTTGATTTTCATATAACGAAAATAAATGCTGAAAGCACAGCTGAAACGGATTTGAATTTCGTTGTCTTCTGAACTTGAAGTCAAATTTCTAAGCCTATGTCCGACGCCAAAGCTATTAATCATACGACAGAAGTGAAAAATTTACTTACAAATTTTGATGTATTCCTTGACTCCTTGAATAGAAAAAAAGGAAGGGATTGAGAAAAGAAGATTTTCAAAATTAATCTGTCTATCCTATGTCTAGATGAACATTTCTCAAAAAAGCAATGAAATATATGGATGATATATATACAGAGAGAACTCGTAAATATCAAAACTCCAAAGAGACTTCGATCGATTACTCGCGTCTCTCGACTCGTCTAATACTGATTCTAACTATGGAGAATTCATAATCTCTTGGTCAGGTCATCGAATGTTCTAGGACAAGTACTGGAATTGAAGTTTTAATGGTGATGATACCAAAATTCTGGAATAAAGTGGGTCCTCCATTTTTGTCAACAATGTCAGCTAATTTATCACCTAAGTGCCCCAAACCAAGTTTGTAGCCAAGACTTGTAATCAGTGGCTTTGCGACGATTCAACTACTATTACTATATTTGTAAAACTATTTTCCTTACAAAAGGAAGCAATATAACAAATTCGTAAACATAATGTACGTGTTATGTGTACAACACCGCTAACTAAATTTCAGGGACCACTGATGAAAAAGTATAACCAGCGGCCAGATACTAGGGTCACTTCAGAGGAAAAACAACAGCTGCTGTTTTTAACCTTTTTATCTAAATATAACGACAGGGGGATATTACAATTCCATGGGCACCTTTTATCTTCCATATGTTATTAAAAATTATTGGGAATGAAATTTTGTTTTGCATAGGAGGCCATTTACTCTCGCTACGCTACTGAATGGCACAAAGCAGATTCTTTATGTTAAAAGGTTTATCTCTGAGTTAAAAAGTTCATATTTGTTTAATTTCTTACAGTTGTGGCAAAAATTAAATGGGATTAATTTGCATAGTTCCACGAAGTAAAAAGGTGTCATGTAAATTTTTAATAAAGAAATCTCAGAATTTTATGCGTGAAATTTCTAGGGTAAAAGTTAACCATATGTATTTTGGAAATGTTTGCGCATCGGCCTTGAAATCAGTTTGGTATCTGCTAAACCTTTAGCCGGTTCTTATGTTATCTCACTGGTGACCCCTAAAGAACATTTATTTACCAAAAGTCTTGTCTTGTGATGAGTCAGAGGTGATAAAAAGAGATTTCCAGGAATTTCGTAAAAGTTCTATAAAAACTTGAAATTTGTAAAAAGCGTTAAAAAAACTAAGGCTACAAATTATATTGACTGTTCGAAATCAACTTCCAAAGCGATTTCATATAATCTGAACAAACATTTGAAGTGTTGCAGAGTCACATGATTAACATATATTTGACATTTAACTGTAAAAATAATAGCGGATAGCGTTGCAATGTATTGAAAAGTCATATTCTATTTACTTTCTCATACACTAAGCATTCAAAGACGAAATACTGTAAAAGTTTAAAAAATTCGACATCTAGTTTTGAAAGTTATCTCTCTTTCCGATCTTGTAGGATCCGAAAAAAGAATTTTTGGAATTTTGTTTGTTTTGAATCTGTACAAGAAAGGAAACCAGCTAGAAAAACAAACTTTAGAATGTATTCCTTATAACAGAATCGAGATATTTTTTAAATTTTCGGCAAAAATCAGTTAAAATTGTTTATCCATCAGTAGGGTAATGGAGGCAAATCGCATCCAGACTGTTATTTTATTATTATTTGATTTCTTTTCTCATTAATGTTATGGCAATGTTAAACGACTAGAGTTTGGTGCTATTGTTCTATTTTCTTGCTACATTATGCTTGAAAAAATGGCTTGAGGTACTAATATTTTATTTCCTTGGCGCATTTCTAATTTGACATCTGGGGTATAAAGCCTGTCTATTGGTCTATGCTTTCAAAAGCATATGAACGGATGAGAAGGATAATTAAAAGGTATTTAAATGTATAAACCCAAGCCAAATTTGATTTCAATGTATCAAATTTGGTGTGGGTTTTTGCGACTAGTGTATTTTTTAAAATCAAATCTTTTTTTTTCAATCAGTTGGGAAAATAATTTCCAATGCACAAATTCGATTTTTATAGGTTAAAACATATCAGGGATTAATCGCCAAATAACTCGCCAAGGATAATACAAAAGGTTCAGTTAAAATGCTAAATTCCAGCCAGAGGTTAATATTTCATAATAATTGTATGTACGGCTTTCCTGTCATAAAAAATTTATTAGAGAATAAGCGAGATTTAGAAAGACCACTCCAGCTGGTTTTATACACAAATGGATGACGACTAAAATTGTCCGAAACTAACCGACTTTAACAACCAGCTTAAGCATTCGAAATATTTTCATTCCCAGTTGTTAAAAATTAATCTGAATCACTTTTATTTTAAATTAGAACACTTTCTTAAAACATTTTTATCAAATTTGGAACACTTTAATAAAATGAATTTGGTATACTTTTATTAAATTAATTTGGAAAGGTTTATTTAAAAGTTATAATTGTTATTGGATAAGATTGAAAAAATATGAATTTATTGTAATCAGTCTACAGCAAAAGATTGCCAGTATTAATTGAAAAGCATGAATACACTAAGTGAAAAAATCTTAATCCGTGTTAATGCCCAAACAAAGCAATTTTACATTGGCAAAAACAAGCAAATGAAAGATTTAATAGAACAATAAAGATAGATAAAATTTCATCATAACAATGAGAACACTCTTACAGATTCTGCTTCAAATTAAATTTAAATATTTACGAAAATTAGAACAAAATTTTTTATTTCTTTAAAATGGTGCTTCGTTGAAATTCAAAATACTGAAAAAATAATTTTTATTAGATAATATTTCCGAAAGTTGAAATATTTCATGCAGATTTGCTTGATTTTTAATTAACTTATAATTTAATTAACTTTTGAACTTGAAAATATCGACGACAACTTTCCTATTATCTTTGAAACTCTATCAAAACTGATCAAAAACTGTAGATTGATTTTTATATTAAAAAAAACATGCAAATAAGTATATAAATAGACTGGGATTATTTATTTATATGATTTATAAACTAACAAACGGATTAACTTTCAAAACTAAGAACTGCATCTCGTGTTCCATTCAGTTATTTTTCATTTCTCCTCTGTTTCCTGAAAACAGTTTAATCTGGAAATTTCTGTCTCCAAGCTTCGAAGTATTTGGAAATTTATCGCGCGATCGATAGACATGTACAGACGGTTCTTGCATTTTATCAGAGCCGCTGAAAATTTTATAGGTGCATGAAAACATGTATGCGCATATATTCTTATAAACATTTAAAATATTTTCGACGCCGGGAAATCATTTAAATGTTACTGCTGAGCAAACAATCAGGCATGAGGTCTTCTCTTAACAAATAGGACTTTTTATTTTACATTTCGCAAGAGCGGGGGAAAAAATCTACAGTTTTTTTTTTGCAACTGATAACAAGTATATATATATTTCTTTATATATAGTATGAAGATGTGGTTTCATATTCATGCCAATTCTGAAGGTGAAAATCAGAAATATTCTTTATTGGCAGAGAAAAAATTTCGTTTCTCTCCCCTTTGCAAAATTTGGAAAACTGAAGCGGAAAATTTTTAAGTGTTGACTTAACATTTGTAATTATTAAAATAATCAGTTACGAATGAAAGTACTCAAGTATAACAATGATCAGTACTCAAGTACTCTATGTAGAATAAGAAGAATGTTTGCTTTTACTTAATATCAATGTTTGAATGATAGCTGCTCAGTATCCATTGACTTAATTTTGTTCCAAGCTTTGCAATGTTTTTATATATGAATACATTCAAGATGAATTTTTTTGAAAAACGTTTGAAAATTATTATATTTTTAAATATTTGCATAGAAAAAAGACGGAAAAAAAACAACAACTGTGAAAACACGAAATGCCAGTTAAGTGCCAAAAGTTTTTTTTTTAAGATGGGGAAAAAGTCTCTCTCCCTTTTTTTATTGGCTAAAAAAAGTATAAAGCAAATTTTTTTTAGTTAAGTAGTTTATTAAATGTCTCTCTTAAAATAATTTTCCAGATAGCTTAAGGAATATATTATCTAGTTCCTGACCTAAAACATAAATTGTATTTCTTTAAGAATTGATGTTCGACTAAAAACAAACAAACAAACAAAAAAAAAAAACAGGGAGTTTTCAATTTTTTTTCGCATTATGAAACATTAAAAAAATTTTAAACAGTTTTAAATAACCAATTACTTCTTCCCTAATTCCGGAACTGCAGAATATATTGTGATACTATTGTACCAAATTTGAACGTAGAATATACATTAAATTTCAATTTATTATTTTTATTATTAAGTTTTTCTTTAAAAAAAAATTCTATCATGTTCTATATTTGAGATAATAGCATTCAATTCTATGTAAATACAAATATAAAAATAAATTTAACTTCTTCAAATATAAAAA
>JAPMOQ010038084.1:1356859-1375314 GCA_026543055.1 Argiope trifasciata | reverse complement strand
AAAATATGTAATTAACATAAATGTAGTTTAATTGCAAAAACACACAACCCCAAAACAATTTATTTACAATATGTACTTACAATAAAGCAAAAGAGCAAATCAATCTACTGACAATAATCAAAACACAATGCGCATGCGCGAATTTTTCAACGCCAGCTATGGTATCGCAAATGCGTGAATTTTCTATGCTAGTTGGTTTAGCGCTATACAGATTAGAAATTTTTAATTTTGTTTATTCTGCTTTATTTTAATTCAAAAATGCTCCAGAATGAATCCGAAATGAATCAAACGTTAAGAAAATAAAAAAGAATTGTTTGAAATAATCAGTCGAAAGCATGTTTAGTCTAACCTCATTAGCTTGGGGCGGGGGGCTTGCAACCTTACTCATTTGTCAGTTAGGAAATGAAAAGTGTCTTTGGCGAGAAAGTTAGTTTTTAATTAATAATTAAAATTCTAATGAAAATTTTTTAAAAAGAAATCCCAAATGTACATTGCCGGCCACCAAGGTATACATTCATCAAATTTTTTAGCTATAGGTCAAATGATCTGGCTTGTCGAGCGCCAACACACACACGCATTCAGTTTTATTATAAGTATAGATGTAGATTTAGTATTAATATAGATTTATTTTTATGATGCTAAATCAAAGTGCCAAATTTTATTCATTTGACTCTTTATCTTTTGTGCTTTATCTTCCTAGCTCGTATCTTTATTGTGTTTTCTGTTACTCGGACAGACAGACAGACTTTCTTGAAAGCTAATTTTGTTCAGAAACCTATAATTGGATTTGAATTTCTGGCGCAAGATCCTGATCCCTGCTGCGCCGACGGGCGTAAGGTGAAACATAAGACGCAGAGCTCTTAGTTTCTGACGACTTAGGCATCGGAAACGCAGCAGTTTTTGATTTTTAAGCTACATATAAACTCATATATTGGTTTTCTTCATTATGCTACCGAAAATAAAGCGTTCATGAGAGAGAGAGAGGTTGAAAATAAAAATCTGAGCACTAGTGACGTTGACTACTTTACTCTTCTAAGGGTCACAATTTTTAAGCAAAGTGAAGGTTTTTAGGGATTACGCGAAAAAGCTTCAAACCATATCATCGTGATGGTAGTTTTTGTTCATTTGTTAAAAGTAAAATTGAAAAATATGAAAATTTAAACTTTCTGTTCACTTCAGTAAATTAAAAAATATATCCTTTTTTTCTGAGAATTTCAAACATTAAATGTCTTTTCTTTTATTCCAACTAATCCGTTGTTTATCTTAAATCAAAGGAAACAAAATCTTCAAAAACTATGTGCCGACAAAAATTCGCTTATATGTAAGCTCTAAGCTCTAGAAAAATCTCGGTTACAAGAAATCTCCAAATAAATTGTCTACAATTTATCAAATAAATGTTGAGAAATAGATGTTGCTTTTCTAGTAAATAAATAATGTTTATTAGCCCTGCTTTCGAAAATTGGTTTCATTTTTTCTAAATATTTTTTTTTCTACCTAGAAAGATATACTCATGATCTGATTGTCTTATCAGTTAACAATGTCTCTCTCATTCCTTGTATTGTTTAGTCTTGCTCTTCTGTAAACTACTTTTGGAATCAAACGTTATTTTTCTTTTAAAATCTCATGAGAAAACCGATATTATAATATTACGAATTTTCAAACTTACTACTAGATTTCTGATGCTAAATCTCAAATCTTATTCAAATCCAAATGAATTTCTTTCAAAATTTGATAGATTTCTACATATGTGGTGTAGAAATATGTACATAAATTTCATCCGTCCAGCTAAAAACGAATTATACTGTTCAAGGACAGACAGAGTAAATCCAAAAATGTATTTTTTGGACTTGAGGATTTAAAAAACAAAAATGATTCGTCAAAATCCCAAATTCAAGCTTTATTTTCCCGATTGCAATTCCCCACCTATAACAACTGGATTGATTTAAGCAGCATTTCTTAAAAATATTCTCCTAAATTTCATTCTATAACAATGACCTCTTAGCTACGTCATCAGTGGTTCCCCCTCCCCCAACAATACACACACCAGCCACCATTTTTGAGAGAAATTTCCAAAACTTTGCTTCACCGTAAATGACTATATATGCAAAACTTTGATGAATCGTTATCTCTTTATCGATTTCGTTAATATTTTATTTCATAAAGAAGTTCTTTGCTTATGGATACATCAAAAATCATATGCAGCTCAACACTCTAGAATGCCCGGTGTTATCCAAAATGAAGTATTAGCACAGAAAACTTGACAACTAAACCAATTTTTGAAATTTTTTACACTTATTAATCTTGCATACTTTCAGTCATTGTCTACCAATCAGAATACTCTGCGTTATTACACAATTTTAGTTGAAATTAGAGCTTCTCTTGCTATGATTAAAAGCAGCTCATTACAGAAAGTTGGAATGACTAGATAAATATAATTGATACGAATTTGTAATATTGCTTCCCTTAAAGCTGTTCATGATAAAGCAGAGAGTTTGATGAAAATCTCTAATGGATGTTGAAATATGCCGGCAAATTTGGAGATCAGTTGGCCTCAAAAATAGAGGATCCAACATATTTGAAAATGTTGGCTGATACTCATCATTTTTTGAAGATGTGAAACGTCAATATTTAATATTCGTCAAAACCTCGATGTTTAAAAAGATTACAGTAATTCCTCTGTATATACTTCGCAAACAGGAAAGATTAAAGGTGTGTATGGGGGGGGCACTCATTCTAAACCGGTTTGAAACAATCACAAGACTTCTCTATCGGTCTCTATTTCTCCCTCCGATCTCTATCTCCCCTCTCTCTATATATAATGATAATTTTTTTTCAACTTTCATTTTCAATATTTCTTGCTGGCAAACAAGTTTTGCAGTATGACTGATTATTTTGAGAAGGAAAAAAACACATGTTTTTTCTAAATATCGCCATATACGTAACCTGATAGTCTCATGATTTTTTCAAATCAGTTTAAACTAGTTAAGGACTTAAACTAATTATAAAATTTGTAAGAATTCGGAGCATGAATTATTTGGAAATCAAGTTGTAACTTTAGTTGGTGATAAATCGCCAATTGGGGCAACCTTCTGCATTATTTTCTGATTACCCTAAAAGTGGAAAATGGATGCCTCCAAAGCGATAAATTGTCAATTTGTTGCCTACCTATTATGAGGCCTGAATCCAACCAAAACAACATCAGATTCTCACATGATTTATTTTTTAAAAAAGACTGAAAATTAAGAGAATAATAGCGGTTTCTCAGATCAGAAATTGTTTATTTCAGCAATGTTACAAAAAACAATTAACAGAAGAATGCAATTAAAATAGAATTCATAAAAATATAGTTTTACTCCTAAGCAGAAATTATAATTCAAAAGGAAAGACAATTTTTCTTTTCATTGCGTGAATCTCACGAAAGAAAACATTATTAAAATTATTAAACGTTAAAATTAAGAAACGTTATTGAAATTATTTCTTTTTGGGGTAATGTGAAAGTGAAATCAGAAAAAAATAATAACTAAAAAGACGACGACAAAAAGCACAGGAAGATACCTCAAGAGAGCAAAATCGAGCCCTGTTTACGATGGAAAGGGGAATGAAGGAAGTAGTATTGAGCAACTGGCTTTTGTCATGTCTGGACTGCGATCAGAGCGGCCCAACCATGGCTTAACTCAGTAGGAAGAAAATTTACTTTTCGCCTTCCGCTATTGCGCAACTTTTGCGTCGGAACTGAATATCGATACCTTCTTAGATGATTTCTGGCCAGTCCCAAAGTCTTCATATAATCGATTTATCGATTCATTTTCAATCTTTTCTTTTTTTATTATTATTTTTCTTTTCCTTTGTTTATCGGGCTCTCAATGAGGAAAAATAACGAGATATGTTTTTAAATTATAAATATTAAAAAAAAATTCTCAGAATAATTTCAAGAGGCGAGGGTGAGCGCAGTTTAATGGAAGAGCCACTGGTGATAAAATGCTGGTAGTAAATAATATAGAGGAATTAAAGAATTGATGGTTGGAATTTCTACGCACTTTGCAGTTATTTCTAAATTCATCCATACTCTTTTTTTCGTGATATTGCAACATTTCCTATAGTTTTCCGTTACTTCATGCAATGAAAAATATTTATTTTAATTAAAATAGTTTTTAAGAGCATACTTTTATTAATGTACTATACTGTAGCATTTTTTCATTTGAATTATTTTCTGCTTTTTATCTTGATCTGAATTGATTCTCAAATTAACTATTTCTTTTGCATGGCGTACCATGGAGTTGCTGGTAGTGAAGAATCAAAATTGAATTTGATCTGATAAATGGTTAATTATATTTTGTAAGAATTAAAACAGAGAAATAATTTGAAACAGCAATGAGAAAACAAACATATAAAAAAATCTCGGAAGTTTCAGCACATTCGGAATTATATATATATATATATATATATATAATTCCGAATGTGCAAATGTAATTGACAAATTCAGTACAGAATTCTCTGTTTACAAATATGAAAAAAGTAAAAAAAAAAAAAGACAGTTTAAAAGCCACATTTCATGATTTCAAAAATTAATTGGTATTCCGAGAAATTTCGTATCGGAAGTGCTTCTTGTTGATTGGAAGCTTCGCTGAAAAATTACTAGAAGCAATTCTAAAACTCGAAAACTAGTAACGCGTTGTATGGCAACTTAACCCGCTGACAGTCAGCGATTTCAGCCGAATGAACGTCTCTTGTTTTTTAAATAGCTTCAACGAGGGCTAAGAGTACGACTTAGCTACTTCATGCGTCACATTCGCTTCCACAACTCCTTTTTAGAGGAATACACATTCACACACCTTATAGGTAGAACACAAAAGAACAACCTAGGCGAAACGGGACTTGAACCCGGAGCCCAGGTCACGGGAAAGACGCGCTACCTCTATCCCAAGGACGCCGGTAGGTGCGTTTGTCGAAACAATATTAAAATTAGGAGGCAGGAGAGGATAAAATTATGTTATCTTAGCTACAAAGATAAGCAACTTTTTTTATTTTAGAAAAATGGTCAGTAAACTGGGTTCCGAGGTATCCTAGGATATCACAGGAGGTGGGGATAGTAGAATCCTTTCAATTCGAAACCAACGGTGTAGAGACCGGGTAGTGGTAGGATAGATCGATGGGTTTAGTGAGGACCCTATGTGTACATAACATTAGTGTGTTTAGGTTACTTTTTAAAATGATATCTGGAGAGGGGTAAACAGGTTTTAATTTAACAGGCTTTTAATTTTTTTTTTTTTGTAAAGTAATTAGCAAGCTGCTTTTGAGGATAATCTTGTCTCTTCAGAATATTGGTTTTTCTGCTTGTTAAACATTTAATATAGAATGTGTTAATTTCAAACTTCCTCTTCTTAGAAAAGTTTAAAAATAAATAAATAAAAATCGTAAATCTAAATATATATATATATATATTATTACGTCTCCGAATCAAAAAGTATATATTCTAGGAACTACAACGGATGTGAAAATCCTGCTTTACTAAGTTAAACGCCAAAGAAAGTAATATTTTATCTTAAATTTAACACTGAAGATTATATTACTTGATTGAACAATGAAATTAATTTGATCTATACATATATATAAAATGCTGATTCATGTGGAACAAATTTTTTTATTATTATTTTTGTACAAATGGCAGCAGTCAAATGTCAACAAATTACCGTAAGAATTTCAAATTGCTTTATTGTACTTTTTTACAGTTACATGTCACTCTATGCTTCTCTTAGCTAGTTAATGGAGAAATTTTATTAGAAATGTTCAGGAGAAGGATCGACATGCCAACCAAAACTCTTTTAGGAGGAGAAATTACAGAACAGCGAGCCACAAACAAGATGTTTAATCAAGAGGGGAAAAAAAAAGACTTTGTAGTGCTGTTATGTAGAACTCATAAAGATCGGTTATTAATATGGATTATATTTCCGGAATGATAATTGCAGATTATATTTGAAATTAAAATAATCGAAACTATATCAAGTCGCCATATTTTTACTCCATCAAACAGGTTACTGATGTTGCCATTTTTTAAAAGGACAAGTTACAAAAATCAAAGATAATAAAATAGAAATATAGCTGCTACACCTTAAATGTTGTCAGATGGGTAAAATGGAAGCTTACGGAAAATAATATTCATATCATCCAAAATAATTCTCTCACAAATTGATTTTTCTTACTATCGTAAAAATCACTTTTCTAATGATACTATATTTTCTACAATTTTTTAATCGTAATTTAATAATATTTTTTTAACTATTTGATACAAAATTTATAACGTTATTTTTTAATGTTGTGATGAAATTCTAACTTATCCATCAAAACATTCAATCGCAGGTTTTGGGCAAATCATTGAATTAGTACTGACATTTTCATTTCCGTTTAATTACGTAATAAGCACACTTTTAAATTTACAATAAACTAAATTAAATTAACTGCGAACTATGTTAAAATTTAGTTAAATAAATATGCTAAAGTTCTAAAAAAATCTTTCCTCTTTGATCTTTCAGCAGCATAAAAAAAGTCAGCAGTCTGGGCGATTAAATTGATCACTAAAGGCAAATAGTTTAATAAAAACTTTAAGATAGGTTGTGTTTCAAAAATTAAAATATATACATTAAAGTTACCGAAAAAATTCTTTGGAAATGAAATTGATATAATTTAACCAGCGATTTTTTCTCTTTAATTTAAGAGAACATAAAAATCGTTTTTGCGAGATAGTATTTGCTGTGGGTGGAGCTGTGAGGTACTAAAAACTTAATCAATTTTTATTTACCTTATATTTTAATTACTTTTGAAAACACCCGATAGATAGGTCTAGATAGATAGATACCCTTTGACTGATGTCTTTCAGAACATGAGGTCAGAATTTCAAGATTAAAAATATTAATAAATAATGCCCAAGAGAAAAGTATTCGCAAATATTTGCAGAATCCTTTCATAAAATTAGCCGTTTTTTACATCAAATCGTTTTTTTTTGGCCGCATTAAATTACATTTTAGCCACTTTCTATTGAATTCGTTCAAAATATTTACTTTAGAATCATACAAATGCAAATCAAGATATTTTTTAAACATCATATGATCAATTCCTACTCAATTTTTAATGGTCACACTAGAGTGTTTTTTTAAAGTTTAGATTTAAATACGAACATTATATTATAAAATTCTTTTTGATATTTTATTCCTCTTATTATAAATTTGCAAAGAAGAAAAAAAAATTGTACTAAATTCATGAATGAAACTGCTCAAATTTTATTCAAATTTCTTTTTACAGGAAATATTAGATGCATAAACAATATAGACCATATTTTTTAAAATAAAAAAAAAATGTGTGTGTTTTTCATAAAAATTTAAAAATTGATTTATTAAAAATAATTCCATTCAGAAATTGTAAAGTTTGTCCTTTTTTCTGGCAACAATCGAGTTCTGAGAAGAAAAAATGTTTAACTGTTTCGATGCAATCCGATTATTTATTTCGATTTCGATATCCAGTGGGAAAGTGACCTTTTCCTCAGAAAAGCTTCTTGCATGAAACGAAACAAATAGAAGTCTGGAGAAATAATACCAGATGAATACAGCGGTTGGAGCATCTCATTCCAGAAAAGGGGTGGTTCTCAAGCTTCTTTCACTAGTCGGGCGACACGGGCAAGAGCATTGTCGTGCTGGAAAACATTCTTTTTACATCCTCCGCCATATTTTGTACTTCTCCTCTTCAATACTTCTTGTATACAGCCGACCAACCAGCTACCACTGGACTAGGCATTATCGACAGGATTTGTTGTGGTCGACTGCTGAATAAGTATTGTCCAACCTTACGTTGACTGATTAGACTTTGACATCATATCCTTCAGGGACCTCTTCAATATTTCCTACAAATCGATCAACTGTTGCTTGTATCGTAAATAATTTTTAAATCTCACCAACATGTATTTACAACCAACATTTAGTCTTTACATTGCATGCTATTATTAATATAGGGTGTCCCACAAGGTATGCAGCGTCTATTATTTATAGATTTGGATAGAACAGGTCAAAATGAGTATTTTGATTTATAGAATGCGAGGTCCTCGAATATAGCGTCATAGTCTAATTACACGAAGGACGTTAATTAGGAATCCGATAGTTTGTATTCCAAATTATGATGTTTACTATGTGTTACTTATGTGTTACTATGTGTTTACGCTCACTTGCAACGCCAACTCCCTCTGGGGTGGAGAAAAAGGACCCCCCATTCCAAACCCCCCAGACTCAGTTCTAGTGTAAAAGCCTTATCACACACTAAAATATTGTCAGCACTTTCGTTCAGCAGAAAATGACGTCATCGTGACGTCACTTTTAAGTTTTACATGATTGGGTGAATTTCGCTTGCAATATTCTCATCACTATCGTCAGCATTTTCTAGCTGGGTAGAAAAAGTTGTCGATTATGAAAAACTTGCTTTACCGGTTCTGAGGGTAGAAATGGAAAATAGTTGACGGAAAGTACAGACGATATTTCGCCTGATAAGGCCTTAAGCTGGACCCAGAGATAGTCGCTCCTCAACTAAGCAGGAGACGAAATACTCTGATTTAATTTATTTTATTGTTTACATTTCCTCCTATTAAGTGAGGTTGTGATGCAAAGTTGCAATATTTTAATGCTTATTAAATTAATTAGCATGTTTGTTGAATTTCACAATAAACAGTTTAAAAAAACTACAGTCTAATATTCTTTATTGAGCTACAGGCACTATGATTGCTCGATATGGAAGCTTCCCTAGATGATTATTGTCACCACAACATAAACTGGGGCAAGACGATCAAAATTACTACGAAATTTAGCAATTATTGGTTTATGCAAGGTATTGCTAGACCTCAAGGCACTCAGCGAAACTTCGATCTTTTAATGGAATATTTTCACTTAAGATTAATCAGGCCGGATTCCTTAACGAAAACTGACAATAATATAGAGTGGCCCTCTTACTCCCCGGATCTCAGACCATGCGATTTCTTATGGGGACGTTTGAAAGACACATTGTATCTCAAGTAGGCTCCACCATTAGACAACTTGAAACCGAAGTCAAAGAAATTGAACACATTTGTTTTCAGAAAACAACTGTTCATTTCAATTCCAGACTTCCGAAAATGTGTTGCATTGAAAATTCTCAACAGACATTGATTTTCGTTTCTTGATGTTTTTATAACACAAGCTTCAAGCATAATTTAAACTATGAGTCGGGGAGTCTACATGTTATATATCGAAATACTTGTCTTGGCTTGTTTTATCCGAATCTGTAAATATTAGACACTACACAACTTGTGGGATACCCAGTATATATAACGCTATTTATTAAGAATGAACAGAATCGTGTGTGTGTGTGTATATATATATGTGTGTGTCCAATTTTTTTGGAATTTATCTTAAAATTATATATTAAAATCAGGAAAAACCTAGTCTTATGAATTTCATTTATAGAAAATGACTTTAACAAGGCAATATTTTACCAAAAGTTACTTTTAATCACCGAGAAATTTTTAAATTCGTTGATTTTTAACTTAAATATTAGATTCAAATAAGAAATAACAATTTTTTTTATTGTGACAATTATTGACAAGTATTTAAACAATTATAGAAGTTTCAAAATGATGAGATAGATTACTTATTCTTTGTTCAGGAACTGTTGAGCATATTGAGGAATTGCTGTACCAAATTTGAACAAAACGTATTATTAATTAGAATGAAAGTTATGAGTTTTTTATAAGATAATTAATCAAATATAGGAATTTGAAAAAAAGAAGAAGCTTTCAAAGATCTAAAAAAGCATTAGAAGGTATATAATACTAAATGTATATAACTTCCCAAAAAATGAACATAGAAACAAAATTCGAAGGATTGTAAATTAAAACTATTCAAATATTTAGAAGATTAAATAAATAAAATTTCATACTTTCCAAAAAAAAATGACTTTCAACGTAGTTACCAACCTTAAATAATGCATTTTGATTATTTTGGGAATGTAAAACAAACTGTGAGGAGCGGTTTCCTAAAAAGTTTCTTACACTCTGTCTAATAAAGATATTGTACTCTACAACTAAAAAAAATATTGTGGATCTTGGGAAAGGTAGAGAATACCGTTGCATGGAACTGGCGTGCAATAGTCACAAAATATTAATCTTCGGCGAGAAACTTAACCTTTTTTACCGAATATCCCGCGTAATCGTTGGTGATTGTTTTGGCAATTAATCCCTGATATTCAGTCAACAGTATCCGAAAATCAAGTTTGTGTCTCGGACGCATTTTCCCAATCGATTGAAACCAAAATTTGGCACACAACTACAAATGTAGTCAGAAAATCACACGCCAAATTTTATATATTTAAAACGGGCCTTTAATTTATCACGTTTATATGCTTGAAAAAGTCCAGAGGGATGGACGTTCAGTCCCTTATTAGGTTTGATAGAAATTTCGATCGGTGTCTACAAAATAGATCATAGGTTCCCAACGTGGGTGATAACGCCCCCTTGTGAGCGTTTGAAACTTTCAGGGAAGCGGTGAAAGAACCAGAGAATTATGGGGCGTTGATATGGCAAGAAGGGGCATTAGAGGATTAACCAAATATAGTGTACAATAACTTCAAGGAGCGATTCCAGGACATTTTAAGCACGGTCAGACCAGACTGGGTTTTGGATCATTTTTCCAACGTCAACACAGCAGGATCACTTCAGTTAGAAGAAGAACTAATAGAACTGACGACAAATGAGAATCTAAAAATTAAATTCAAGAATTTTGGCTGCAGAAGTCTATTTCGCAACTGCATTCAGGATTATGGTCGATTGTTATACGACTTCTGATAGCATTCCCATCTTCATATTTAGCAAAGCGTGGATTTAGTGCTGAGGCAACACTGGTTACGAAAAAGAGAAATCGGCACCATATTACTGAACGCGGCCATTTACGATTATTTTTAAGTGAAATCGAGCCTGCTATTAACAAGTTCTTTAAAATGCCTCAAATTTAGCCTTCTAATTAGTTAAGTTAGAAATTCGATGTCTTTAAATTTTAATAAAAATACTTTTTAATATAATAAAATATGCGTTTTGATGGGTCTCTGAAACTGTAAATCTATTTATTTAGAAAGCAATAGTTTATTATGAATTAATTCGTATCATCAAAATCCCTGTCTCTTCTCATAGCAGGTAAGCTAAAACTTTTTTTAATAAATAAAAAATTCAGTGGCGTTTCAATTCCAAAAATTTTCTTTCTATTAGTAATTTTTTTTAAATTTTTGTTTTCACCATGCATAATGTACACTCTTATTTATCTGGAGTGTTTGGGGGGCGGTATTAAAATATTCATTAGAAAAGGGGGTGTCAGTTCAAAAAATGTCGGGAACCTCTGATATAGGTGTTAAATCTGCATACCGAATTTTATCTATTCAGCTCTTCTTCATTTTCTAGTTAACTTATATTCAGACGGTCGCACACGCAGATTTCTGAGAACAGATTTCGATCAAAATTTGACAGAAATTTATAAAAATTGGCATAAAGACCATGTACGATCCTTTCATAGCACAAATCAGTTTTGATTTGTCTTTGTCACTGAAATTAGACGAACATACTAAAATTTTCCAAAAATGTGCTTTTTGGATTCAGGAAGATGTAAAATAAAAAATGGATATTCATTAAAATATCTCGTTCACATTTTTTGGATGGCTACAATACTTCTTTTATACTTCGTACATGAGAAAGTAACGAGGAAGTAAGAAGTGAAACACGTCACTGCATGAATTCAGAGCTTTGTTTTGTTTGAAGAGAAACAACTGGTGCGGTCTGACACCAGTTTCGATAGTTGTATGGAAGCGAACATTTATACTTGTATTAAATGACTTCTCTTCGAATGTGCAGTGTTTGAAAGCAAAAGAAACCAAATTTTCGTGTAACTCCACTGCTAAGTTAATATGATTCTTATCTGATGTACGAGATGCTCATGAAAACGGGAATTACTGCCTGATTATTCAATTCTTACTTTTTCGTAAATGAAGTAGAAAAAAGTATTATAATCATCAAAAAAGTCTGAATTTGAAATTTTGACAAATCTCCACAATTTGGATCGTCCTGAGTTTGAAAACGAATTTTCGGAATTACATCCATCTGTCTGTCTGTCTGTGAACACAATTATTCGATAAATTTTTGAGGTAGACGGATGAAATTTGATGTATGAACTAATAGCCAAATTTATAAATCTATACTAAATTTTGAACGATAGCCATGAAAAAGAAGCCTGTCTTCTTGCTGTTCGAATACAAATGAGCTTGATAACTATAAACAGTAAAGGTATAGTTAGATAAAATTTGGTACACTTGTTTAGTATCAAAAATATAGATTCTGATCAAATTTTGAAGAATACACATATACATGCTCTTATATATGTATGTGTGTGTGCTAAGCCATTTAACTTATAGCTTCTAAATTTAGCATAGCCTTGATGGGAAATATTGGAGTATATTTTTAAAGTTTTACAATTTTAATTACTTAAAAATTAAGTAGAATTTTGGAATTACATCCATTTGTCTGTCTGTCTGTCTGTGAACGCAATTATTCGATACATTTTTGAGGTAGACGGATGAAATTTGATGCATGAACTAATAGCCAAATTTATAAATCTATACTAAATTTTTAACGATAGCCATGAAAAAGAAGCCTGTCTTCTTGCTCTGACATTTCTTATAATGGTCTTATAATATATTTTCTCCCGCGATAACTTTTGAAACTACTATTATATAAAAATAAATTATACAGTATGTCAAAATTTAAAAAATTAGCCCTTTAATTATATAAATTTAAAAGTTGAGCGGATTTTGTTTTCGAATTCGACAATTTTTCAAACATTTTTTTTTTTTTTTTTTTTGCTTAATTCTATAGGATAATACATGACAAAACAGAAGTTCAAACCGTTTGCTTTGTATTTCCAAATAATTTATCGCTTGATTTTCTTCACTCGCTGAAAGCTACAGAAAGAAGATTCTGTTAAATATTTGTTTAACTTACAAGACGAATAGAGAAGTCATGTTACAGTATTGGGAAATTTAAGAGATAGATCAACCAGGCAGTTGCTTTATTAATAGCACTGTGACGTCATGGAAATCTGCCTAGAAAGGTTCAATACACTCATTAAACTCGAGCAACAACAGAACTTTTTGTGATACAGCTATGGAATTGCAGGAAAGTGCAGTTTCTAATGATTACAATGCAGAGTTCACTCAGAAAAGATATAAAGTATATGCTTATACATTATGCATAAAATATAATGTAGGATTATGAAAGTGAGGAGATGCAAAACGCAGAGAATTAGAAAGCGCTGGGTTTAGTTTTAGTTTAGTTTAGTTATATTAACATCCCGTTTTGAAGCAACTCTATGGCTTTTTTTGAAACAGACCTCGTAATTTTGAGTCGCCGTCATATGACGAGGACGACACCTGAGCTGTCACGCCCTTTCTAAACTTCTATACCATACCAGAAGAGAGCGCTGGGCTCGACAGCTTAAAAAGATGGAAGAAAGTTGGATTTTAATCATTCGCTGAAAGTGTATTGAAAGCTCAAATGAATACAAGAAGTTGCCAAGATGCTTTTATACGAAGTAGAATGATCGGAAGACTGGAAAAAGGACTTGGCTTGACGAGTGTAGCCATTGTGCTTGGAGTTGGCAACAATATTTTTTCAAATGCTTAGGAAGATTCCAGAATACAATTACAATAAGTAAGATGAATTCGTGATGGATGGTCAAGAAAAATAACGGTTGATGGATGATTGATGTATTGGCATGATATCGAAAAGAGACCGAAATCAGATAACATTTCTCAGCAATGCCATATGATAATCAGATAAAAACAGAGTCCTTGTGCAAAAGATTATTCTCAATCAACCACAGTCGACCGAAGACAATCTGTTGGGCATCAACATTATGACTAGATGACAGCATAAAACTGTTCTACTGGCCTGGAGTACGGATTGCTACATTACGTAGACAAATCATCATGGATAGCACAGTTTGCAATAGCGGATCAAACCTTTCTTTAATAACGGTACGAATTGGACATCTCTTTAATTGAGTCTCATTTTCTTTGAGTCGTTTAAATTTCGCAAGCAATTACCACCAATTTTGCCAGTTGGTATATAAATATATGAGTATGTTATAATCTCACCGTAGAAAACTGGTTCATTAGGCTGGTTCAGATGTGCTTGAGTGGAGAAACTCAATGATGAATGGAAAAACAGAATTCAGTGACCAGAAATAATTGCTTGATGAAATTATGCTCCCCCCCCTTGTCCACTTGTGCGTATGTTCCGAGGTACCATACGTAAAAACTTTGTGCTTGTCGGTAATAATGAATGACGGCGAAGGCCTATTGCTACTTGGAAAGTTAAATGTGTGAATGTTTTGAAATGTTTTTGAAAAATGAAATGTGCCTAAAGGATTGGGCAGCTTTCTCTGCCAATTTAAAAAAGCCTGAACATTTGTGGGTACAAAATTAAATTTATAGGTCCATTGCTAAGGAAATTATGAGCAATAATGGATAATCTGGGAGATCTCTTGCTATTTATGAGCCTCTAAAAAGTAGTGAAATAAATCAAATGGAATGGTCAACTTTCTCTTCCGATTTAAATCCGATTAACACATAAAGGTTGCTTTGTGGAAGTCGTGTTCTCCAGAGACCAACAGAGCATTTATATGGATGTTTATTGAGGAATGGGCTTCTTACCACAAAAATAGCTGTATAATATTTTGAATATGAACAGATAGTGCTCTGTAACGATTGCCATTATTCTATATATTGTCATATTCCTTACTAAGGAAAGTTGCAGGTTGTTCTGCTCTCCCAAACAATTATTTTATACCACCACCATTTTAGCAATAATATCTTCTGTTTTTTTTTTTTTTTTTTTTCTTTCTCCTAACTTTTTAAATCCCTTTTCCATCTTTACTTTTATTTTCCAAGTTAACTTTTTACAAAATTACAGTACAATCAGGAATGTGCTAAAAATTCTGCACTCTAGTGTATAGATTTTGGCAAATGCTCTTTACCAAATAATTATTCATAATCACCATGAAACTTATTGATGAATAATCACTAGTAGTAATTATAGGCAATCATCGGTAATCATGCATCATTTCACGATGTTTACCGTAACATGTAGAATGAACAGTGAATATATAATATAAATTGATGCTTGAACATATTTAAAAAGAAAATCAGGAACTTGAAGTTCTGAATAAGAGATTTACTTGAAATTAAATATAACCAATGAAGGCCGGGGTAGCCTGGTTGGTAGGGCATTGGATTCGCACCCTTTGGGTCGCGAGTTCAAACTCCATAGGCCAAAGACATTCGTGTGTGGTAGTGGCTGATGTAACGATAAATCTGTAATGGTCACAAAGTCCTCCATGTCGAGAATCATACCACTGGGGTGCTGATTCAGAAGTGATCGTTCTCTGATCCAGATCTAAATTACGATCAGTGAATGTAATGTATGAATGAAGTCCAACCCTTAAAAAGAGTTTTGATGCCTGAGTAGCCACGACATACTTTTGGTCCTAATTGGAGCTACTGAAAGCATTAGAGACTCTCACTCGGCTTAAATCGCTGACAAATAACTGTCAGTAGGCTTGTAAAAGTGTTATAAATCCCAAAAAATATCACCAATATCTCCGACAAACTACCTGTTGTCAAATGTTGCTGTATCGATATACACATATATATATTATCGAAATTAAAGCTGAAATCCTTTTTTTTGTTTCTTATTGCCGTTTTCTTCTATTCAAGTAGTGCTTTTTTTTACTGTTACACCTACTTTCATCCGTGAGTTTCCGAAAAGACGGATTAGGCAGCCAAGTAGGGACAAACATTGCAACCTACTCCCGCATCTGAGATTAAGGTGACCATTTATGAGTTATATTAATAGATATGAGCTACCTAGGACCGCTGGGGTTAGTGTTGTTGCAAATAAGTACATTAAAAATTGTTATTAGCTTTGATGGCGAATAAACAAGTATGTAAAAATACAAAACTTGTGTATTACAAAATATTAAGATTTTAGGGCACATTTATATTGTAAAATTCATTGATTATTAAATTATATCATTGTGTTTAAAATATAATAATCAAGTATAATTGTATAACTGAGACTGAACTGTAAAATAAAGTGTAACATAGTATTAAAATATTATTTTTATTATTAACTTAGTAATAAAAATAATAACTTAATATTATTTTTTTATTGTTATGACATTTTATTTTGTATTAATAACTTCGACATGTATATTTTTAAGAACGGCTAATATTGAATTTTGCTTAGTTGTATTAAAGTCCCGTTTTGAAGCAACTCTAGGACTATTTTGCACCTCGTAATTTTGAACCACGGTCAGATGACGAGGATGACACCTGAGCTGGAGCTCCCCCCTCACCAAACTTCCACACCACACTAACAGGAGGGCGTTTGACCACGACAGATTTAACTTGCTCCAGACCCGCTTACACGGCGGTTCTTCAGTGGAATCGGACCTTGAACCTGCAACCTTCCGGTTCCGAAGCCGAGACCTGACCACTAGGCCACAGCGGTAGGCAGCTAATGTTGAAATAAACTGAATCGTATTCTAGTGATTAATGTTATTCAACTTTTTATTAGTTTTGTTTCCAGTGAATAGATGAAATATTTTACTTTGAAACAGGTATGTTTAGTGAAAAATGTTTTTATCTATTCAAACCAAAGCAATTTCATGAAACTTAACCATTTGTATGACGTCTAAAAAAGTTTCTTTCTTTTTAAATTTAAGAAACAGTTTTTGATCTACTATTGTGAGCAGAGGATAGCAGAAAAGCGTCATTTCAAATACATAGACAATAGAAATCGTTTCCAAACTTTTGTGAAATATTTTTGCGAGTTTTGTAAAAATAGGGCAACAGTCAGTATTTGTTTTATGAAAAAATTGTGAATCGTTTAAAAATAATTTAAAAATAATAATTATTAAATAATAATAATCCTTTTATTTGTTTTTAACAAAATAAGACTGAATAAAGAAATATGCATAAAAAAAATTCCCATGTTGCCATTTCAGCTAGACAAATTTTGCATAAAATGGTTGAATAAAGTACAGAATCCATTTTATAGTAATTATATCTTCAACTTATCATCAACATGCGCATCGTGGTAGACATTTAGTATTTAGTAACAGTCTTTTAAGAATTAGAGATAATACACAACTCGAATTGTGAAAAGGTAACTTATACAATAGTGAGACTTTTCGCACTAATTATTAGCTATGTTTTTCAAAAAAAAAAAAATTGCATAATTTTTATTAACCAGATATAGCACCGCGAGATTTATCTCGTTTTTATGGTAAAAAACTAACTCACCGTCGACACCTTTCTGAGTCTATTTATATATTAAAAGAAAATTCGTTACAAAGTTTGAGAGGTTTCATCAAACCGACTTTAAGTTTTGAGAATCGAAAAAAAGTTGACAGAAGAATAATCGAGGAAGAAAAGCAATAAATATTGCCAAATAAATAGTTTTTATGACAGTATTCCTGATTGTTTTCGATCAAAATAATATTAAAAGAAATTTCCAAGATGAAAAAAAAATGTTCCATCATTTTTATTAAAATGAGCACAGTTTTTAAATGCGATTATTGATATTCTTTAAGAAATTTTATTTCTTGAAATTAGTTGTTTAATTTATGAAATATTTTGACTTGATTTTTTTGTTATTTTTTATATTTGATGATTTTGGAGAATTTATTAAAAGCAATCGATGAGAAAGCTTTTGTAACTTTACAATTAAGAGGTATAATATTTTATGAAATAGCAACTTATAAATATAAGAAATCCAAATTTAGGATTATTGTATTTGAAACAGGCTTGAAATTTATAAGTATTAACATAATATTTGTATGTTGGCTACTATCTGCAAAATTACATCTTGCAACATTCATGATTAAGAAATCATTCAAAATGCTCCTTACTGTAAATCTAGAAGCATAAAATTTAGAATGTAGCTACTTCTTGGGTAATAGTTACTCAATAATTAAAAGTTTTTTTTAAAAAAAATTTGATAAAATTTTAATTAAAAATTAATGAAAATTTTAATGTTTTCTTTACTGCAACATCAGAATGTCGTTGCAGAAAATTCTTTTTTACATTAGTGTAAATTTTTAAAGGAAAACTTTTCAATTAAGCAATTTTTTTTCCTTCATTAAAATATATTATTCAAAAAAATTTAAGCGCAACAATTTCTCCATTACTTAAGTAAACTACATTTATATTCATGCTTATTGCAATGTTTAATAATTTTGAGTGCGTTTGTATATGTGGACTTTATAAGTGCTATAAAATTAAAAAGAAGAAATTAAAAATAATAATATTAAGTGCTTGGACTATACATTTTGATCTCAATACAT
>JAPMOQ010038084.1:1319920-1347950 GCA_026543055.1 Argiope trifasciata | reverse complement strand
AAGTTTGCAGCATAAGAATAATGTAGCGTACGTATATGTAGTAAGTAAATAGCGTGCAAGTATGTAGTAATTATGTAGCGTACGAATATGCAGTAAGTAAATAGCGTGTGAATATGCAGTAAGTAAATAGCGTACGAATATACAATAATGTAGCATAGAAATATGTAGAAAATGCGTAGCGTAGGAATATGTAGAAAATGTACAGCGTAGGAATATGTAGTAAATATGTAACGTAGTAATGTAAGCATGCAGTATCGAGGGAGTGAAAAAAAAAAGGAATAGAAATGAATCTTGAAGTCAATGAATGGAAAGAGCCCTTAGTTATGGTTTAAAAAAAAGAGTTTTCGGTTGGGAAAAGATGCATTAATCTCTTAACAGTACACATCATTTTCAAGAAATATAAAAACCATGAAATGATGTCATAACTTGAAAATTATTCACTATTGACGGATTAATAAAAGACAAATGATCTGGAGATAATGTAAAAGATGACAAAGAACGTGAAAAAGTTGTTTCGCCTTTCGATAAACATGTAATGACCTCCACTGAGAGTCGCTGAATTTATTTTATTTGTCAAAATACTAGTGAATAAATCTTCAATCAGTGGAATTTGATTTATAATCGATATTGTTTTTAAATTTCTTATCTAAGATTTAAAAAACTTATTTATTTATTATTGAAAAAAAAAACCCTATCTTTTCCTATACACATTTAAATTGCATTAAATAAGAAATGCGCAGTTTGTACTCAAACTATATATATATATATAATTATATATATATATATAATTTTTCTCATTTTTACTATAGTAAGTATAATATTGCAATCTTCAAAAAATACGAATTCGAAATTCTGAAGAATCTTTAAGTTTCAGACCTGCCTTAATTCAAAAAATAAATTTTTAGAATTATATCTATCTTTAAATACGTATACGATAACTCTAAAGCCCTTTGAGCTACAAGGATAAAATTGGATACATGGATTATAATAAAAATCTTCAATTTTTAAAAAAATATATATAAAAAAAAATCATTTTAAAGGAATTATGTCAGCTTGGGTCTTCAAATATGAGTAAACATGATAACTTCAAAATGTAATGATCTAGATAAATAAAATTTGTGACACTCGAATCTAAAATGTAGATTCTTATTAAATTTTGTACCAAATCTGTCAAAAACTGATCCAAATCCAAATTTGTCATAATATTTGTATCTTATAAGCACAGTGACATTGTTTTATTCAGTGACTATAACTGTGGATGAGAGTCAAATTTAGGTTACCAATAATCGGAAAAAAGGCTTCCAAAAACACATATTAGTCCCCAATAGATAAAAAAAATGTTAGATTCCTAACCAATGTCTATATTTTGTAATTAACGTTAACTAATACTCTGCAAGTTAACCATGTTTGGGCATTAGTTTAGCTTAGTTACATTAATGTCCAGTTGTAAAGCAACAATAGAGATATTTTGAGATGGACCTTGTCCTTTTGAACCACGATCAGATGACGAGGACGACACCTGAGATGGCACCCTCTCTCCACACCACACCAGTGGGAGGACGTTTGGCTGATGGACTGAACATGCAACAGACCCCCTTACACAACGGTTCTTCAGTAGAATCAGGCCTCGAACCTGACAAACTACGGTTCACAAGCCGACACCTTACCACCAGGCCACCGTGGCTCAACCATGTTTGGGCATTCGGGGCCTTATTCCAAAGTTTTAAGTGGGTGGGGGATGGGATATGAACTTTATTGGAGAGGATACGAGAAAGTTTCAAGGACACCACTCCAGCTGATTATGATACATTTTTAGCTTTCATATTTTATTGTTTTTAATGTTGATGATGTCGTGTCCGTGTTTCCACGGAAAGGGGATGCAGTAGCTTCTGAGAGTAAAGACCCCTGAGCACAAAGAGGGCAGAAATCTGACTTGTAGCTCAAATTAGTATGACACACACATTCGCTTACACAACCCCTTTTTACAGGAGGGCATATTCATACATCTCACAGATAGAACACAGAACAACCATGGCCGAACTGGGACTCGAACCAGGGAAGCCCAGAACATGGGGAAGACACACTACCCCTATGCCAGGACGCCAGCTATTGTTTTCAATATTATGGAGATATAAACTAATACTATCTTTAAAAATAAACGCTTTTAAATGAATTTGCATTACTAGAGATAAATCTGTAACAATCTAATGTGTTTATTAAAATTCAAATTATACCAATTTACATTCATATGTGACTTCACTTCAGTTATGTGAAAGACACAGAAATGGTGTTTTACTTAATTTGAATTCTTCTAATATCTTCAGTGCCTTTATAAAAGCGATTTCTTCTACTTATTCCTTCTATTAACTAGAAGAAAATTTTGCCCTTGAAGACACAGAAAACCAGTCATTTTTCACTGCTGAAAATATTTAAACATTCTTTATTTTTCCCAACTCCCCTCTCCCCTTAAAAATCCTTGACTAGATGAAGTCCTTCTCCTGTCTCCCATTTATCGTTAGCTAGAATAATCGATCAACGCATAAACTGTTACACGTAAAACATTTTAAGACAAAGACGAATTTACAATTTCAAGACTTGATGCCGTATGCTGAAAAGAACAATAAAAACGAGCTCTGTCCTTATGTTTTAAAAGTGCGATGATGGAGAGGTTCGCATTTGAACGTCGAAATGCCATCCTACTTTATTTGCAGTTCTGACAACGCCACGAAATGGATGTTTCTTACAGTAGCCCGTTCCCTTGTTTTTTAAAACAGCTCACTTGATGGATTGTTTTACGAATAATAATTCACTTGTTTATATTCAGTGCATTGAAATTTACAAATAGTAAATTGACCAGTTCAAAGAAATCAATAAGTAATATCTGTAAGTTGTGTATAAAACAAATGTGACAGCGTGTTTGATAGATAGACGCGCCGAAATTGAATTGGTGATCTAAAATAACCGTCACATTCATATAAAAAAATAAAAGCAACTGGATTTCCAGAACAAACCTGTCTTCCGCCCTATGACCCGGATAGGACTAGAAATGAATATAATGATACATTTTTGTAATAGGATCGTATTAAAAAAATATCAAATTTATATACCTTCTCATCACTTTGAATTTCATGTATTAACATACATTTTTTTCAAATAATTTCCTAATTGTAAAGTGAGACGCATACGTTTATCATGCTTTCTAGAAATTAAACCGTTTTCTTAAGCTTCAACTTATATATATAGTTTTCTGTAGCTTGCAGAGCATCTTATTAAAAAAATAAATAAATCAAAACAAGACTCCAAGCATTTTAGAATTCCATCGGTTTCGTTTATTCTCTTCACTTCACATCATAATTTACAAACCATTGCCAGATTTCTAAAGGTGTACAAATGACCATCAGTTATTATACAAAATAATATTAATAAAATAGGCTTATCAAAGAGAAAATTCTTTTACTTTTAATAATATTTTAGCAGAAATAAAATTTGCAGTTATAAAATACCTGAAAAGAAATCGTCTGCTAAGTATCTGTTAACAGATTATGGTATTTATCGAACACATATGCATTTTCGTTTATTTTTTTTTCCTTTGTAAAATTGGATATAGAATATGACATACAAATATAAGTTTGAAAAAATTATTTTCCTTTATTGAATTAGTTTTGTCCACCCTTGTAGATTTTTGGAGCATATGTAAAATCATGAATTCGTGCCAAAATTCATTTCTGTAACTTGTAACTTTTTCGTATATTAAGTATATAAAAATTATATTATTCGTCAAAAAGTTCAAATTTTGACGAATCCCTCTTTTAGATTGTCATTATTTCAGAAAATACATTTTTTTTTCATTATATTCATCTGTTTATCTATGACAAAGATAAATATAAAAAAAACCTTAGTTAGACAGGTGAAATTTGATATACTGTCTCCACACCATATTTTTAGATTAAATCAAATTTTGAATGAAATTATGCAGAAAACTGTCTGTTCAGCCATCAGAATCTAAGTTAATACAATAATTATAAAAGAAAATCGATATTTGGATAATATTTGGTACACAAACTTAATGTCTAAAATTTACATACCTATCAAATTAAAAACCAAGTCTTTCAAGAGTTTGACTAACTGTAATTCGTCAGCATATACGCGCTATAGCTGGAAAACCCACTGATTTATTTATATTAAATTTGGTATGTGATAATATAATCATAAATGTACTTCCATAACAAATTTTTTGTTTCATTTTGTTGGATAAAAAAAGGCATTTAAAACACGTATTTGATTTCTGGGTATTATTAATCCCATGCTATGGATTAATTGCCAACCCCCCTCTCCCCCCAAGGAACACATAATGGATTAGCTAGAATGTTAAATCAAGCCAAAGACCAATATTTCATAACTATTACTTGCAAGTGTCATGCAAAATTTTCTCTTCTTTGCCCATGGTCCGAAATTTTAACTGGAATGTAAATTTACTAAAGGATGTGAGGGAAAGTTTTGAGGGGACCACTACTACAAGTATTTTTGTGTTACAGTGTTTATATACATATAAATAGATAGGCTAATTCTTGATAGTCCGTTTAGAATCGATAATCAATTCAGGGCAGACTGACAGGATAGGATGGTGATCATAAAAGTATGTATAAAATTGATCGCTTTTTGCGCCTTTAAAGTATTGTAATGTCTTGAACCTAACGATCAAATAAGACAGTAGGATTTCAAACAATTCTTTTATTTACTGCCATATATTTACATAAGAACTACTTGTTCTAATCATGGTTAAAATATTTAATATTTACATCATTTGGAAGTTGATGATATTTACACAACAGTCGAAGGTTTATCGTGAAAAACAGTTTTTCATCAATTCAAATAAATAACACCACAAGACACTAACAGGTCGTTAGTCAGACGGTTACTCCAAGGTGGAGCGTCATTCACCATTCCGCAATCCAAGAACTCTTTTATCTTTTGCTTCAAAACTCCCCACATTTTATCTGTGTCCAATCTTCGCCTTCTCATTTCCCATTCTTCCACTTGAGCTCTCTAATGTCCAACAGTTGTTCAGTAAAATGCCCTCATTCAGCGGCTCCAGTCTGAGGTGGGAAATGACCATCAATGATGCGTCCTCGTAACTGACCGTTCTGGAAAATGTATTAATGATAGTCCCTTCACAATGGGAAACATTTGACATCCAGGTGGGCTTACACTCCTTTCCCTTGATGGAGCTATAAATTTCGTGGAGGACCCCCCGTGGACTCCCCTATCATGGAGGACGTTTTTTGAAGGACCCCGCGTTTGGTCCTTCGGTTGACATCACTAATGACCAACCAGATGCCACGACACTCGAAGATAAGTCTGGCAATCTGAAGGACTTTAACAATGGCGGGTTTTAACAGTGATGACACAGCTGGTTGGAAATGCCGATTACCATCAATGGGATAGGCATTACAATATTATATTTACTTATTCTCGGACAATCTCAAATTAGATACAGATTAATAACTTTAACATAAAGGAAAAATTGCACATTTCAGTCCGCTTTTGAGTTATTATGCTTATAGGCAAACGGATCGATCAGGACGACCTAGTTGGAGATAATTTTTTATTTTTTCAGTCTGAGGGGAGTTAGAAATTTATCAAAATCTGGAGCTTGAATTTGTATAGCTATCCTTTTTTTATTTTCATCTATAAGAAAGTAAAAAAAAAAAAAAAGCTATTGAAGAATTTTATGTAACTTTACCGTAAGCAGAAGTTGACTGCTTTGATATAACCAATGGATAAATTAGCACAAAAATAAATTTTTTAAAAAATGTAACAGTAATAAAAATATATTTAATCTTTTTTTATTCCAATTTTCTTCTGAAATTTTTAAAATCATCAACCATTATACTGTTTAGAATTTTCTTAAATATGGGCCTTAATTTTAATCTTTTTCAATATTCCATGTCTAATGAATTTCTAATTAGTACTTTGAATTCGGTGCCTGAATTCTGCAGCATATCGGATAGAAACACAAAAAGATCCGACCTCTTTATCGAAGACATAGTGAAATAGTAATGATGATAAATTTACGAGTATCTTAAGGCCTAGCCACACGGCGAAATATCGTCTGCACTTTCCGTCGGCTATTTTCCATTTCTACCCTCAGAACCGGTCAAGCAAGTTTTTCATAATCGACAACTTTTTCTAACCAGCTAGAAAAGGCCGACGATAGTGATGAAAATATTGTCCGCAAGCGAAATCATGTGAAACTTTGAAATGACGTCACGATGACTTCATTTTCTGCTGACGGAAAGTGCCGGCGATATTTCTTTGTGTGATAAGGCCTTTACACTCGAACAGTAAAAGTAATTAAAAAATATATAATTATCTCACTACAGTACTCTCTCTCTCTCTAATTCGATACATTGTGCCGATACCTGTTGGATTATAAGAAGAGTGCGGATTATAGAGAATTATATTGACATTAATGATTCATTTTTGTACGAATGAGAGCCTAGGAGACAATATTAAGGAGTTAAATAATATGTTAAATCGTTGAGTTGGAATATATTAAAGACAATTTTTTTAGAAGGGTGAAGATTTTTAACAAGAAAGATTGGCTTATCACCAAATAACATGTTCTAAGATTATTGGTCTCTCAGATTATCAGCAGTGTTGGATTAACGACAGTCAACTGTATATGATTTTATAATTTTCTTTTTTAGTTGAGAACAAAAACTGCGAGATCCAAGAATGTTTGAGTTTCATTGACAAATGTTGATATATCCAGGGATGGCGAACCAGCGACACAATAATTTGAGCACTCCACCGATCAAAACGGTCGGTATTTTACGGTTTGAAAAATGGCTTGCATGTGACTACATTTGCTAAACTGAATTTGTTCCACTTCGATTGGCTGGAAATTGAAGAATTTGAAATACAAATGATTGATTTCCAGTTTAGTTCAATATGAATTAAAACAAGGAAGATGTTGATTTGACTGAAACAAAAAGGTTAAAAAACTACATATGGTATAACGGCCAGTAACGAAATTTTGAAAACGTGGAATTCTATTCAAATATTGAAGAAGTAACTCAAGCTATTTTAAGCACAATTTCATTTATGCCTGCGAATCATTATTTTCAGAGATAAATGAAATTAAAGACTCGCTTAGAAATCGTTTGGCAGAGACTTCAATTCAGCATGTATTCTGCTAAAAGTAAAATATTACCATCCTAATATCTTATTTGTCGCCTAATCTGCAACAACAGAAGTCGCACTCATTTTACTTTAATTTCAATTACAAATATACATTTACTACTATGTAGTGCAAAATGTATTTTTTTCGTAGTAAATAAAGAATATTGAGTTGCCAGTATTTAGTTTTAATATCTTCTCAATAATAACGCATCAAAATTATATGACGACACGTCTATACCTCATTGGACATTTCTTTATAAAAAATTGCACGTTGATCCATAAAGGTTCGCCACCCCTGATCTAGGAAGATGCAGCATTCAAGTATCAAGGAATGCTCACCTTCAGCTTTAGCAAGTATCAGAAGGCTCAATTCAGATTTCAGCTGAATTAAAAATGATTCGTGGTTCAGAAAAACCCGACGACATTATCCATCCATACCAATATGCTAGGCCTTCCATTTTGCTCGTAAGGAAGATGTCGCTATTTCTATGGGTAGCGCTCCTAACATTCTCCGAGGAGTACTTGAGGGATATCACCTGAGTTGTGTGTGCTATGATATATGAGAGAAAATACTCTGCATTCGTTATCCTGATAACAAATGGCTATTACTACGAGCGATGAAATTTAGAAGTGGAAACCATTCGATTACTGACGGTGTCCTGCCATAGGGGTAGCACGTCTTCCCAGTGAACTAGATTCAGGTTCCAGTTCAAGCATGGTGGTTGTTCTTCTTTTGTGGTCTATCTGTAAGGTGTGTAAATGTGCCTTCCAGTAAAGATGAGCGAATTTTGCAAGCGAATATGACGTGTGAAGTAGCTAACTCTTACTCTTGGCCCTACTGAAAAAAAAAAGAGACGCTCACTAGGTTTAAATCGCTGACAGATAACTGCCAGAGGGCTTCTAAAGTGCCATAAGTCACAAAACAACAACATATGATTACAGCTGATGTAGCAATGATACTAGCTTGAAATTTTTACAGCCGTTTAGCAGCAAACCGTCATTGATTTTCCACTGGGTTGGGAGTTGCCTTATCCAAATTAAAGTTCTAGGATTATGTTTTGATGTCAGAGCATAGGGAAGCCACTTCATGACATCGCTCTTTTATATCTAATAGGAATTTTATCGTAAGTTCTCACTGATGTGGCCTCCAAAACAGCAACGTCATTGCAGTCTTGCATTGTGAGAAAATCTAGCCTCTTAAAAAAAGAAAAATGCACAATTTATTATAACGACTAACAAATGAAAAAATATTGATGTTGATGAGTTGCCAGGATATCTGATTTTCCCGCATTCAGAATCTGGATCGTTTCGGTGGTGAATATTCCTGAAAATCTTTAGAAAAAGTATAAACCTTCTTCCTGCACTGAAAGTAAGAATACCGGGCCATATTAATGCAATACTTCTCGAAAAGTCTTAAATAAAATATTACATTTCCTTTTTTTAACACTAATTTAACTTCGTATGTTTCAGATTTTTAAGGGCGGATTTTTACAATAGAGACTAGTCTTAATTACTTCATTATTTATTATAGTTCCAAAATTTTGTATAGTTATTGGCTCCCAATGATAATAAAATATTTTAATAATTTTAGAGCTCTTAATAATCAATTATTATATCAACTTAACTAAAAACTGATTTCAAAGAAGAGGCTCTATCTGGGGAAATGTCAACGACCATAATATTTGTAGATATAAATTTTTACATATATAAATATCTTACTTAAAGAGGATTATTCGTTCTTAATTCTGATACATAATGCTAGAAGTGAGCATAATTTTTTTCTATAGGAATCCATCTAAGCACAATGCATTCCATCCCTATAAACAATAAACAAATAAATAATTAATTAATTTATCATTTATAATGAATGCTTTTCTTAAATTTTTTTATAACAGAATTTCCTAAATGACCTTATCTTTAACTGCGGTTTAAATTTTGGAGAAAAGGGTCTCTGAATTATCAGGGACACCTTTTCGATTGCATTAAATGAGTTAATAGTATGCGCAGTTACTGCCTTATTAGGATACCGCTTCTAAATATACTATGTAATAATTTTTGATGCTTTCAGTATCTCATTTTTATTTCATTAGATGTTTCCTGCTTTGTTGCGTCTGTTATTTGCTCCTCCTCTTACTAAATCTCCTCCGTAACTTCTTGCTTTGACACTGAATGCCGTTCCATAAAGTCTTTCAGAAGTTCTGGGTATATTTTACCACAAACTCATTGGTGTCTCGTGATGCATCTCGAGTTCCATAAGCCTAGCCAGAGACTGTCTACGCATGCACTTGTTTAAATACTCAGTATAATCGACGCTAAAATCGTTAACATCGTAATAATCGTTCTAAAGTAAAGACGTTCTAAAACGCAAGCCGGGCAAAACCTTCCATATAGTTACACGAACTCTTTTCTTCAATCCATCGCTTAACACAGACTGACGTAAGTCAATCCAGCCTGTGACATCACAATGTCTTTTCGCCGCTCCTTCTGCGAAACATCGCTCGTTAACCAAATCTCTTTTTACATTCCGTTTATCTTATTATGCGAGGTGCTCGTTAAGCGAGGTTTGACTATATAATAAAGAATGAAAAGCTGGAACAGTTGTATATACAGATTTCTGAAATTCCTTCCTCCAGCAAAATTTGATGGAAATCTTCAATTTAGTGGAAAAAACCCAAAATGGCAAATTTCATTCACTTAACCTAAAGTATTTTTGAGTTATTCTTGTCACAGACAGACGAGCATTCACAAAAAACGCATTTTTTGAACTTGGAGATTCAGTTATTTTTGTCACAGACGGACGGACATTCGTCAAAATCACATTTTTCGAACTCGGGGAAGCCCAAAATGTGAGGATTCGCCAAAATCTGGAATTCGAATTTTCTTACTATTACTATGCTGTCTCTGTACAACGAATACGAGAAACTAAAAACTGAAAACTCTAAAATTTCTTTGAATAAAAATACTTGTAATGCATGTTTTTGTATACGCCGCGTGCTTCAAAACTTGTGAGATTTCTGATTTAAAAAAACATGTTTATTTCTGTTAACTATTCCTTAGTTTCAAATAAGGGGTTATACTCAGTTCTAAATAGGGATAGTTATTTTTAAGTGCATACAATTCGTTTCCCAGAAACTTCCATAGACTACAAATAGGAATATTTTTGTATCCAAAAATGGAATTGTTGAGAAAAGAGATTTGATTTGGTTTGGTTATAGTAAAGTCCAATTGTAAAGCCAAACTAGGGCTATTTTGGGATTGATCTCATAACTTTGAACAGCGGTCAGATGACGAGGATGACACCTGAGCTGGCACAGCTTTTGTGTACTGTGCCATACCAGTGGGAGGACGCTTGATCCGACAGATTTGGCATACAATAGACTTTCTTACACAACTGTTCTTTAGGGAAATCAGGTTTCGAACCTGAAACCCAACGGCTCACGAGCCTATCACCAGGTACCGCGGCCCAATTATATACTTGATAATTAATTACTTCGCTTTGATAAGGAACAGAAACACTTGCTTATATTTTTTCATTTCTTACAAACCAATTTTTTCAGATATAGACAAAAGTCATGTGTTAAAACGCATGCGCATTCTTGAGTTAAAACTGAAACGAAAAAAATTATATAAACGTCAGAAGAGGCAAAAATATGTTGACATGTAGCATATACTCTCTCTCTCTCTCAAAAAAAAAAATCACTTAAAAAAGAAAAAAAGTTTCACTTTTCGAATACAACTTCTGCAATATTATTTAATTCTGTGTTGATCAGCCGTCACTGATACTGATATAAAGATGAAAGAATATTTAATATTAAAATAAGTTTTAAAGCAAAATTATTTGATTCCATGAAATAATTTTTAAATCCTATTTTAAACATTTAGTAATATTTAAGCAATTTTATATTTATTCTCTATTATTGTTGCTAAGTTTGGATATCTATATAAAAAATTTAAGCATTCGTTTATTCTTTACAAAAATACCTTTAAATTAAAAAAAAAAAAGAAAAAAATGCGAAAATATAATCACAAATGTTAAAAAATTAGACAAAAATATTTTTAAATAAATAAAAATATCAGTGGTTGTTAAATTTTTGGTCTTATATCACTGTATTTTTCAGATTTATTAATCATATTTTTAAATTCGAAAAAATATTTTAAATAATTTGAATGAATTAATAATATGTCCAATCAATTAAACAAAATTCCAATCAATAAAAAAATTAAAATTCCAATCAATTAAAAAAATTAAAATTCCAATCAATTAAAAAAATTAATATTCCGATCAATTAAACAAAATTAAAATTCCAATCAATTAACCCAGTCAATTCGAACTTTTATTCCGTTCCACAACCGTATCTCATAGATTGCGTTTTACAACAATTTCAAAATAATATTTGGTTCGTAACCAATATGCACCAATTTAACGAAGCTAAATCCAAGCGTGCCCGTTGTGCAACAATATTTTCCTTTGAGTTACTTTAGTAAAATTTTAAAGCAAGCATAAAATTTTGGTATAAAAATTTTCACAAGAATTTTATATCAATATTCCTTCTTTTAAAATTTGTTTATCGATTCCAATTTTTTTTTAATTGTCCATATATTATGAAATGCAGATGAAAATTTATTTCACTATGCATATTAACATCCCAAAATATCCTTAAAAAAATTCACAACAAATATTTTTTTGTAAAACAATTTTTACTCGTTATTATTGGATTTCATATAAGCTATTCATCAAGGTTTTATGTAAAAGTTTATATTTTTATGTCACAATAATATCAATCAATTCAAAAAAATTGTCACTAAAATATTAATCAATTCAAAAAAAAATTATTTCTAAAATATCAATCAATTCTTGGTAGTCGAAAAATTTCTTACCAAGAAAAAAAATCTACCTCTATTTTTAAAAATTCGATTCCAACCAAATTTACGTGAATCTTATGAGAAGCAATAATTTCCTTTGAATTGTTTTATTAAAATCTGATGTGATTTCTTAAAAAAGCATAAAATTCAAGCACAATACTTTTTGTAAGATTTTTATATCAATATTGCCTAAGTTTAGAATTTATATATCGGCTCTGAAAGTTTTTTATCTGTTCATATATTATTTAGATTATCGAAAAATAAAGCCCTCTTCACATGAAATGCACCTGAAAATTTAATTTAGATTGCACACAAACACTCAAAAATGTTCTAAAAACAAAATTTGACGACAAATATTTTTTGCCAAAAATTTTGACTTGTTATATCTTTTATGGGTCCAAATCAATCATTCATCAAGGTTTATATGTTAATCAAAATTTTCCCAATAAATAAATGATATGTCACAAAAATGTCAATCAATTAAAACATATTTATAAAATTCCCCACCGAGGCAAAAAAAAAAAAAAAAAGTCTCAATCGACATTTATTCTAATTCGAATCCAACCAAATCCACGCGCACCTTATTGGCAGCAAAAATTTCCTTTGAATTGTTTCATTAAAATCTGATGTGTTTTCTTAAAATAAGTATAAAATTCAAGCACAGCACTGTTTGTAAGATTTTTATATTAATATTTCCTAATTTCAGAATTTATATATCGACTCTGAAAGTTTTTTTAATTAATCATATATTATTTAGATTCATTTTTTAAACCCCTCTTGACAGGAAATGGACCTAAAAATTTAATTTAAAGTGCATACAAACACTCAAAGATGTTCTGAAAAGAAAATCTGACGACAAATTTTTTTTGGCCAAAAATTTGACTTAGGGCTCCAAATCAATCATTCATCTAGATGTATATACTAATCAAAATTTTCTCAATAAATAAACGATATGTCACAAAAATGTCAATCAATTAAAAAAAATATTTATAAAATTTCCCACCGAGGGCAAAAAAAAAAAGTCTCAATCACCATTTCTTCTAATTCGAATCCAACCAAATCCACGCGGCGCGCGCTTTGTAATCCCTATTACCGGCACACACAGTGGGAAATTCGCACTGGTCCGACTATCCCCAGAATGGAGAATCTCTGTCTCTCCCCCTCCACCCATCCACCTCCCCCTTTCCCCTTTCTGTCTTTTTCTCACTCTCTGTCATTCCCTCTCACCATCTCTCTCTCTTCGGGGGTCTCCCACCTCGCCCACCCCCACTGCCCGAAGAGAGCGACGGTTACAGCAACGGAGTTTTGGGCGCAAGTCGTCGCCCGTTCGAAAACTTCGCTTTCTCCGAGAATGTACGGGGGTGGTGCATTGATGAAAATTGGAGAAATGGGATCGCGGTGCGAGGTGGTTGCGATCTTGGTTCGTGAAATTATGGTTTCAGTGGATATTTTGTGACATGAAATCAAAATACATGAACACAAATTATTGAATATGTTTATTAAGGTATCCGACTACGTTCGAAGGAAGTTTTTTAAAAAATTGGATTTTTTAAAACCCTATTTAAAACTATGGGTTTTAGATGTATTGTCAATTATAATGCAAAATACTATAAGTACAGAAAAAGTACTTGAAAAAAATCACATGTTTTGAGAAATAAGAAAATGTGTAGTAAATTTTAATGAAATTTAACCAAAAACGGTTAACACTCTACACAAAATTATAATGCAGCAATTATATTGACCTTTGTACAAAAGTTATAGAATAAAAGGTCAATAAAAGGAACCAAAATCCAAAAAAAAAAAAGTTTGAGATGCCAAGAAGTGTAAAATGTGTTGTAAATTTTTATGAAAATTAACCAAAAAAGGTTAACACTGCACAAAATTGTAATGCAGCAATCCTATTTTTCTTTGTACAAAAGTTATAGGATATAATGGTGAATGAAAGAAACCAAAATCTAAAAAAAAAAGTTTGAGATGCAAAGAAGTAATGGGTAAAAATATACATATATATGTGTTTTTTTTTTCTTCAATAAATTCACAAATTGATTTTTCTAAAAAAAAAAAAAATATATAAACGAAAAAGTAGTTCACAACGATAAGACTTTTGGTTCATTTCATCACCCATATTATTTAAAACAGGCGCTGAAAATTTTATGCAAATACCGCCACTAGTTTTTGAGATATGTGGAATATGGTGGAGAATTTTTATGAAAATTAATATCCTGAGAAAATTGAAGATAAAGACAAATTTTAACTGAAAAAATAGGCTTTTGCTTAAAATTCCTCTGGATAATGGGTCAGGTCTTCCTTTTCCTACCAAGGATCAACTGTTTTAGAAAGAGGAAAGTCTAAACTACAAGAAATAATAATAAAAAAAATTCGCAATGTGATCGAAAACCAGTGTTTTAAACGTAGTCGGATACCTTAAATGAACTAAATTGAATTATTTATCATAATCGTATTATTTATTAATTCACACTCATGCAATATAATGTCATATCGCAAAGTGTCTACTTAATGATATCACGAAATACCATGTGCTTCTGGTAATTCCAGCTTTCGCAATAAAATTTTGTACAATTTACTAGATATTTTTTTTCTGAAATAAAAGAATTTTTATAATAATAGTAGCTGGCACCCGGCGCGTTGCTGCCTCCGAAAAAAAAAAAATAATATTAAGTGAAGTCAATCCATAATTCTGCAATGTTTTTTTTATCGAAATAGGATGAACGGTACGATAGTATATAAAATACGAACAAAGAAATATTTATTTTTATGTATTAGAATTGTGTATTCTTTTTTAATTGTAAAGACTGCTGTTCTTCCAGAATATTAATGAAAGAAACTATTTATTGTAAATCCTGATTCGTTTTACATTCGTTCAGAATTCTCAAATTTAATTTTAGAAAATGCAATTAAAATATTTTTTAAATTGATTAAACATAGAAGAACATATTTATACCATAAAATCGTTAATATAGTTGAAACGATAAATTTTTAAAATTAAGATAATACAAAATTATTTGTATTATGATATTTTTGGTAGTTACTACGAAAAATGCTAAAATTTTATTAAAATTTAAAAACCCTCAAAACTTTATCTCATAATTTATAATAAAATTGTTACCTCTTGCATAACATGTGTGTACCATAGCTACAAAATATTAACCTTTAAACTTGGATTTAGTATTTCTACAGAATTTATAGTCTCCTGGGCGAGTTAATTGAAGATTAATCCTTGCTGAATAAATGTGGTTGAAATTCAATATTTTTTAAATTTTTTTTAAATAATTATATTATTTCTATAACCTTCCCGTAGGTGTAAACAACAAGCTAACCAAGCATCGCAATCGAATGAACGGTTTAGGAAAGCATAAGAGACATAAAGATCAAACATTCATTTTTATTTATATAGATACTGAAATAATAAGGACGATAAGTTGAAATTATTTTTCATTAAATACAATAAATCAACAACATTAAATTACTTATCATAACAGTGTTATTTATTAATTCATGCTCAGATACCATAATGTCATGCCTCAGATGTCATCACACTAAATGCTGTCACGAAATGACATGCGTTTTTGGCGATTCCAACTTTTGCAATGAAATTTCACATAGTTTGCTGTGTATATTTTCTGACATAGGATATTTTGATACCAGCAAACATGTGAGAAAATATTTTATGCTAAATCACCGAAATTGAATTATTTATCATAACCATATTATTTATTAATTTACTCGCGTGCGTTGTAATATGATAGTGATAATAATTGATTATGATAAATAATTCAGTTTAGTTTATTTAATAACAGTAGTAGGAATTAAAGCAATACCGCTATTTTATCAAAATATCTTATGTAAAATAACCACATAAAGCAGTTTATTTAAAATTTTGCAATAATATTTAAAATCTCCAACATCGCGTGCCATTTTTTGACATTTAGCAAATATTTTGCAACATGAATGTAGGGAATGAATTAAAAATTAATACGATTACGATAAAAAATTCAATATAACCGATTAAAGGCAGAGTATATATTTACATACAAGTTGAAATAAAAATATCAGTTCTATTATACCAAAATGTCTTATGTCAGAAAGCATACACAGCAAATTATGCGAAATTTTATTGCAAAAGCTGGATTCAACAGAAAAGAGCGGCTGGATTTAATAGATACTTTGAGCCGTGACATTATATTTCTTGGGCGTAAATTTATAAATAATACGATTATGATAAATCGTATTACTTCAATATATTTGATTTATTCTATTTACTAAAAAATAATATCAACTTATCGTGCCTATAATATCAAGATGTCTGATGTCCGAAAACACACACAGCAAACCATACAAAATTTTATTTCAAAAGTTGGAGTCGTCGGAAAAATATGACATTTTCTGATAGCATTCAGAAGATACTTTGTGACATGACATTATATTGCATGAGAGTGAATTAATAAATAATGCGATTATGATAAATAATTCAATTTAGTTCATTTAATAAACATATTATTTAATAATTTGTGCTCATGTATTTCATGTACGTCACGAAATACCCACAAAAACCATAATTTCGGGAATCAAAATGGCAACCAACTGTAGTTGATGTTTATTACTTAATTATGATATTTAATTATGGATTAATGATATTTAATGAAATAATTTATTTAATAAAAATAATTTCCACTTATCATCACTGTTGTACCAAAACATCTTATGTCGAAGATCTCTCGTTTAGTAAACTATACGAAATTTTAATCTAACAATTATTAGCAACGATATTTTGTAACGCAAACCCATATACCATATACAAAAATAAAAGGAAATAAATAAAAAGAATATATATAAATATTTGGCTTGAATAAAATATTATAGCAAATCTGAGGTGACTAAAATAAAAGCGATTTCCATAAAAATTATAGAATCTTGAAATATATATTTTTCAAACTTATTTCCAAATATCACCACATGTATGAAATCAAAATTTATTTCGAAAAACTGTTTGATTGATAGCTAAGCTCTGAAAACATTGTTATAATGCACTGTTAACGGGAAAAAACGAATGTAATTTTTTTTAAAACTCTATCGCATGCGGTAGCAAGGGAAAAATTGAGGGAAAAATTTCGTCTTTGCAAATGTGGCAGAATTCAAGTTACAATTAAGCGTGTGGTAATTGAATGTAATTGATTGATTTAATTTTATTTTGAATAAATCAAATTATAAGCGTATATTTACTCCTGTATTTCGAATTGAAACACACCTCATGTTGGGTAAGTTTGTGTTAACGAATGAAGAGTAGTTTCCTCGAAACTTCCTTCCTCCGTATAAAATTGTAGACCTTGAGGAAATACATGAAAATCAAGAGTTTTCAGATTTTTATTTTCAGTGTCATGAAGCACAGGAGAGTTTTATGGTTCCTAATATAGCGAAGAAAAACGAAAATATGTTTCTGTATTGATTGAAAAAAAATTGGCTCTAAGCTACAATATTATAATTACAAAATCGCATATCAAATTAATTTACAGCATTACATTTTTGAATTATCTCCTTATATGCATACAAACGCACACATTGTAACATTACATATTTAGTTTAAAGTTTGATTAGGTGCTAAATTTTTTATTAATAAATTTGTGTACTAATTTTCCTTTAAATAATTTGACGCGTTTCTCAGTAATCAAATTTATACGCATACGAAAGTACAGATTGACAACTGGCCGACCCCTTGACGGATGTGTGTGAGAATCTGTTGCTGATCTACGCTTTAAATTCCTTCTAAAACTGTGAACTTAATTTTATCTAACTAGTCCGATGTACAATTTCGACGGTAAACCTATGTAACAAATGTTATTCATCTAACTTATTGCTTTTTCTAATACTTTGCTTTTGGACAGTCAGAAAGATTCTGTGTGTGGATTTCATTCATATTTTGAGAAAAATCTACAAATTTGATGTGAAGACGACATACCTAATTTCAAGTTAACTTGAATCTACTTTTTGAATTATTATGTTTACAAAAAGACGGACAGATAAACATGCCCAGAAATATGATTTTTGGACTCACGGAAACACAGTTTTCAAAATACCTCGAGTTAGAGAAGTATTGAATGCATTTACGAAATTCCAAGTCATTTACGAAATGATAATAAAAATAATTACAAAATAATAATATTGACTATTGCAAATTTCAAATTATCATATAAGAACATTTTTTTAATGTTAGTATTTGTCTTATTTAAAGTCATTAACCAGTTTAAACGAGTTTGAAACAATCACGAGATTTTCTCTTCTATCGGCCTCTCTCTCTTTTATGTAATACTAGCCGCCTTTGGCGACCAGCTGGTTCGCCATGAATAATGCGTTCTAAAATTTTCAATTAAATCACAATAATATTCTTTAATTTTATAAATCAGTCAGTTTTAATTATCGGTTATGCTTCCAAAATATTAAAAATGTTTTTTTCGGTTTTGTTGCCAAAATATTAAATATGTTTTTTTAAAGAAAGCGAAAAAGCGAAAAAAAATTTATTGAATTAATGATACAGATATTGCAAACGATTATAGAAATATGCCATTAGGTTGGGATTTCAATGCATATCCTGTCTAAATTCAATCAGGTTTACAGTAAATAAAGAAGATTTATTGAATTAATCGTTTAGATATTTATTGCAAACGACCATAGAATCCTTTGCCTTGCATTTTTTAAAAGAAAATATCACTTTTTATATTTATGTTATTTTATCCTGTCACGTGCTGAAAGTTGTATTTCTTTAGATTTGATTTGCGATGATAGTTGTGTTTTTAATCCTAACACTGATGCCATTAGAAAGCTAATTTTTTAATCTTTAAATTGATGTAAAAATCATGTTTGTGCGATAATATTTTTGGAAGTTATAGCGGAAAATCGTCAAAATTTCCCTTAAATTTTAATTAATTCAAATTCTAATTAAAAGTTCGAAAAAAGGGCTCCGAGGTGCACTTTCCCAAGCTCCAAGGTATACATGTACCAAATTTGGTAGCTGTAGGTCCAACGGTCTGGTCTGTAGAGCGCCAACACACACACACACACATTGAGCTTTATTATAAGTATAGATATAATTTTTTTAACTTTCATTCATTCATCCTTTAAGTTTCATTTATTCGCCCATTTTTCTAGCTGACTAAAAAAGTTTTGGAGCTTGACCGATTTTGAGATGAAAACAGAACTCATCGTTTTTCTCAATATCGACGCACGCGTAATCTGATAGTCTCGTGATTGTTTTAAACCGGTTAATAACTTAAATTAATTAAGACAATTCGTTAGAATTCAGATAATGTAAAATTTGGAAATCAAGTTGTATTTTTAGTTGGCGATAAATCGCCAAATGTGACAACTGTCTGCATTATTTTCTAATAACTCTACTTTAATTTGTAGAAATTATCCCTGAAACAACTATCTTTATCGATTAAACAACCACTATTAACTTCTTTGATCTATTTTTAAAAAAAAAAAAAACACTGTGATTTCAAAGGGAAAAATTACAACAGCAGACGATAGATAGTTATAAAACTTTACATTAAAAGCCGAATCCAAAATAAAACTACACAAGTAGACGATAGATAATGGAAAAACTATACTGTGAAAGCCGACTTCAAAAGAAAAAAAAATAATAAGGGATAAATAGCAATTGGTTGCCATCGCATTTTGGGGCTCCAAAAATCTCAAGCAAAAATAATATCATGTTCTCACATGATAATAAAAAGAAAACAGAAAGAAAGAAAAGGAAACTTTTCTTTTTCTTTTCTTTCTTTTATAGAAAACAATAGTGTTAAATATGAAAAACATTTTCTTAAGGCGTTAAAATACCCAGACATTTTATTTAAAGCCATATAAACATCTGTTTCAACCACAAAGTTGCATAGTTTCAGTTGAAAATTATATTTCGGCTTTCACTGCTAAAACGCGTGGGATGAGAACTATTCTAGAAATATCTGGAATACTGTTTCATGCAAATTGTTAGGAGCATTTTGGTTGAAAAGCATCAGCTGAAAAGAGAACAGATTAGAATTTTTTTCTAGTCAGACGTTAAATTTTTCTTTATTTCTGGTTAATTTTTAAAATCGATTATATTCTTTTTTCTGTATTAAAAACTGTTTAAAAATTGCTATCAAATCGGTAGAAGTATAAAATTCAAAATAATAACAATAATAATGTAAGGATGACTGCAGGCTAATCCAAATGTAAAAATTTTTAACAACGTAATCTAATCTAAAGGATGGTTTTTTTTTTTTTTTGAATCGCAAAACATGGTAGCATTTCATAGAAATTAAAGAACATTTACAGGAGCTTTTTTCAAAAACGCTTTTATCGGTGAACATAACTGTATGTTTTATAAATATTTTCTGTTACTTTTTTAATTTACGAAGTGTTATTTTGAATATTATTGACTTAATCACATAATTTTTCCCAGCATTCATTACCTGATAATGCAACTCATTTGTCATCGAAGAATTTAATTTCATTTACAAATTCACTGACAATTTAAATCTGAAAATATTAAAATAGTGATTCGTCGTTAAAACTATTCAATTAATCGAAAAATCATAAATATAACATGTATCATGCGTCTTCCTTTTAATGATTATTCGTACAACTATTCAAATTATATTGCGAATCGCGCGGTTGAACTGGGGCCAAATTGAGAAGTAGATGTTATACATGCTCTATAAGGACATAGAGCTAGAAATAAATGTTCACTATTTATTTATTTCCAACGAAGAAAGTAACATGCATCATATTTTTTTTTTTCAATTGAAAAACTGGTATTTTTAACAATCAGTTGTAAAATTTTGTTACGAACGTGTAGTTTTGCTTTCCCGCTTAAATACTGTCATCGTACGGAAGACAGATTTACAGTAATCTGTGTTGAATAGTTCCTAAGTGTGGCGTCAGAGGCCTCAGGACTTGACGATAAACTTGGCAATCAATTGGCGACTTGGCGAAGAATTTGGTGACAAAATAGAAAGTACCCGAAGCATCGAGAATTTTCCCGATTCGTCCATTAGGAGCCGAGATACATCCAGAATACTCCTGATTGGTCAGAAGATTTAGCCCCACCTTCCGTCGGTATATATAAGCAGGCAGTCTGCAAAAAAGGAAAGGAGAAGACCTGAAGAAGAATCAATCGGAGAGAGAAGTCGAAGCTGAGTGGTCTGGTGTTCAACAGAAAAGACAAGAAGCACGGCGGAGCTGAATCGAGAAGACCTAGAGAGAGAGGTCTTGGAAGCTGAACGAAGTACGGCGGTAATCAATCGAGAAGCAGCATGGTCTGGTATTCAATCAATCGGAAAAGGAATAGATCTTAATAGAGAAGTCTTGAACTAAGGAATCCTGAACGGAGGAATTCTGTGTGATATATTCTGACGAAGCCCGTGTCGTGTGTCATAGCCCGTTGTGTCGTCGTCGGAAACGGAGCTGTCCTGAACTGAGGAGTAGTCCCGTTGTGCGAAGTAGTGAGTCGGCAGCGAAGGCAAGAAGAGACAGAAGAATAGTTTCAGCCTGTTCTGGAGAGATCTACGTGAGTGTAGACAGAATCGTATAAAGATTCCATCTCCGGCTTAATCCGGTCTGACCGCTTTGTGAGCTGTGGACGTTGTCGCTACGGAATTTCTGCCTGTGGACTACTATCTGCAGCGCGCTGTCCTGTGTGGTCGTCTCGGCTGTATATAGTTGTCGTATGTACACAGTTGTGCAGTTAATATTTGTCATCTTTGTGCTGTCCTGCCTACGTCCTGTAAATAAACGTGTGTTGTGTCGTCTGCTAGAGGTTTGATCATTGTGTGCTCATCTTCTCATCTCTAACACCATACACTCCCACTATACGAGGTAAAAAAGAACCCGACGGATTGAAGAACAGGAAACTCTTAACAATATAATCAGCATTGGAAAAAAGAACACAATAACTATAAGGTCCACCAGGAAAACAGGGAATTCACAATTATAACCAATGGGTATGGTCTCCTTAACATTTTCTTGTAAACTCTTTAATCAATTTGCAATTCCAGAGAACCCCTTGCAATAGTTGCAATAGTTAGGAAATATTAACTTTCGTAGTGAATTTAACATTTTTAACGAACCTATCGGGTCATATTTGGCGAGTTTTTGTTCCACCGAAGAACCGTCGTGTGAGGGGGTCTCTTGCACGTTAAATCTGTCAGGCCAAACGTCCTCCCGCTGGTGTGGTGTGGAGAGGGGGGTGCCAGTTCAGGTGTCGTCCTCGACATCTGATCTTGGTTCAAAATTACGAGGTCCGTCCGAAAATAGCCCTCGTGTTGCTTTAAACGGGACGTTAATATAACTAAACTAAACTAAACTAAACTTGGCGAGTTTTTGGGCGATGAATTCTTGGCTTGCGGTTAGTAGTATCCAAAAATCGAATTTTTACTTTAGACGTATTTTTCTCAAACGATCGAAACAAAGATTTGATACAAAACTATTTGTAATCACAAAATCCAGTACCAAACTTGTAGGGTTTCAGGTTCGAGACCCGATTCCACCGAACAACCGTCGTGTAAGGAGGTCTGATACTGAGTAAATCCGTCAGCGCCAAGTGTCCTTCTGCTGTTGTGGTATGAAGAGGCGGGTACTAGCTCAGATGTCGTTTTTGTTATCTAACCACAAGGTGTCAAAATTGTGAGTTCCGTCCCAAAATGTCCTAGTGGTGATTTACAATAGGACGTTAATATAACTAACTAAACCCATACCAAACTACTTATATTTTTAAGTTTTGGTCATTTTTTAATTATCTTGTTTTTGAAAGTACAGGCGATAGACAATCAATCCCTTGCTGATCTCGTTACAAACTTTGACTAGTTCTTCTATATTAGAACAGTTGGACAGACGGATTTCCTCTCAAAGGATTTTCCTCAAAATTTGAAATTTCACTTATCTAGCTCAAAGCGTTTTTTATTTATCTTCGCACGGACCAAAAGACAGATGGACATTTTCCAAAAATCTGTTTTCCGAACACAGGAATATCCAAAACGTCTCGTGGAGATCGAGTTTTAATTTTTTTTATGACAACCTTAATTTCTTTGAACTACGTACACGAGAAAATAAAAATGTCATTATCTGAAGAAACAGTCTCACCTTACATACAAATCATTACCATTCGCTCGATTCAAGTATTCTGTGTATTTATAACGTTATGGATTCAACTTATCATGTTTTTATAATGGAATCTTTTTATCCTGGTCTTATTATTGAGTAGTGAATTTAACTTCCATTGATTGATATTTTACTATTGACCCATTTCCCTATTGACCCATTTCCAATATTGATAGCGTCATTTGAACTGCCGATTTATAATTCTTAAACAAGGTGGATCTTATACTGAATTGATGAAAGCTTAGACCGTTTAACAAGCCACCTGCATTTACAATTGTCTTTCGTTGACGAACATACTCAATGTGTATGTTTTCTCATCTAAAACAAGCATGAATGGTTAAATTAATAATTTTATTTTTTTATTCCGAGTTCAATAATTGTTAAATTAATAAGTTTACTTTTTTATTTCCAGGTTAATAATTATTAAATTAATAATTTTATTTTGTTATTCCGAGTTTAATATTTGTTAAATTAATAATTTTATTTTGTTATTCCGAGTTTAATAATTGTTAAATTAATAATTTTACTTTTTTATTCCGAGTTCAATAATTGTTAAATTAATAATTTTACTTCTTTATTCCGAGCTCGATAATTGTTAAATTAATAATTTTATTTTTTTATTCCACGTTCAAAATTTATTAATTTTTATTCCACATTCAAGAACTATTTTATTTCAAGAGTCAAATTTTTATATCAGTTATTTAAATTTTCTAAAGAGTGTGTATGAAATATTCATAATCCATTCAGAATTCGAACTACCAGCGTCCTAGTGTAGGGTTAGCGTGTCTTCCCCTTGATCTGGGCGTACCGGGCTCGAGACCCAGTTCGGTCATGGTTGTTATGTGTTCTATCTGTGAGTTTTATGAATGTGCCCCACTCCCCTGTAAAAAGGGGGTTGTGCAAGAAAATGTGAAACGCGAAGTAATCGTCCTACATTTGGCGCTAGTTGGCGCTACTGAACAAACAAGAGACGCTCATTTCGGCTTAAATCGCTGGCAGCTTTCTGTCAGCGGGTTTGTAAAGTTCCGTAAGTAACAAAAACATAATTATCAAAGATCTAATCTTCCTACTATTTTAAATAATAAGCTAAAAGTTAAAATGAAATTATTTTAGAACATATGAATTACCAATTACTGTCAGCGATGTCTCTACCACTCTTTTAAATCTTATATATCATTGATACAATAACTCTACTAGAATTCCCGCTTTTAAAATATCTTTAAAAAATGTGAATTCGCACCTCTTCTCAAAAGTCTGAAGCGCATATTTCCGGCCGAAAACAATAGTTCAAAAGAAGATACTAAACAAAATTTGCATGTCTAGTATAAGCCGAAAAATACTTCCTGCCAGAGATTCTTTGAACTGATTAACTGTAACTTTTTCAAACCGCGAATTTTCTTCCCACGACTGTTGCGATTCTTACAAATTTTGAATCTTTCTTCGAAATCAGAGACTTTTTTTTTCTCGTTAGAAAAGTTGTTCTTTATTTATTTAGTTCTGGTTTTTATTCTGGTTTAAAACAATGATTCTTAGCTCTTTCAAGTAATTCTTATCATCCAAAAAACTTGCAAGCAAACGGCTGCTAGAGAACACTCTGAATGCTCATGTGATGGTCTGAAGAAGAATCAACCATAAAGACAAAATTTCAAAGCTCAATATTTTCCAAATTCAGCGTTTCCAAATTGTGGATACCGATGCAATGAAGAATTTTCCACTTGGAACGTCACGAGATAATGTATAATTTTAATGATTTTATACATGTTTTAATAAAATTTCATAGGGCGTGGCATTCTGCAAAGCACTCATTACAGTTTATTACCTGAAATTAGAAATATACAGAGTGTCCATTATTAAACAATTTTTCAGCTTTTCTTAAGACGACATTATAATTTAGTAAATTATAAATTTTTGTGTTAGCCATAAAGAAATGGGAATTTGTTCGAGTAAATAATAATAATAGTAGTAGTTATACAAAAAAAAAAATTAACAATTCGCTGTTAGATCATTTCAGTACAATTTGTACAAAATACTGCAATATCGTACGAATTGAACAAAATACTGTACAATTCGTTTTTAATAAATCCCATATTTACATCTGTTCTTTATTAAGATTTCATCACTTTTTTTTAAATCTATAGACCATTCTATTATAATAATTCGTATTCATTAAATTAAACTTCCCAAAATGAGCTGTAGACTATAATTAAAACAAGAATTTTCGAACACCTTTGACAACAAATTGCAGTCAAATAAATTAGAGCTCACTGATCTTAATTGAAATTTATATTTAAAAAAATCACTTTGATAATTAACATTAGAAAAATAAAACATTCAATCTATAAATTTCTTGAGATGCAGGCACTTGAATCACATCACGAAATTCTTCTTCGAATGTAAAAGCAACTTTAAAGCACCAGGTCGTTTAAACAAGGTGTCGTTCGAAAATTCATCTCAATCTAAAACTTTTTTTGATAACTAATTTTCGAACAAAAGATTTAAATGAAGAGAGAAAAAAAAATTTGTCCACTGAAAGCAGTATTTATTATAAAATCTAGAAATTTTAGTGGTGATTTTGTTTTTAATAGGCTAGCTATTGCTATTTAGAATGTTGTTACGTTTATCAGATGGGATTTAAAGATGGAACTGTTTTATCAAATTGATAAATCCGCTATTGTTGCCCTATTTAAATATCAGACATTGAAGAGATCTTAGAAGGTCCATTGACTGTTAAAATCTTCGATTAATAGTAGCTTTTTAAGAAAACAGGTTTCCATAGAAACAATAGAGAAGGCTGTGCTTCAGTTGGAAGAGGACGAAACTTCTGGCCTAAAGGATGGGACTAGCATCGTTGTGTGACGGAAGCATTGTATGCATATACCCCATTCAATTGTCCAGAAGATTATGCGACTTTCCTCTGGTTTGCACAAGTTTCAACTTGCCCAGAAATTACTTCCACATGATTTTGAGATTCGTTTCGGTTTTTCAATTCTATTTCTTGCTGGATTTGAGATTGATTCAGAATGACTTTAGAGTATCCTCTTGATAGACAAAACACGTTTCCGTTTGGAAGTTGGTATATACTCCCAAATGCCGAATTAGGGGGTCAAGAAATATGTTGCAAATCTTACAGATTTTGTTTCAATGGATGGTGTCGTGTCGGTGTTAACACGGAAAGGGGATGTCGTGGCTTCTGAAGGTAAAGACCTCTGAGATGTCTGACTTCTAGCTCAAATGAAGATGATACACTCACACATTCGCTTGCAAAACTCCTTTTTACAGGATAGGGGTCATTCACACATCTCACAGATAGAACACAAGGGAAGAAGAACCATGCCCGAACCAGAATGCCGGGGAAGGCACGCTATCCCTAAGCCAGGACGCCGGCTGCCTTGCAGTTACTGAATGTGATAGTTGGTGTAGATTCATTGCAACATTTATTCTTAATCTATATTTCTTTCGAAAATTACTTGTAAGTGCTACAAAGCAATGTGCAGCAATATCACAGAAAAAAAGTACCTTTTTCAAAGAATCTTTATGCAGAATATTCATCTACAAATTAGCCTATGTGTTAAGGGCGTCTTCAAAAAGTCAGTTTACAGAAGAATTTCATCAGTAGCCACTTTCTACATCTGTGATCTCCAAAATCTCCAGATCTAAACCCATGAGACTTTTCGCGTTTGAGACATCTGATAAGTCAAAATATTCTAAGAGCTTTACATGGTTTTAAAACGTTTCATGACATGTTCGTAGCATTTCTCAGAGCACGTTGTGGCCATCAATGAGACACTCTATCTTAGAATGTCACTTAACAGCTAAAAGAATGACCACCGTGTTATGCTCATTTTGTTGCAATATAATTTGCAAGCGCACAATTGTATACAAATATAAATTGAATTTGTATAAGTATAAATTAAGCATTGTAAAATATGCATCATAAAACGCCCTGTGGCTACGAAATTTTAAACTGATATTCAAATAAAGTTCAGCCTCTTTATTAAATCTTACACAAAGTTTCACAACTTTTTGAACAATATATTTGTCGATAGACATTTTTTTATTTTTTAAAAGGATGTGTTCTTTCAAAACGCTGATATCGATGCCCACAAAAATGTCAAGTTCGTGGAATAATGCAATTTTTGAGAGCAAAAGTTTTTTCGGCAGTTACAATTAAAATATTAATACAATGTTCAGGTTTTCAGATGAATCATTTAAAATAAATGTCGAGAGACGCTGGGCTACCAATGATGTCAAGTCTTACAATAATACCCGCCAACATTTCATCAAAAATATCTAAGAGCTGTAACAGCAATTCCGCTTGGAGGCTTTTCATAACTCTCCCATAACGCAGATTGGGCATCATGTGATTACATGTGAGGCTTAAAATACATGAAAAAGTAGCTTGCATCGATCTACTTTGGCGATGAAGCTATGTTTCTATTTTCAAATAAATTCATTTGTAATTCTAAAGCGAAACATGTTACACTAATGTGATTGGTGTGAGAATTTTACATCAAACTTAGAGATACTTGAGTAGTTTATGACAAAATCAGAAAACAGGATTCTGAAAATTCTTACCAGCCGAATGAGTATTATCCAAACACTCAGTGGGCTTCGGGAATTAAATTAGGTGCATTATGTTATCCCTATAGTTTTGGGTCTGTATAAAATTTTGAACCAAACTGATTCAAGGATTAATTTTCTATTAAAGATGAAAATCTTTAAAAATAGCTGCTGCGTTGAAAAATTGTAGTTAAATAACTAATTTTATTTTATTCCTAGTTTTTGCTGAACTTTCATATATATATATATATATATATATATATATATATAT
>JAPMOQ010038084.1:1295193-1313822 GCA_026543055.1 Argiope trifasciata | reverse complement strand
TTTTGTGTACATTTGGTCTCGTGTATATTTACTTTTTGTGTACATTTGGGCTCGTGTACATATCTTGACATTTTGTGTACATTTTGGCTCATGTACATTTCTTTACTTTTGTGTACATTTTTGCTCATGTACATTTCTTTACTTTTCTGTACAAATACTTCATACAAAGCTGAAAAAGGTTGAGATACTTTTCCCAAATCAAAATGAAACTAAATAATAAAATGACTTTCAAGACTCCCCAAAGCGCTCTTCCCTGAAAATCTAGTTACAAACTTCCTTTTTGTTTCATCGCAGTGAAGCTCAGTTGCTCTACTTCATGTTTCTGTCACAGCAAAAGCAATATTCAGAGCTTAATCGAGTTTTCCTCGTCTCATAAAACAATAGAGCGCAATTCCTTCATCTGTTACAGAAATTCCTCGCCCCAAGCGACGCGATTGCGTTCATTTCACCACTTCGAGTAATGGTGTCTCAACTCAAATTTGGAGACGCTAACCTCTTGACATAAATATGCATATCTTTTCCGTGAATGCAAAGCGGTCTGGTTTATTTGTGTATATTTGTTTATGTGATAGGATAAATATGAGATGATAATACAATTTGGAATGTTATAATTGTAAAATTATTGATTAACCCTCTCGCTGTGCAATTCTTTAAAATCACTATTTAGATGCGATGTATGCAAATAAGTTCAAATATTTATCAAAGAAAATGAACTGATATTATATGCTGATAACATGATTTTAAAGTAATCTGTGATCTTAAAAATAAGCACTCTAAACCTCGAAAAATGCGGGATGAAACACAAAATGATTTGAGTGCAGACACGCGAAAATCGCGGGATTTGCAACTGGAGGTTTAAACTCTCCAGGGTTAATCAAAAGCAGGAAAATTAGAAAGTACTAAAATCAAAAGTAGTAAATATTACATTTTTATCTCCGAATTTTAATTTCTTTTATTTAAGCTAATTGATAGAAAGAAAAGTCGTTCAATGATTAAAAATAGAATGATGGAAAATTATTTCCCTCATCACATGTTTTGAAAAAAAGTCTAGAAAAAAAAAGGAATTTTTTAATGTAATTATGCGTTATGTGTCATTTTCATATGAGTGGTATAAAGTATTGTGATCATTAAGAATTTCAAATTCTAGATTGTGAGGAATCTCTGCTTTTTCTACCTCCCTCATTTAGAAAAACGCATTTTTGGAAAATACCCGCCTGTCAGTGACAAAAATAACACAAAAATATTTTGAACTGGATGATTAAGATTTCATATACGGACTTTACATCAAATTTGCAGATTTCTATCAAATTACGAGTAAAATATTGTCAGAGGAAGCCGGTCTGCCCAACTGTTCGAATATAAATTAATGCGATAATTCCAAATCAAAGAAAAATAAAATAGATTAATAAAATTCGTTGCACAGAGTAAACAACTATAGTGTAGATAGATACCTGTCCACTTTCGAAACAAATCCAATGACAGATTGAATGTCTGGCGATCTGTACTTTCAGAAACAAGTGAACGCAATAATTCAAAATACACTTTGTTAAATACATCAAGTTTGATATTTGATTTGGAGCCCCCCAGTGCAGGGTTTTGGCAACGTTTTCTTCAGTCGATTTGGAAAAACGCTTGTAAAAGACAAATTATATTTTCAGCTACTATTAACTGGATGTCAGGAATTAATCCCCAAATATATCGCCAAGAAAGACACGATCGATTAAGTAAAAATGCCATTTTCAAGCCAAAATTGCATGTTTCGTAACTATTGTATGCCAGTGATATGTAAGGCGTTTTTTGGAATAATACATTTCTTAGAGTGTATGCGAGAAAGGTTTAGAGAAACTACTCTCACTGTTTTGTAATGAAATATATTTCTTCTTATGAAATATATCTAGTAAAACATGAAACTTTCTTTAAAAAAAATCAAACGTTCATCCTTTATTGCTTATTTCAGTACAGCAAACGTCCTGAAAGGAAATTTGGGGCAGACATGAAAGGTTATCAAAAAATTGTGCATTCGTTTCGTTAATTCAAAGACAATGCTTATAGAAAAGAGAAGGATGTGAGACAATAAGTGCTTTAGAAGACCTTGTTGATAGAATCATACCCAATTTTGCACAATCCCATACAAATAAAAAAAATTGCTCCATTCATCAATTGAATGTTATATAACTTATTGGGATAATTTCCATTCTTAGATTATTTATGCCGAATTTACCCGATTTTTTTAGCAATAAAAAGTGATAGATAAGACTTCATATTAAAAAAATTAAATATATTTAATTTTTTATGAGTTAATTTTTGAAGAATTCACTTTTACCAAAGACCGTATACTACAATAACAATACTATGAAAAGATCGTAGTAATATGACCAATGTGAATGAAGGAAAAGCCTTCAATATTGGTCTCTCCAAAAATTTCTCGCTTATTGTCTAATTTGCCACGACAGATATGGCATTAGTGTATGGTAATCACAAAGAATCAACTTTTGACTTGAATTTTGCAATTCTGCTGAATGTATTATGTCATTCTTGGTGAGATATTTGTTGATTAAATCTTTGTGTTTAGATTTGATTTGAAGAAATTGTTGAAAGAAAAATTTGACACAAAACTGTACTTGTAGTCACAAAAGTCCATACCAAATTTCATATATTTAAATCATCGTATTTTTGTGTTATCCGTTTTACATGTTTCTAAAATTGCAGACCGACAGACAGTTGGATTTGGCTCAAAATTTACCAGGGGTCAACACTAAAGATGTTAAATCTATGTACCGAATTTTATCCATCTACTTCTCTTAGTTTTGTAATTATCGTCTTAACTTATATTCAAACAGCTGGAAACGAACTTCCACAGTACAAAATTTATTCAAAATCTGATAGAAATTTTCAAAATTGATCTAAAGACCGCATACCACATTTCACCTGCCTAGAGGAACCCGTTTTTTTTAGTTATCTTTGTCACAGACAGACAGACAGACGAACATTTTCCAAAAATGTGTTTTTCGAACTCAGGGTGTGGCGATTCGCCAAAATCTCTACTTCGAATTGTTGATGGTCGCTATACTTTCTCTTATTACTTATATGATAGGTAAAAAAAGGCAGAAATTAGTGAAAGCAATAGCAAGACATAATTTAGGCTTTTCATATTGCTCTCAATTAAATATTTCTAGACTGTTTTGTTTCTGAATTTATTATTTTATTTGAATAATTTATTAACTTTTTTAAAATTTCATCAGTAATATTGCGGACGCTTCTAATTCTATGAGTTTAAGTCGCAAACTCTGTGGCTTGGTCTCAGAAGGTGAGATAAAAGTTGAGAAATTCTATTCACGTACGAATTAAAATATATATCCATATAATTAAACCAATTCTGGTAAATGAAGTCTATCTATCTGCCCATTCTGTATTTATGTAATACAATATGGTATCTTACCAATCAAATAAGTGAAATTTGTAGTATTGTTAAAGGTCGTATTGTACTTATAAAGATTATCTTTGTACATGTTACCAGTGACTTCAATAAAAATATAATACGAGTACATAATTATTTATCTGTATGCTGCAACTCTGTTCAACGAAAGTATGAAATAATTTAATTTATTTGTGCATATGGAAATGTAATTAACCACTGTATATTAACAAATGTCATAGATTAGTTACATGAAGAGAATAAATTACTATTGGTTTAAAAGTGATACCAAATTAAGATTTTTTGTATGTCTTAAGCAATAGTTTTTCGGAGATATTCTTTCACAGACTTCTAAAGCTTTATGTTTTTTACTATTTTTAAATCTGCATACACGCAGTTTTAAAGAGTTAATTTTTCATGAAAGAAAATAAAATATTTGATCACATGTCATAGTCAAGAAAGACGGTTTCACTATTTCGCGTATCATAGAATTTCAAAATTCAAAATTAAAATTTTGATACAAAGAAAAAAAAATTAAAGGAAAAAAAGTTTGTGTGGGAGTCACTATGTCGCGTATCATAGAATTTCAAAATTTAAAATAAAAATTTTGATATAAAGGAAAAAAAACTGAAAAATAAAATTTTATCTTCATGTAATCTAAATTATAAAGCAAAATCGTTTTCTAAAGTTATAAAGCAGCATAGTATAAAATTTGCAGAAGTTAATTAATGAAAAATATTGTAGAACAGTGTTTCAAAATATGAACGATGCTGGATTTTAATATGAATGGTTTCAAATTTATGGACCTTACAACTTAAATGAAAGCGCGAAATTGCTGTGAAAAATACATTTCTGAGGCCTCAAATCTTTTCAAATTTGAGGGAACCTTAGGCAGCTGCCTATTATTATCCGGCTACAATAATTAAAATTTTTCTGTGATCAAGAGAAAAACTAGTGATGCAGAAATTTTATCGTTATAAGAAAACGGTTTGACAAATAAATCGTTTCATCGTATGTATCTTTTCATCCAAGAATTTTTTCATTCCGAGTTCACGAATACTTATAAAAATAAAGCCGAAAATATACAAATCAATCATTAACAATATCAATCAATACTAATACAAATTAATTTGAAATTCATCAATTTATTTGGAGCGTTTTAATGTAAATTATTGTCTTATGTATTTTTATTTGACAAAAATTAAGAAATTAATTGTAACCCTTACTGCCACACCCATTTTGCTGAAATTAAATCATAATTTTGCTGAGTTACTCGGTGCGCATATGTAATTTATAATTTAGAGAAAATAAGAGAAATATTAGCAAAAATAATTAAAATTATTATATATTTTTATTTTAATACACAGTTTCATTAATAGCACATTTAATATGAAAAAGTAATCGTTAATATTTATAATATTTATGTAATTTGTATATAATGCTCATCTTTAATCAAGTTATTTTATTCACATGGTAAGTTCAAGTATATACAAATATACAATTAAGAATATATAATACGAAGTTATTCAAAAATTAATAGAAGCGTGAAAACGAATTTTTTTTTAAAGGGATGAATCAGATAATTTTTCGGATTTAGGAAAAATGTTTAAAGTTTTAAAGAGAGTCAATAATTTTTTTTAAAAGTCATGCTTCGTTAGTGAGTGAGTTTTAACTTGCCGAAATTGTAATTTCAAATTATTTTAATCAAAAAAATTTATTTACATCATTCATTTTTTCGATTTTTGAATATTATAATCAATTTGAAATTTAACATGCAAATATTAATATAGTTTATACTATCCAGTTAATCAATTTAAAAGAAAACGAATATCAGTAAGTATCTAATAATATTATTTTTAGCTTGAATTCACTATATATTACCCTGAAATATTAATAATATTATACTTTAACAATACAACAACAAATTTCATTGAAAATATTTAAAAAAATCGTTAAATGTATTACACTTGAATTGTTTCAACACGGATCGATCAACACAAATTTGTATGGAAAAAAAACAATTTTAACATTAATACATTACATTTAATTATATAAATGTTATTTTACTCAAAAATGGTTTTTATCGCCTGGTGTCGGAATTCTACATCCAATTTTATAGACATCCACGCTAGCGACACAATTTGCATTTCCGAATTATTTCGCGGCTAGCGAACCATTTCCGCATCACTGCATCGCTACTAAACTAACACACTTCAAAACCAAACACGTGTAACTACCTCAACACACAATGTCTTTAATTCGTCGTTAACGTAACATTTCCCTCTCAATTTTTTTTATTTCCCACTGTCTAGCTTGAAAAGAAAACGCTGCATTTTTTTTTGTCTTCTTTCCACCACTCGCGTGTGCGGATTCCGTTGCGAAACCCGATCCACGTGGAATCTCTTTCGAAATACCACCCTCCATGCAATGAATACCCGACCCCTTTCTCCACTTTGCGATCAACCAACAGATCCAAAACGTTCGCTCTATCCCGCCTCTCCCTTCCCTTTTCCTCCCACACCCTTTTCTACTACCTTCTCTCCTTCCCTCTCCCTCCCCGACCTCGCACCATCTGTCACTCTCACAGTCTATCTATCTTCTCCCTCTTCGCTCCATTATGACTCTCCTCTTCGCTCGTTTCTGCGGCGTTCGCTCTTTCTCCTTCGCTCTCTTTCGCTCTTTCAGTCGCTCTCTCCTCTTCTGTGACTCTTTCTCTCTCGCTCGCTCGCTCTGGAAGCAACTGCGTAGGAGAGATTCGATTAACTCTCTGTAGGTGGCGCTCCGTTCAGGCTCGTGTGTGCCTTTCCCGGGAGGCGCGTAGGGGCTCATTAGGGTGCGGGAGCCGGGCCGAGGCGGTCGGGCTGGTCGGCATCTGGAGAGGGCTGCGGTTGAGTGCGTGGCGCACGGGTGCGCCATGTGCTCACCGCTGAAACATCAGTTTTTTGCAATAAATAAAGTTTTTTCGCAATTTCGACGCCAGTTGATGGGGTTGAAAAACAGAAAGAAAAAAATGGGTGGAAACACTTGATAAAAGATAGTAAAATAAACCACCGACAACACACATTATTAACGATACATAAATTATACTTGTTCAAAGAATATAAAAACACATGCTAATCATATCTGTACATTTTTAACCATAATACATAAGATTATTAATCATACAACCTAAGGTTAATAAACGTTCATTTATCAATTAATCCATACCACAGGGCCCTCCACACCCCATTTTTTTGTCTTTCCTTTCCAAAGTCCTTCCTAAAACAAAGCATTTTCTGCCTTCGTAGTAGAGATCAGTACTTCATAAATGTTTATTACGTGTTGTTGTATATGATTTACTAATTTATTACATAAAAGGATCTCAAAGAATAAAAGAAATAAGGAAAATATTCTACTTGAAAGCATGTTATGATGATACTTAAAGCTTTCTTTCTTTTATTATTTTTAAGTGTGTTTCTTTTACTTTTAAAGTTTATTCTTACCTCTACCACAGCAACGACGTGTAATCAGATAATATATTTATGCATCATAACGGGTTTACATATACATGCAGTAGTTAAAACAATAAAACGTCTTTGTAAAATGTTCTTAAGTATAATTTCTAAAAGTTATTAAAATTAGGGAAAAAATGTATAAAAAAATTAACATAACAGATTTTTTTTTCCACTTTGTACATGATCTAAAAATGATTTTCGAGCAATGATTCGCTCCGAAGTTACTGGATAAAAACATTAGCTTTTTAATTTATTTTTTATTAAAAACATATTTAAAAACTGGAATTTTTTTTTTGGGGGGGGGGGAACATATAGTATCTACGAGGTAACTGTGTTAAATTTTGTAATTCCAGGTCTAATGGTTTGATCCCAATAGATTATTTTGGACGATTTTAATATCGCATTTCATATCAAACGTGTTGTAATAAGCAGATTAAGGTAATTTTATAATCTCCTGTTCAGTTGTAGGAAATAAATAATCACAGAATAGTTTGAAAACAATGCAATTGAAAATATTGGAAATCATTAACGGAAGGGTAGATTTAACCCTTTATTTAGCTTGGCTGTGCAGAAGCAAAATAATTTAATTTGCCCCCTACTTATAGACGATCTATAACTGCGTTTAAAATGTGTATTATATGCATGGATTTAAGTTTTTAGGGCAAGTGTTGAAATACATCTTTCTAGTGTTAGTGTTGGCATACATAGGGCAAGTGTTGAAATACATCTTGCAATTTATTGCCCTTCTTTTACATTCATTCGTATATGGAAATATAGATAGAAAAACAACCGATAGGCGAATTTGGTTCAGATAGATTTAAGTTCCTAATTATAGGACTGTACTCTCAGGCATATCGACGATACATTCACTTGTATATAAGCAGATCGAAAGTCAAAGTTTTTTTTTTTTTTTTTTTTTTTTTTTGACTAATTTTAATTTTGTCTCAAATTAGGTAAAGATCTATATTTGTGACTGAAAAAGCATGCACTAAATTTCGGTAATCTAGATTATTTAATCGTTGAGTTATGTTCACAGACAGACTGGCAAGCATCTATAATTAATTATTATTATTATTATTGAGAGAGTTTTAAAATGTACGGAGGTTGAATTTTTTAAAACGATTTCAGTACTTTGGTATTGTAAACTTCTTATACTGGAGAATGTTTGTTATGTCGCAGATGTTTGTTACTATAAGTGAGAGTAACTGCAGGCTTAGCTAACATTTAAAGTGATGCACATAATGCAATATTTAATCCAAACAATTCTTATGTAATTTCATTGCAATCAAATACTGTTTAAGTTGATAGCACGTAAAACGTTTGAAAATATTATAAACACATTTAAATGATGTCACAAGTATTTCGACGCTTTTTAAGGCAATAAATGTCCTAAAAAAAGAAATTTTTTGTTTAAGCATTCAGAATAAAAATAAGAGAAAAAAAAACCCCAATTTTCTAGCCCACAGATCCAATTTCACCAATTTTTGTTTTACATGAAGGCTCCTAAAATTTAGAAAAGTCCTCAAAGATCGTCTACCCTGTACTTTTGAGATAAGTTTTCATCAGTATACATTCTTTATGTGGGAAAACAATCTTGCGCAACCATTGGGTCTATTTTTTCATTTTTGGTATCTGAAAGCTTATGCTCTTTGAATACATTATCATTCATCGCCTGCCTTCTTATTCTGTAATTGCAATAGACACCGCAAAATAAAACTTTAACAGGGTCAACAGGCGCAACGCTTAGTTAAATATTTTCGTCATCTTATATTCAAGAAGTCAGAATGCTCTGGGTTTATTGTTCAGCCATATTACTGATTCCTTGTCTCACCCAAAGGCACTCCAAAATATATACTGAATGACTGGACCGCTGCTACAGCAACACAGGCGGGAACTGTTGTTGAGTCCTAAGGACCATCACCGGCTATGGTAGAACCCTCCCTGAAGGAAGTACGTCTCGTCATCGATGGGAGGAGCCAGATTCCTCACCTTTAGTGTACCCACCGGGTTGACGAGATCCAAACACCACGCCGGAAGTATCTCATCCCCAATTACGAGGTGCCCCCCTGGGGAGTTAGGTGTATTGTTCAAAAAAATTTAAAATAAAATATTAAAATATTTTATTGTTGTGATGAGATGTAGTTAAGAAAAGCTGTTTAATATGTACAAATTGATACTATTAATCAGCTGGTTGATGAAAGTGGTTATTAAAATTTTATTTCACCGAAAATCATATATTGGTATTTACATTCATTATCTTTTAAAATCTGATGATTTTAGCATGGATTTTTACATACTCATTATTCAATATGTGAGTAAAAATATGCCCTGGCTTAGCCTGCGTTTCTGATTATTGCATTCGAGTGTCTCTAAGTAGGTGACTCCTTCTTTTCCATAGCTTAACTATTGTAGAAAGGGAGTAATTCAATTAGAATAGTAGTATGAATCACAGGTGAGTCACGTCACAGACAATGTATTAATTCGGCTTCTTTGTAAAGAATTTGTGATTAAATTGCATTCGCTTCCTATGAATGTTAAATTTTTTTTAATTGTTTATTCATGGTGATAATATTCTATGAAAAAGCTATTTAGAGCTTCATTTTCAGTTAATTCAAAAATATAATTTAATTTTAATTTTATGCTAGGGACGCCATCTGGTATTGAATTTGGATGAATAGACCATTCATAAAAAAAAAACCCATTCATAATATTAGAAATTCAAAATAACATAATCTTAGAATAAATTAAAAAATTTTAAAAATGGAAGATAATTAAAATTAATTATCCATTTTCAATTGCTATAGTGACGAATGTTTTAAAAAATTACTTTTAAAAACGAATTAGTATAAAAGCGTTTCATGATTTTATGCGATTAAAAATTTATCCAACATACCTGGATATTACTCTTACCTGAAGAGAAATCGACTGCTTGATAAGGTTTAAATCATGGAGAATTTTCATTGATTTTTGTGGAGGTCGTTTCTATGGGGAGTTCTGCACTTTTGTTGAATGCCGTCGAATCTTCATCCTGACGGCATCCTGATCTTATTGGAGCAGAACTTGCTTTACGATTCCTTAGCGAAAAATTATAGCGCTCTCTCGATAAGAATTCCTCCTTACAAAATAATTATTGCGAAAAACAACAATTTTGAAAATAATTATTCTAAAAAATGGAAAACAGAAGACAATTATCTCTCCTCTTTCCTTAAAAAATACACAAAAGAAAAGTTTTTAAAAAATGAATTTACGATTTTTAATGATTATAATTTGAAGAAAAATTTATCAGTTGGTAAAATTTAAACCACTGAAGGAATTTCATTGGTTTTCTAGGGCGTTCGGCACTTTTTCTAGGATGTCATCGATCTTGATCCTGATCACAATGAAGTAGAAATTTCTTTACAATTTTTTGGGAAAATAATCATCTTTTTTTTTGTTTTTATTAGATTTTCATATACATAGTATTGAACAAAATCAGAATAGATATCAGAAATAAATATGGCATTTTAAGCCAAAGAACCAAAAAGAAAGATACCATGAATCCGGCCTGAGGATTTTCTCAAGGGTCGCCCTCAGTCAGGAATTTGAACCAAGGATTTTTTCTGTGAGGGGTCAGAATTTCGTCCAAGAAATTGACTACTAGTGACCTGAAAATTCCAGGAAATTGAGGTTTTAGAGATAAAATTAGTATCACAAAATAAAAATATACAAAAATTATACAATAGTAAGTAACTTATTACCATGAGAGGTCAATTTGTTGGACCTCTAAACTTTGTTCTAACTTTGTTGGACCTCTACAACTGAAGCACAAATGAACTGAGCAAAATTAGAATAAATATTACATTTAAAGCCTAAGAACGATATAATGAATCGGGCCTGAGAACTTTCTTAAGGGTCACCCTCAGTCAGGGATTTGAACCAGGGATTTTTTTCTGTGAGAGGTCAGACTTTCGTTCAAGAAATTGACCTCTCGTGGCCCGAAAATTCCAAAAAATTGAGGTTTTAGAGATAAAATTAGAATCACAAAATTAAAATTTATAAAAATTATACAATAGTAAGTAACTTACTATCTGGAGGGGTCAATTTGTTGGACGAAAGTCAGAGCCCTCAGAAAAAAAAATATCCCTGGTTAGAATCCCTGACTGAGGGTAACCCTTAAAAAAGTCCTCAGGCCGGATTCATTATATCGTTCCTTTGGTTCTTTGGCTTTAAATGTAATATTTATTCTAATTTTGTTCAGTTCATTTGTGTTTTAATTGTAGCAACATTAGCGCTCTCTAAACACAACGTATATTTTATTATAAAGGTTCAGTGACTTTCTGTAGGTAAAGTTCATATTGATAGTTTTTGGACTGATTCATAGTATAAAATATGGCAATCGTCAAAACATTTGAACTCGAGATTTTGACGAATCTCCACGTTTGGAACTTCCCTCAATTCAAGCAATACATATATGGAAAATGCCCGTCTGTTTGTAGCAACACAAAAATACTTTGAACTAGGCGGTTAAAATTTGGTGTGTGCTAAAGAGCCAAATTTCCAGATTTCTACCAAAATTTGAATCAAATATGTTTAGAGAAATCAGCTTGTCTGGCTATTACAATATAAGTTATGCAATGACTGCAAAACGAGGAGAGGTAAATGTATAAGATTCTACACTGTGATTTTACACCTGCAAACATCCTATCAAATTACCATCGAAATTCAACAACGGGTTGATTATCTGTCGGTTTGTATTTTCAGAAACATGTAAACGTGATCATTCAAAAACACCAATGAATTAAATTATTGTTGTTGTCATTTATGGCACTCTACAAGCCCGCTGATAGAACGCTGCCAGCGATTTAAGCCGAAATAAGAGTCCCTTGTTTTTTCAGTGGCGCCAAGACTACGACTGAGCTAATTCATGCTCAAAATCGCTTGCCCAACCTCTTTTTATAGGGAAGCACATTCACACTACTCACAGATCAAACACAGAATAACAATCATGTCCGAACCGGGATTCGAACCCGAGACGCCCAGTTCACGGGAAAGACACGCTACCCCTATGTCAGGACGCCGGACTTAAATTTATTAAATTTGGTATGGGATTTTGGGGATACAAGTGCAGTTTTGTGTCCAATTTTTCTTTCAATGGTTTGAGAAAAACGGATCTAATGCATAAATTCGATTTTCGGATGCTATTAACCCATGCCTTAGTGTAGTTTAGTTATATTAACGTCCCATTTTCGAAGTAACACTAGGGTTATTTTGGGACGAACCTCGTGATTTTAAATCGCAGTCAGATGACGAGGACGACACCTGATCTGGCACTCTCCCTGTCCAAACTTCCACACCACATCAGCGGGAGGGCGTTTGCCACCGATGGATTTAACGTGCACCAGACCCACTTACAAGGCAATTCTTCTGTGGAATCGGGACTCGAACCTGCAACCCTTTAGTTCCAAAGCCGAGACCTTAGTACCAGGTCACCGTGGCCTCTCCATGTCTTTGATTAATCCCCAAAATTAATCTATCGCACGACAGATTCAGTGAAATGTTATATTCATACCAATTTGTAATTATTGTGAACCAATGTCATGCATGGCGTTCTCTGACATGACAAGTATGCGAGAAAATTTTGTGGAGACCATTCCACACAAGAAGTATTTTAACCATAAAAAAGATTCGAACTCAGGTTCTTGAGGAAGATTCAGACTTGATGGAGTCCGAGAAACACATTTTGGGAATTATACGCCTGTAAACTGAGTAACTCAAAAATGCATTGGAATGAAAATGGGTATATGGTTTCTCCTTTAATTTTGCAGATTTCTATCAAATTTTGAAGAAAATACATTCAATGGAAATCTACCTGTCAGGTTGTCAGAATATAAATTAGTATAATAACTACAAAACAAGGAGACCTACATGGATAAAATTCTGGATTCGAATTTAACATCTAAAGAGTAAATACGTACCATATTTGGAACTAAATCTGCCGGGTAAGTTGTACTTTCACAAGGGTATAGACTTAAAGATATAGAAAATTAAATACTGGAATTCAGATAGACTGCTGAAATTTGGTATATGGGTATTACACAAAATTCGTAATTTCTATCAAATTTTGTGCAAACTTCGTTCAGAAGGAGCCTGTCTGTAGACTGCTCGAATATAAGCTAACATGATAAGGAAGAGGGCTGGATGGATAAAGTGCGGTACACAGAGAGTACACGTCTATACTGTAGACACCTTTCATATTTTGAGTAAAATCTAACAAAGGGTTAACCGTCTATTGGTCTGTACTGACTCAAATATCTAACGATATTCCAGAAATGAATTGATTTTTGAGATATGAAATTTTATATGTGGTTTTATGACAACAGTTGTAATTTTGTATCAAACTTTGGCTTCAGTACTGATTTTTTTATAGTTATATTAACACTTTGCATGCATGCAACGTTTTTTCAATTTTTTTGCAGTCTGTCGTTGGAACGTAAAAATACGCATTTGGGTCACGTAAAAATACGCATTTAGTAGAAAAAACGCCCGCTGCATGCGTAGGGCCGCGAAATATACCCGCATGCCAAGCGTTAACGTCCCATTTTTTGAAGCAAAATTAGGGCTATTTTGTAATTTTGAACCGCGGTCAGATAACGAGGACAACGCTTGAGCTGGCACCCTCTCTCCAAACTTTGTACCATTCCAGCGGACATTTGGCATCGGTGGATTTAATGTGCACTAGACTTGCTTCCACGATGGTACTTTGGAGGAATTGGGTCTCGAACTTGGAGACCTTACTACCAAGCCACCGTCAGCTTGTTTTGGAAAATAGAAGCCAAAGCGCAAAGATTGATTTTGTGCTACTTATAAATTAACTGTCTCTTAACGATTAACCTCTTAAAACATTACACAGATGAAAACTCACATTTTTTGCCTAAAGTATGTGATTAATAATATTCAAGTATATTTATTAAAGAATGCAAGGAAAGTGTTATAACCTTCCCCTGTCCTATTCACTATTAGCAGTATTTCCCGACAGCTGCTCACAACTTATTGACGCTTCCGTTGTTAAACGCCGCCAGTTTTCGAGATAGGGAATATCCTTCGCCGATTATTAGCATCTGGTCATTAGATCACACATGAGGTTCATAATGGATTTGGGATCTGTCGCTTCTTCAATGGAAAAGTGTCCCACAGCAGAATTCTGGGCGATCCCTATTGTGACGGAATCACTGACACGTGTTCCAGAGCTGAATGGCGAGGACGCGTCATTGATGAACAGTCCAACACCACGAAAGACAGAGGCGACAATTGAGGGAAATTTTTGTTGGATGATTAGCTGAGGTGGGTGAATGGAATTTGAGGACGTGGACTTTGGACAGGGAAAAGTGCTGGTTGGTCTTGGTGGAGAGAGAGACCTTTAGGATTATGAACTGCGATTTAATTGCTCCACTCTGGATGCGATTCTGGCTAACACCCTGTTAGCCTTTTGTGGGGTTTTTCTTGGAATGAATGAAGAAATCTTTCCCTGAAATGTTTCCACGATCGACCTTCAACCTACAACTGTTGTGTAAATAGCGAATATTTAACTAATATTAGAGCAATTAGTTCTTCTGTAAAAATATAAGGCTGTAAATAAAATACTTATCTAGAATACCACTCTCTCATTTGATCGGTAGCGATCAAGTCATTACAGTGCCGAAGCGACTAGTCTTACTCATGAGTTGAATATTGAAAATAATTATTTTAAAACATTGATCTGCCCCCACCCACACCATAACTATACATATATAAAAATATTATTTTTACAATAATTTTTAATAACTTTGAGTGTTAAAAATTCCGAAATATTATTTGTACCAGAAGAAAAATCGGTTGCTCCATAAGTTTTAAATCATTTCCGAAATGCCATTGATTGTTGCGGGTTCCATTGATTCCGGGGAGTTCTGCACTTTTCCAGGAAGTCATCGATTTTGATCCCGGCTGCATCCCGATCACAATGAAATAGAAGTCGCGTTTATGGTTCCTTGGCAGAGGATTACCGCGCTCGTTCAACAGGATTCTTTTCTCGATTCGCGTGACAAATTGATGTTTCATCGAGACAGAATTTTCCTTTCATGCATATTAAATTAAATGAAACTACTTAATTGACTGCGAATGCGGTAAAATCACGCACCGACTTTCGTGTTTCTAACAGTTAAGCTCGGTCTAATATTAGAAGGGAACCTGGTTGTACTAATTTCTTGAATATAGCAGAATTATTCAAAAGATTTAATGACTTCTTTCAGCCTATTAGAGCATAGAAATATATTTCATCATTTCCGAGCAGAAAGTTCCACAACCTCAAGAGTAAATGTTTGATAAAACTGAATTTGGTTTATGATGAAAAAGTAAAATTAATAAAAACAGATCGTTCTGATTACGCTTGATTAACTTGGATAGTTTGGATGAATTAAATACTTTTCAATTAAACTAATTTCAGATAAAATTAAATGATGAGCGAATTTTTTTTATCACATTGTAGTATTATATGAAAAAAATGTATTACAGGAAATTAAATTTATTGTAAATGACATAACAGTTATGTTGGAATTTTTTTCCTTATCAATTACAGAAAACCATTGATGAAGTAAAAAAATCTGTGGTATATTTTCCTTCAATTAGTTTCATATTAAGGAAGGAAGATTTACCGATAGAGCACCATCCTTGACGACAGTGTGTTGATAAAATGATGATTTTGGCTACTTATTCAACAAAAGCATAGGTTCTGGAAAATACGAGAATTTTGAAGGTATCTCAATTAGGAACCGAGTTCTGGAAACATTTTAGAAAATTCTGCACTCACTCATGGACGGTATATACATAAGACGTGCTTACTAGGAGAATTTTCTTTTTTGAGGATAGAACGTAGAGCGAACTCTTTGTCACTTTATGTACCGTTACGGTTAAACGATAATGATTTCCCGTTTACTTATGTGCTGGTGATTTCGGTAAAAGAGTTGTTTGTGTTTCGGTTGAGATTTCTTGTGATTTCTATTTTTCGTGGTGCTTTTCTGTGAAATAAATTTCACTTTTCAGCTTCGAACTTCAAAAACTTCTAGCACCGTACTTTCACCGACAGATTTCCATAAAAATGTTGCACATTTTCGATTTTAAGATCTTTTCCATTATCCTTACCATCACATTAATTTTTTATGGAATTTTTTTTTTTTTCCAGTAATGATTATTTCTTAGGGATATGTTTGAGAAAAAGGAAGGCATCCATAAGGAATAGTCAAGGCACTGACTAATGACTTGTTTGATAAAATTCCGTCTTTATAATAGTGTTCATAATACTTATAATAATGAATTGTATAAAATGATTAAATGAAATAATATACTTTTTAACATACTATTGTAAATGCGCTTTTAAAAAATTAAATTGCCTAATATTTTTACTTATTTTGTTCACTTCATTAACAGCGTAATTGTAACATGCACCATTTCATTTCCTTAGCTCCAAAAACGGCTACACATTTGAAAATTCATTTTATTAAAAAATTAGATGTTTAGTTTAAAAAAGCATTAAAGAAATCTAACACTATAATACGAGGAATGGTTGCCAAGTCGAAAATCGCCCCAGAATTAATAAACTCCGGTAAACTTGGGGGTCTGGGGTTTTTGGCCACGAGGAATCGATTGGCGCCGGTTTTGAAGCGCTACGATCGAGCAGTTCGGAGTTACAGATAGGATATTTTCAAACTTTATTAGTTCGCCATAATGGCTACTTAAATTTTCAAGCGGTTACGTGCTACCATCTATAGCCAATATGGCGAACTAATAAAGTTTTATGTTTATGCTGTTATAGGTTTATAATATGTTTCTTATGTATGTATATATGTTTGGTTTTTCTAAATAAATTTGTCAAAAATATCGAACTTCGACACACTTCAATCTTTTCCTTTACTTTACCTTTGTATAGAATAGTTCCCTTTCCAAACTCTAACTTTGTTTAGAATAGTTTACAATGGTGCACTTTAACCGGTTATCTTTTCACCAATGGTTTCACAAATTTTCTTATGGCATGTATTGTTTTGATAAATCACAATTGAAAATTTAAATCTTCGAGTTAGCTTCGATACCTGTTTTCTCCGAGCGGAGCTCGGTCACCCGCTGGTATAAATAAAATGAAAATCCATTCTATTTTCTTCCGAATGAAATTTATTGCAAACATTCGAAAATATAACATAGTCATTGATTTCGTAACCGTTCGTGGAAATAAATGATTAAAAGCGGATAGTTTTTATAGACGTTTTTCTTAATAACAACAAAAAGAAAGTTGCAGAACTTTCATCCGAAGTAATAAAATGTTCGAAGAAAAACACACGTGGTCAGTTTTATAGTTCTTTTAAAAGGAAACGATTATGTAACGAAAGATCGATGATTTTCCCAATCAATAATCGCTCTCATAAAATCAATCATAATATTAAGATACATGACTGCATTTAAAACTGCTTCGCAACTTATGCTGTTGTAAAAGAATAATAATTAAAAAGAGGATAGAATCTGTTTACTTGACATTTCTGTTTAAAGAACTACCCTGTAAAACAGTGTATTTTTAAATATCATTTATACGGAAAAGTAAATACAACTGTAAGTCTCTTTTGCCGTTTCCAGCAATACAAATTTTCAAAACTTGATCACCGTTTTTCATTTAGCAAATTCTTATCTGAGAGCGAAATCACATGGGGTGAGATCAAAGGATTAAGTTGGTTTTGAAATTACTGTAATATGAATCACTGACAGGTGATGTGATATCACAAGTTTAGTTATATTACCATCCTCGTTGTAAATCATAAAGGCTATTTGGGGACGGACCTCGTAATTTTAAACCACGGTCAGATGACGAGAACGACACCTGAGGTGACACCTCCCTCTCCACACCACACCAGCGGGAGGACGTTTGGATTGACAGATTTAATGTGCAAGAGACCCTTTTACACGACGGCTCTACGTTGGAATCGAGTCTCCAGCTTGAAACCCTCCGGTTCCGAAGTCGAGGCCTTACCACCAGGCTAGCGCGGCCCCATGATATCATAAGAATGAGTGGGAGTGTGTTTTGGCGTGTTAAAAAATCTGCAGCTTGTCATTCTCCGTTGCGTGATGTTATAAAAATCTAAAACCATAAGAATGTGGATATAAATTTGAGTTTAATGAAACCTGTCTCTACTAGCTGGTCACTTGATATTCTTCGTTTGTTTCGATGGAAATGACAAAATTCGTCGACATTCAGAAGGTATTAAAAAAATTAAGGATACCTTTGAACTTAATTTGAATAGGGCATTGGTAACACAGGACGTTCTGTTTATAAAGTCATCAAAACGATAAAATTGCAATCACTCTTCAGGACTTTGGAAGGAACCCCATTTGTCACAAAACATGGTCTATTTTAAAATTTCTTCTGTCGTTTCCTATTATTAGATGATGACCTTTGCATAGCATTTTGTGCCATTCACAGCACGACCCAACATGATACCTCAGAAAACCTATATCTTCGTTGGAAATTTTTTAGTATAAAAGTGTGTTTAATAATTCATCATTGAAAAAAAAAATTATAAAAATGTTTAAGTTCTTGATTGATCATAGAGAATTATTGCAATTAGACTAATCCTATTAAAGTCTCCGTGCTATCTCCCCTCATTTATATATAGTATATTCTTAATCCTCTTCTAGTATCTTTTTTATTAAAATTGTATTATTTATTT
>JAPMOQ010038084.1:1256077-1278800 GCA_026543055.1 Argiope trifasciata | reverse complement strand
TTTCCTTTCCTTGACGATAAAAAGAATATTTCCCATGCCGGGAATCGAACCCGGGCCGCCTGGGTGAAAGCCAGGAATCCTAACCACTAGACCACATGGGAGTCGTAGCAACAGGCAACGCTTATCAAATACTGATAAAAAATGTATCTTTTAAATGGAGAATAAGAAGCAGTAGCGTTCTCTAGGTCGCAATGCTATTTATAAAGTGTCACGGCTATCAGCTGGCAAAGAGGGAGGGGAATGAATTCTCCTGGTGACGCTCTTAGAAAAAGGCTACTGTCACTCTTGGAAAGTTGTTGTTATTGATTAGGGGATGAAAAAGAAACATATTGTGGTCCAGGGCTGTACTTGACCACGCTACATCATACATACTCATATATATTCTTTCATATTGCTACTCTAACTTCATTCTTTTCCGCTGTGCTTCCTTCTGATTTCCTGGACAAATTGCGCGAATGAGGAAGTCATTGTGAAGGGCAACATAACAAATTCTCGATCATGGCAGCCCATAAGCTTGCCCCTTCGAATTCTGTGTGCAGCTGTTATGACTCGGAACACCACTTTCGTTTTAGCAATCAGTTTATTTTTATCCAACATAAGACAGAGAACTGCATGCGGCTATTTACAATGATGATAGAAATTGATGAACGTATTTACAAATGAAGGAACTTAAAATTGATCTAATGATCCGTTCGTACATCATAAAGGCCTTATCACACGGCGAAATATCTTCGGCACTTTCCGTCAGCAAACGACAACGAAAGTGACGTCACTTCAAAGTTTCACATGTTTGGTTAAATTTCATTTGCGGACGATATTTCCGTCACTATCGACAGCCTTTTCTAGCTGGTTTGAAAAAGTTGTCGATTATGAAATTTGCTTGACCGGTTCTGAGGGTAGAAACGGAAAATTGCTAATGGAAAGTGCAGACGATATTTCGCCGTGTGATAAGGCCTTAAAGATGAAATAACATAACGTATAAAAATTCCATACTTAAGGTAAACACGCCATATCCTTCTTAAATCGTAACTGGGTTGCCAGATTGCAAGTTGGAATAAGATGAAAAGAAACAGGAAATACAAAACTTATTACGAGTGGCAACAGTAGCAACGCAATATAGAGAATTTTGTGTTTTGTTATATAATGAAGAATACCAAAACTGCGTTTTTGATCTAAAAAAATTACAACTTTAACCAAAAATCCGCACCCAGACCTTCATTATCCAACTAAGGTTTTAGTGTTATCGCATTCTCACACAAATGAATATATGGACCAACAAGCTAATCAGCCCATTGTTAAGTTTGGCTCAAAATATAATACACATCTAAAATTATGGTGACAAGTCTGAATACCAAATTTCATCCCTGTATTTCTTCGCATTTTTGATTTACCAGGCTCGCATGTATAAGCGAAGATAAACTGTTGATTTAATCCAAATTTTGTTAGAAATCTATAAATTTGGTAACTAGGTTACAAATAGTATATTCATGGATGCGAAAAACTTTCTGCGCATGCGTTAGGATGCGTTTATTTAGTCAAAATAAGGGTGAGAGGGAACATGAAAAGAGGAAATACTTACATTTAATAATAAAGTGAAGTTGGATGATTCGCGAAAGAAAGTGAAAAAATTGCGGTTGACTCATAATATTGTTAGGAAAAGGTACTAATCTATACTTATAATAAAGTTCAATGTGTGTGTGTTGGCGCTCTACAGACCAGACCGTTGGACCTACAGCTACCAAATTTAGTACATGTATACCTTGGAGCTTGGGAATGTGCCTCTCGGAGCACTTTTTTCGAATTTTTAATTAGAATTTGAATTAATTAAAATTCAAGCGAAATTTCGACGATTTTCCGCTATTATAGCATATACATCGCAATATGATCGCATAAACATGATTTTTACATCAATTTAAAGATTAAAAAATTAGCTTTCTAATGGCATCTTTGTTTTAATGTATAACTTAAGCTTCTATTTTTAACGAATTTTTAAAGAAATATTTTAACCATGTTTTACAACAATATATTTCGGACAAAACAATAAAATTTAATCTGCACGAGCACGTCAAGGGGGGAAAATTAGGTTTTATCAGCGTGTTGCCATCCTATTCACGGAAGTTCAAACTAAAAAAAAAACAACTATCATTACAAATTAAATCTAAAGAAATGCAACTTTTAGCACGTGACTGGATAAAATAAGAGAAATATAATATGTGACATTTTCTAAAATAAATAATGAACGAGCAAAGGGAAAAAATAGCTTTTATTAAACTGTTGAAATCATACTGACAGAAGTTCAAATTAAAAAATAAATTAACTATGACTGCAAATAAAATCGAAAAAAAAAAAAAAAAATGTAACATTCACCACGTGATTGGATGAAATTAAATAAATATTAAATGTTATGTTTTCTAAAAAAGAAATACAATACAAAGGTTTCTATGATCGTTTGCAACGTCTATATCATTAATTTAGTAAATCAGTGTTACGCGACTTTCGAAGTTTAAATATATCTGGCAGAGAAATTATAAAGACACCAAGGCACATAAGTATTTAATTGAAAATCTTAGACCCCATTACTCTTGGCGAACCAGCTGGTCGCCAAAGGCGTCTAGTCTACAATAAAACATTTTAAAAACTTTTTTATTTATTTAAAAAAGGTTTAAAGGCTGAATTCTAAAAAATAAAGGGAGGATTTCTGATCTTAAAATCAGATAATTTGCTTTTATACAAATTAATAACTTTTACGATTTATTTGTTACTGAATTTTTTTTTTTTTGTTATTCTTTTTTTAATTGTTAGTAATTTTTTTGTTATTCTTTTTTTATTTGTTATTGAATTTTTTTGATAAAATTTTAAATTAGCAACAGTAGATAATTTAGGTCACATTTAATGATAATATATAAAATCTTCTTTATAATATATATAAAATCTTCTTATTTTCTTTATCTCGAGAAGGTGAAATCAAGGTCAAAGAATGACGGAAATGCTCACATCCTTCCGCGTCTCATCCTATAGTGAGGTAGAATCATCGAAAAGTGGTCTCGGGATGTTGAAAAAGATCAATATCGATTTTCATCGTTTTAGGTCAGTGCATGTATAAGAGTTTATGTCATAAACGGAAAAACGAACATAATTCCAAAAATTTGGTATTCCACCCTGAAACGTGTAAATTCGTCAAAATTTCGAGCTTGATTCTTTTTTCTTTTCACTATGACACTTTTGTCTGTTTGCTTATTTTACACCAGAGAGAGAGAGAGAATTGAAGGAACACATAATCTTCTTTCTAAGTATATTCTTGACAAATCTGATTGGTAAAGAATTCTATATACCTACAAAAACTTTTGTAATTATCGCTGTCAAAATATTTATGTTTAAAACTAGGTGACTTTAGCTGACTTTTTTACAAAGTTACGTTTGCAATGAGTCAACAATTTTTCTTTGCTTTTGATTCTATAAAATTCGAACAAAATTTTCAAAATAATTTCTCCAATGTACTCCTCATTGTATCAACGATTAGTCCTGAAAAAAAGCAAACATATAAACTTTTGTTATTATCCCTTAAGAAACACGAGTTTATAAACATGCTAGAAAAAAAATTTAATGCTGTGCATTTAAAATCGTATCCCATGTGGTCTAGTGGTTAGGATTCCTGGCTTTCACCCAGGCGGCCCGGGTTCGATTCCCGGCATGGGAAGATCCTTTTTGCCCTTCCTTTTTCACTTGCATCGTTCTTAGTATACATTTAACATTTGAGGGTGAAATGGAAACAAAAGGAAAAGTAAAGCTATAATTAACATCAAATTAACAGTAAATGAGTTTAAAAAATATTATTTGTTTATTCTGTTTTCAAACATCACGTTTGTGGCAACACTAATGAATGACTTTCCGGTTTGTTTACCTTTTTCAAGTAACGGAAATGTTTCGTCTCTCGATTGGCAATTATGTGAATATCTAAGCAATACAAGTGTGAGCTCTGCATTATGTTTTTAGATAAATGGGGCATCCAGCGGTATCTGGGGATGAATATAATACAAGGAAAGACAGAGTGATAATATAGTTATCTGAAAAGAAAAGATGATCGAGAAAATGCTAAGTTGAAGGCAATATGTAAAAAATGGATTTAATGTCTTGGATGGTGGATAAGCAAAGAATGTTCCCATAGTATGGGTTTTGAGTTTTGAATCGGATATAGGCTGATCTGTAAGTACATGTTTTCCTCATGGAAAGATTAAGTTTCTAGTATCGACCAAATAATTTGAGGACTTAAATATTATGATGACTGGCATTGGCGAATATCATTTCTATGGCTTGTACAAAAACCGACTTTTAAAATACCGGTTTTTAAATTCTATATTTCCAAAAAACCGGTTTTCGAATTGTAAAAAAAATAATAATGAAGGAAAAATAATATTTATTTTATATAATATACAAAAAAAAAAAAACCCGAAATCGATATCAAAGTCAAAATATATATAAAAATTAAGGGATTACATTTAAACATTATTTACACAAAATAACAAAAATTCAAACAAAAATTTCAAATAATATCTATATTATTTTCACTTATATAATTCACTTATATTTACATTATTTTCACTTAAAGCATATAATAATTTCACACTTATTTTAGTTTTCTGTTTAAATTTCTTAATTCATTTTATAGAAATTCAAATAAGCCTTCACTTGTTGATAAATTGGCATCTCGTCATCTTAAACCTTCAGCTGCTAGACGAATCGGTCGCAAACACAATATTAAATATCTTCTTCTTCAGTGGCGCTTCAGCACAGGGTGGGCCATGGCCTTCCGCAGAATCGAATTCCATGCTGCCCGCTTAATATTTTATATACATTGTAGAATTAAAATATCCCGGTATTCTCGAAATCTGATTTTCTTAATTTAAAAACCTATTTTCAAATGTGACTAATTCATTTTTAAAAAACCGGATTTGAAAATTCGTCGAACCCTAATCCCGTACAATATCGAACAACATCGGGTTGGCGAGAGAAAATGTGCAGAGTGCTAAACTCCCTAATTATATATAAAAATAATTAAATTAAAGTAGTTCTTGATTGGTTCAAATTAACTCTCTCAGTTATGCATTTTTCGCTTTCAACACGTTTAATTCCTTGGGGAAATGTTTCCTTGTTCTGTTAGGGAAAAATTCTCTCCTGCATGTAACGATTTACACTTAAAATAGATTCTTATTGAATGCATTCCAAATATTTAATAAAATATCAAATCTAAATTTAGAAATCTGTTTAACAAGTTTATCTGTTAATCTAACAATTTAATTTGTTTAACAATCAAATTTGGATTTGAGTACAGTTTTCAGAAAGAAATATCTCTCTTTGTTTCTTAAGTGTTTGCAACTAATGCTAACATTCTCGAGTGTACTGTTCATCAACGGATTTTGATACCATCACATTTCGACGATTCCATCTCATTAAGGGTTGAGACGCAGAACGATAAGCGTATTTCCGATATTCCCTTTGAATCTGGATTTCCTCCATTAAACACTGTTAAATGTAAACATCTCTTCTTTTCATCTTTCCTTTCATCCCTATTTCACGAATTAAACCTATCCTAACGCATGCGCAAAAGCGTAGAGGATTTTACAATCGGTTGTCGAACAGTATATAATTCTATTTATAAATTAGTGGGGATTCTCCTCCCATGATCGTTAGATCGATCCAAACCCAGGAAACATTTAAGTTCTTTCCACCTCCCGTAAATTATATGGGAGGTAAGATTTCCAGTTTTTTTCTCTAGCAACCAAATTGTTTCGAAAATAAATTATTTCTGTAGAAAAATAGATGTTAATAATAATCAATTTAACTGAAATCAGATAAATATTTCTATGTAAAACTACTCCATTCTTCCTTTCTGCCCTTTCGTTCATCAATCGAAGGAATGTTTACCATTCTAAATCTGTTAAAGCAATTTTGTTGGAAATATTGACGAAATGGAATTTTAAAAAATGAAATGAAATTCATAGTTTGGGACCTGCAATATGACTTCTGGTCATTTGTCAATCTTATTGAAGTTTGGAACACAAAAAAAAAAAAAAAAAATCAACAAATTAAAAACAAATGAATTTAACAAAATATTATTTAATTATGAATTTAAAAAAAAAAACATCAATAAGAAATTTTTTTAAAAAGTGTTTAAAATAAATTGTTTTGTAAAAAAAATGAATTAACAAATTTGATGAACAGAAATCTTTTATTCGCTTATCAGAATTTAATACTTCAGCCTCTTTAAAATAAATAAAAATTTTCTAAAGTATTTTATTATGAATGGGAATTTTTTCTCCCACAATTTTATGACCTATCCGTGATTTTTTTTACTTTCTAATTTTGTAAATAATCTGAATTCACTTGATTATTAAATGTAAGTATCTCCTCTTTTTGTGTTTCCTCTCACGCTTATTTTGACTAAATCAATGCTTTGTTACGAACCTGTGGTGTTGCTTTCCCACGCTAATACTGTCATCTTAAGGAAGACCGATTTACAGTAGTTCGTATTGAATAGTGAATGGGTGTGACGTCAGTGATCCCAGAGCTTGACGACTTGGGGACGAATTTGGCGCCTTTGGTGACAAAAGGTATAATACCCGAAACTTCGAGAATTTTCCCAATCCGTCCATTAGGAGCCGAGATACATTCAAAATGCTCCTCATTAGTCCAGAAGATTTTAGCCCCGCCTCCAACTGCTATATAAGAAGCTGCCTTAAGCTGAAGGTCAAGTGTAGAATCGAGAAGACCTGAACTGAGAGGTCTTGGAGGCTGAAAGAAGAATGGCGGTGGTCGACCGAGTAGACCTAAATGAGAGGTCTTGAACTGAGGAGTCCTGAACGGAGGACAATTGTATCGCTGCGTGGCGTATTCTGACGAGGCCTGTGTCGTGTGTCGTCGTTGGGAACGGTGCTGTCCTGAACTGAGGAATAGTCCCATTGTATGAAATAGTGAGTCGGCAGCGAAGGCAAGAAGAGACAGAGGAGTAGTTTCAGCCTATTTGGGAGAGACTTACGTGAGCGTAGACAGAATACCTTAAGGATTCCCTCTCCTGCTGAATCCTGTCTGGCCGCTTTGTGAGCTGAGGACGTTGTCACTACGGAATTTCTGTCTGTGGACTATTGTTATTGTGGGGTACTGTCTGCAGTAGAAAACTGCTATGTGCTGTCCTGTGTGTTCGTCTCGGCTGTATATAGTTATCTCCTGCACATAGTTGTGCTGTCTTTGTGCTGTCCCGTCTTTGTCCTGTAAATAAACGTCGTCGTCAGTCTACTAAAGAACTGATCTTTCTTGTGCTCATCATCATCTTCTCACACCATACACACCCACTATATGAGTAAAAGAAGCCGACGGATTAGTAGTATAAAGAGGAAAATCCGTAATATCGCAGAGGGTTTTTCGTATCTATGAATGGATTGTTTGTAATCTTATAGCCAAATTTATAGATTTCTAACAAAATTTGGATGAAATCAACAGTTTATTCACCCATATACATGCGAGCCTGATATATCAAAAACGAAAAGAAATACAGAGAAAAAATTGTATTCAGATTTATCATTATAATTGTATATGCGTATTAAATTTTGGATCACAATGAACAATAGAATGACAATTTGTTGATCTTGTATATTCACTTGTATGGGAATGCTATAACAGAGAAACATGACTTAGATAATGAAAGATTGGTACGTGATTTTATGAATTAAAATTTATATTTGTTTCACATTATGAAACTCATGGAAAAGAATTCATCAAAAAAATGCTCAGTTTTCTTCATTATACTATCAAACAAAATGCAACCTACTACGTCACTACGTATAGAATTAAATAGAGGAAAGCTCACATAAGGATTCACTCACGCTTGCGGACTACCATGACCATCGAGAGTTTGCTTTGTTCTCCTTTGCACTTCATTCTCTGAATTTGTCGGGCCTTTCAAAAGAGGGAAGAAAGATTATAGAAAGAAATTTAGTTTAGTTTAGTTATATTAACGTCCCGTTTTAAAGCAACACGAGGGATATTTTGGGACGGACCTCGTAATTTTGAACCATGGTCAGATGACGAGGGCGACACCTGAACTGGCACCAACCCCCTCTTCACACCACGCCACACCAGTGGGAGGACGTTTGGACTAACAGATTTAACGTGCAAGAGACCCCCTCACACGACGGTTCTTCAGTGGAATCGAGTCTCGAACCTGAAACCCTCCGGTTCCGAAGCCGAGACCTTACCACCAGGCCACCGCGACCCCCGATTATAGAAAGAAAAGTACTAGGAGTGCGAATACGAAACGGCAGATGTAATACATATGATGTAATAAGTAAAACTGACAAAAAAGTGTCAGGGCGCAATATGATATTTTCGTCTCTAGTCGATAACTATAACATTCCATGGGCAATCGCAATCGGCGGCCTTTGATCCGTTTTCTAAAAACGTCACCCGAAGGATCTGCCCTCCCCCCCCACCTAAACGTCATAGTTCCTTCCAACAGGCATGACACTTAATAAATAGCACAGTGACCTAGAGAATATTCCTACTGATTATTTTCTACTTAAAAGATATACTTTCTGGTTAAAGTTGCTACCTATCATGAATTTTTACAATGAAATAATAAATATCGCTCGCGATTCAAGTCCCATGTGGTCTAGTGGTTAGGATTCCTGGCTTTCACCCAGGCGGCCCGGGTTCGATTCCCGGCATGGGAAGAATAATTTCCTTCTGCTTTTGTCTTTTTGAATATCCTTGGTAATCATCATAAATTGAAAAAAGAAATCGGTTGATGATAATACTGCTTATTTAGAAACTGTGAAAAAAGGCAATCTTTACAAATTCGAAATGTAGATTTTGCAGCCTTGGACTGTTATTAAACAAATGATCAATTAAAAAATCGTTTAGAAGATACATCTCTAAAAATACTATAAAAAATGTACTCTACCCTATTCGAACCCAAAATTGTAATGTTACTTAGCTTTCATTAAACCAAAAAAATGTAAATCATATTTTAAGCCTTCACATTCGAAAACAGTCAAGAAAGTTATTTTGATCATTAAGTGAGAGATTGAAAAGATTTTTAATTTACAAGTATCGAGTAAGTTTCGAGGTCACCACGAGTTTCAGCATTTTATAACACTCAAAATGGATGCTGGGGCAAGAGAGAATGGGTACAACTTCTGGCAGTATCATATTCCTCTTCAGGTTTTCGCGCACAGATGCATGATTGATGAGTTCTGCTCTATGATAAAGAAAGTCAATTATGCATTGTGAGTATCTTTTGTTCCAACCGATTAATACCAAAATATGACGAATTTGGGTTACAAGATTACACCATATTTCATTTGTCTACATTTCTGAGTTTTTAAACCATCGCGCTCACGTCCATGCGAATATGCAAAGGAGCAGAGGTCAACTTTCCTCCCGTTTTAGTTCAAAATGTGACACAGATCTAAAATATTGAGAGTAAAGCTATGAAACAAATTTTATCAATGTACTTTTTTTGTTTTTACTTTGTCTTATAAGAATAGATAAAGCATATTAATCGTCAAAAAAAAAATCTAACTCGAGATTTTGACGAATCTCCACTTTTTAGATTTCTTTGATTTCAAGAAAGGCATTTTTAGAGAATGTCATTCTTTATGTCGAAGATAACCGAAAAACTATTTGAATATAAACTAACATGATAGTTTCAAAATAAAGAAAATCAGATAAATTTCGGTGCACTATCTTATCAGTAGTGTGGATACTTGAAATTTTGAGCGTAATTCAACAATCAGATGACCATCTGTCGATCTGTAATATCAGAAACATGTAGTGACTGCAACTCAAAAACGCAATGTCTATAAAATGTCAAATTTGGTGTGTAACATTTCAAATTTTTATTTTATTCTGCTTGGAAAAACTCGTTTAAAACACAAACTTGATTTTTGGTAATTATTAACCGCATGTTGGGGTATTAATCTCTAAAACAACAGCCAAGGATGAGAAAATAGATTTAGTGAAAATAATAAATTCGATCCCAAAATTAATATTTCGTAGCTTTTATAAACCAGTGCCATGTAAGACGTTGTCTGACATGACAAGTTTATTAAAAGGTATGCGAGAAAGTTTTGAGGAAACTACTCCCACTAATTTTGCTGCAGCATTTAAATGCAAGGAGGTAGACAGAAATACAGAAGATGAATTTTATCTAAAATTTACCGAACAAACTTTTACAAATTTGGTGTAAAGTTTTCACATCGAATTTTATTTGTACAATTCAATGTGATCCTGAATTATTTTCATAAGCAGACAGATGGAGGGGCATACCGACATAATTGCAAATAGCTGCAGTGTTTTCCTTTCGAATTTCTCACATATTTCAACAATCAGTAGTTTCTGTCCTGTTCATTTTCCTTATTCTTCTACATCCACTGAACGGATTAGGATAGCATGGGAAGAGAGGAGGCATGCAAAGTGATTGCTGTCTGCTAGTCAGATTGCTTTTGCGTACTATTCCTGCGAATAGTGAGGAATGCAATATGGCACATTATGTACTTCATAATATGGAAGGAGAAGAGGATGGTTAGGTTAGTTATATTAACATCCCGTTTTTTTAGGCAACACTAGGGCTATTTTGGGACGGACCATGAAATTTTGAACCGTGGTCAGATGACGAGGACGACACCTGAGCAGGCACCCCCCTCTCCAAACTTCCCTACCACACCAGTGGAAGGACTTTTGGCCCCGGTGGATTTAACATGTACCAGACCCGCTTACACAGCGGTTCCTTGGTGGAATTGGGCCTCGAACCTGCAAACCTCCGGTTCCGAAGTCGAAACCTTACCACCAAGCCACCAAGGCCCTTTTTGCATACAGCCAACCACCCCGCCACCACTGAACGTAGCAGTATCGACAGGATTGGCCACCAGGACCCTGAGTGAGAAAAGGGGGAAAACAAGTTTACATTTTGGATGCTTTTATTTTTAACTACTGAATCCAAAATTTGGTCTCCAGACAGCACACCAATTCTTATTTATCTTGTTTTTGAGTTATCAACTTTCAGACACAAGCAAATACATAGACAAAAAAAAATCCCTCCCCTATGGTAGATTCAGATCAATTAAAAAATATATTTACATTTTTGATAGTAAAATCTGGAACCTAATATCAATTATATAGGATTTAAAAAAAAAATTACGTTATGTTGTAGCTTTCATATATACAAGGTCTTGTCTTTTATAGAATCTCTCTACATTTTGGTAAAAGTTGTCAAATTTGATGCTTATAAAAGCAAATCTCATCACTCTAATTCAATATGTTTTTGTTTACAAACTTTCCAAAAATTAAATGCTTTATTTTATTGATCGGAAATGAATTTTTTATTCATGAGGATTTTTCAACAAGTACAATGCTCTCTCTACAAGCTTGTATCTCAGAAAGTAAAAAGAGAAAAAAAACTTTGATGTACTGAAAAACAGGTGGGAAAATGGCACCTGTCGATATATCCACACGCTAATGGGCTTGGCTAGAAACACGAATGTATATTGTAATGATCGGTTATGTGCATGCATCGACAACAGAATTAATGGAAAATTCATTGAGCTTGGTAGTACAAAATTCCTCTTGTAGAATGAAAAATATTATTGGTTTTATGGAATTCGCTACCGGGTATTGACCTTATTGCTTCCGCGGAAACAAATGGACTTTTTTAATAGAATTACATACGGTTTTGAAGTTTCAATAATTTAGGGACATAGTGTAATTTTATAATTGTACAATATTCACACCCATATTTGTTTGCTGGTAATCTTTTTATGGTCTCCACATTATTGTAGATAATATAATGCTCTAGCCACCAATTATATTGCTGCATCATGTACAACTAAATCACATTCAGGTGGATATTTGGTGGCATTTCTAGTCATAATGTGGGCTTAACGTCTATAATATCCACCAGACCACCACTGGCGTGGGTAGAGCTATATGTTATCAGAATATTGAAATTAAAACAATACTAATAATAAAACAAATCAAGACAAAGCTATGTCATTTAAACATAAATGGTGGAAATGAATTGGAATTTTTTTCTAACTGAAAAAGTAAATTGCTGTAAAAGTAATTGTTACGTACAATATCGGATTGGCGAGAGAAAGCGAGCAGAAGGCTAAGTTCCTTACTTATAAATAAAAATAATTGAAGTAGTTCTTAAGTAATTGATTTGTTCAAATTAACTCTCTCAGTTATTCTTATTTTTCGCTTTCAACACGCTTAATTCCCGACTTCGGAAAATGTTTCCTTGTTCTATTAGCGAAAGATTCTCTCCTGCATTTCACGATGTACACTTAAAATAAGTTCTTATTAACTTATTCCAAATATTTAATAAAGTATCAAATTTAAATTTAGAAATTTGTTTAACAATCAAGTGTGAATTTGCGTACAGTTTTCCGAAGGAAGTATCTCTCCTTGTGTCTTAAGTGTTTGCAACTAATGCTAACATTCTCGTTCGTCAACGGATTTTGATACGATCAAATTTCGACGCTTCTATCTCATTAAGGGTTGAGACGCTGAACGATAAGCGCATTTCCGGTATTCTCTTTGGCCTTGGATTTCCCTCCCCCTCTTTTTTTTACCCTGGTGAAAAGGTGAAAACGATAGTTTCAAATAATAAATTTAGGATCAGAAAAAAAAAATTAATTTGGAGCTGTTTGATTCATAATAAATTTGCTACTGCTTGATATAGATAAAGAGTAAAAACACGAAATTCAGCAAAAGAATTAAAATATAAATAAATCAATAAATTGGCAACATTAAAGATATTTATTCCTTTCATAATCTTTTGAGAACTAACGAAGTATTTATCAGAATCTTTGTAATAACTCATACGTCCGAAAATTGGTTACCCAGTTCTCCGTAGCATTTCTTACAGATATATAACATATAAGGTAATATCCACAAATTATTGAAGAATAGATGTTTGATAAAATTCTTTAGAAATTAAAACATTACTCAAAATTATTTAGCTGGCATCTATTACTAACTGAATATATAACTGGCGATTCTTTTAATTATTATGATACCGATTCTTTTGGCGCCAAAATTTCCTACACCCCCAAATCGTAAAAGAACATCCTGTTTTCAAGCCGACTGACCCCCTACTTTTAGGGTTACTAGGGTTTTTCTCCTGACGGTAAGACACTACCAAAGCTGCTACAATACTAATACGCTTTTTGGTACTTTTCCGTTATGCGGGTCCAAGATGTCGTCGAACTGAGTCAAGCGCGAGTCAAGTAGCCAAGCGAAGCTAATGACAAAATAAATGTCGTCAATACGAACAAAGTCGCAAAATGTATCTACGTGAAATTTGATGTAATTTTGCATTTTTGGCGACTTTTTCGTTGCGCCTATATAAAGGAAAAGATATACATAAAGATATTTCTATAGTACACGAGAGAAAATTTTAAAAATGGCCGAAGTTAGCATGCTGATACACTGTTTTTCAATTAATATTCTCCTAATGGAGTGGAAATAATAATATACAAGTGTATTTATGAGAGAGTATGCAAGAATGTTTCGGGAGACCACTTCCACTGGCTTTTCAGATAAATTAATATGCACTCTTTTTTTTCTTTTTTTTTTAATCTTTACTTGCCACTGGTACTTTATAATTCCGTTAAAATCCTCCGGCGTCATGCACTTCTGTGATCTGGGCATTCCAGGTTCGAGTCCCGGTTCGGGCATGGTTGTATTTCTGTGTTCTATCTGTGAGATGAGTGAATGGGTTTTATTGTAAAAAGGGGTTGTGCTAACGAATGTGACTCATGAAACAGCTAAGTCCTACTCTTGGCCCTAGTTGGAGGTACTGAATAAACAAGAGGCGCTCATTGGGCTTCTTAAATCGCTGGAAGATAATTATCAACGGACTTGTAAAGTGCCATAAGTCACTACACAACTCAACCGCTTAAATCCGGCTAATATCTTTACAATATCACTGTTTTTTTTCTAACAGTAATTGGAAGAACAGAAGAACTTATTCCAATAGAAAGTAGTAGATGTCAACTAATAAATAGCATTAATTATATTTCATTAATTTAAATAATTTTTAATTAATAAAGAGTTTTTTTCTTATTCCTGGGTGTATTCTATATCAAAACTGAATTAATGGTTCAAATATAAATTAGAAGATTGAAGGCAAAATAATTCGATAAATAACGAGTTAAATATTTTTCTGATAATTACAATTAAATTTTTGGACACCAGTTTTTCTTCTGATAGTATTTTAATGCCATTACTCAATTTTGAACAGACGAACCATCATTGCTCTTTATATAAAACATAAAAGCAGATTATTGATGAAGATCAGTGAACACATTTCTTCATACAAATAAAAAACATTTTGCTTAATCAAGCAGCATTCAAACAAGTACACGTTTTAATTCATGTTTAATCCTTACTTTCGCTTGATAATATTTTAATACCATTTCCCATTCTTTAGCAGATGAGCCGTCATCTCTTTTCTATAAAACGAAAATTTACCACAGATTATTGATTCAGGTACGATTTTATTAGAACACACTTCTGTATGCAAATAAAATAACATTTTACCTAATCAAGCACCATTCAGACAATTTTTAATTCAAGTTTAGTCCTAATCTTCCAACACGAAGGCGGCAAGATCAAAAGAAAATTAACTCCACGACAGTTGTCTCCTTCCGGAACATAAATAAACAAAGCAATCAATACAAGACGCAGCTGTCATCGCCGTCTTCTTTTACATAACTGATTTGATACCCGTTATCTTGGTTCAAGGGAAGTAACTGTCTGCTCAACCGCAGAAAGTTACCTTGAAAAAATCGGAGATGTGCTGATTCGGGTAAAAAACGGCAACTTTATACTTTATTAAACATAGTTTATCTCCCCGGACGATAACCTGATAAGCAATTTAAAACTAAAATCGCATTCGGGCCAGAGATAATGAGATATTATTAGCACGTTTTTTTGAAATATCGATGAAAACCCAAGAATGAATCTGAATGATCTTTCGATAGTGTCGAATCAGCACATACCGAGCATCTTATGAAAACAGTGCTTATGCAACGGTTTATTCCATACTGTGCAATTTGAACTTTCTGTTCTATTCGTCTCATCGATTAACTGGGTTCTTCGGGAATATAGATATGATTTAATTTCATTTGAATAATACAGTTTAAATAATATTTAAATAGAATGTTACGCAATAGTAATAGCATAATAATATGAACTCTAATTGAAATCCAGAAATCCAATTTTTCTTGATAAATGTCTCACTGACAACACATGATTCAAAACAATTTTTTGTATTGCAAGGTGCCATACAATTTCGAAATATTATGTACGTTAGCGTAGAGAGAATTATAGAAAAAATTATTCTTTAATTTTTTTTAAATCTAAAAGCAAAATTTATAATTTTTAAAGCACATTTAAAAATTCTTTTTGTAAGTTTTATCTGCAAGAAAATCAACATTACTTAATTATTAGAGGAAAAGTAATGGAATGATCACAGATTTTATTCTTTCGTTTTTAAAGAGTTTAGTTTAATAATTCGTAAACACAATGGCATCCGAATTGTATTCACTTGATCCTGACCGATCAAATAAAAGAGTAGAATTTCAGACCATTCTTTCATTTACAGCCATATATATATATATATATATATATATATATATAAGAACAATTTATTCTAATCTAGGTTAAATATTTGCTATTTAGACAACAGTCGAAGATTGAAGATTTATAGCGAAAAGAGTTCATGGAAATTTTCCATCAATTCAGAGATAAACACCACAAGACGGTAACAGGGTGTTAGTCAGATCTGTTACACCAGGGTAGAGCGTAAATAGTACACAGTCAGCAACCCCAAAAATATCTCCATCTTCAAAACAAGACCCACTCTTTATCTCTGTTCAAACTCCGCCTTCTCAATTCCCATTCCTCCATGCGATTGGCTACTCGTTCTGCAAAAATATCACTTAATTGTAGCGTCAGCCTGGAGTAGTAAATGTTCATCAATGATGAGTCCTAGTAACTGACCGGTCTGGAACACGTGTCAGCGAAATTCCTTCTCAAAGGACCACCCAGCATCCAAATGTTTCACACCCCTTTCCTTTGAAGGAGCAATCGGTTCTCTCAAAAAAATGAATGTCACGTGTAGTCTTTAAGCGGAATTACTCATGACCAGATGTAACGTCGATTCAATAAGCAGACCTTCCACCTAGCACTCTGGAGGCTTTTAGCAAAGATGGACGTTAACAGGTGAACAGTTGTCTGTAAATGCCACTTATCGTGAATGGGACAGGGGAACGTTACAGAGTTCATGTATAGGTAGCATGCTTACATGAAAGATGCGAGAAAAGCCAGGTAAGAAAGTTCTCTGGGTTTTAACAGGATTTTCTGAACAATGTGGCGAAATTTCTTTCTCTATTAATAACAAAAGTGAATGTATGTACGCGTACATACGTGTACGTGCAAATATGTACGCGTTCCAGCACTCCCCAAGTCGCTTGATCTGCAAAATTTTGGCACATATATGTTTTGGAGGGTAACAATGTGTACTCTGAAGCGCTGTTTTTTTTAATTAGTTACTCATTAAAAGTTAAACTTGGATGTTTTTCACTGATAACTTCCGAAATTTTGCATAAAGATGCTTTTCCCATCGTTTCAAAATCTAAGTAATTATGTTTTTTTTGTTTTTGTTTTTTTTTCTATATTGAATTCAACAATCATGATAATCTTTCCCATTTTTTGGTAATTATTTGAATTCTTTAAAACTTATTTTTGATTTATTTTTATGCTTAATTTTCAATAATTCATTGTATTATTATAACTCAAATCGATTTCATTGCTTTACCAAATATTTTTCGTGACTTTTTTTCCCATTGTTGAGAATTTAAAACGGAAGCTAAAGAAAAAAAATTAAATATTTATTTAATATTTGTTTTTTTTTTTTCGAGATAAATGATGAAATGAATTGTAATATTGCGAAATCTAGAAGAAAAATGAAGCGGACAATTGCATTTTCAGTAACATTATGATGCTATGGGGCTGATTTCCACTACAGTTCATGAACGCAAACATGCGTAAGATTATAAAAAACCCGTTTTAATGTTAGAAAATTTGGCAAAATAATGAATATGAAATTATTGGGTTGTTCGGAAAGTCATTTCGTATTTTTTTGTCAAAATGAAAAGAAATTTTCGTTTAATGAATAAATTATTTATTAAATTATAAAATTGCCATTCTGGTCTAATACCTTTTGCCATATTTTTGGTAGTAACATGATTACACGCTCATAAAAGTTTTGGTCTTTGCTGTAAAAAAAAACTGATCGAGGTGATTTTTGGCCTCCTCATTTGAAGGAAAAATTTTGCAAATCAGTTCTGGTACTGATGTACTGTTAACACATCTTCTCCACACATATTGGCTAATTTATTTCTGGCTTGAACAGCATTTTTACCTTTTATAGCAAAAAAGAAAAAAATGACGAAAATGCTGTTTATTGCTCTCCATATTTAAAAGGGCACCATCCAAAAACTACTGCGAAGAATCAGCTGCACTTTTTCACACTCAAGCCTTGCTATATCAGCTCTTAAAACATAAAATGATTTTGCGGTTTAAGTATGAAATTGGGTGCGAAAAATGCAATTAAATCCTTTGTCAGGAAAAAACGAAATTACTTTCCGAACAACCTAATACATTAAAGCGCTTTAGCTGTTATAAAATATAACCAATAATCTTGGAGAACTAGTTTGTCTCCAAAGAAGCTAGTATAGAAACATTACACTAGTCAAAATATGGAGAGTAACAATAATATTAAATCGATTTTGCTTGGTTTCAGAGAATAACGTTCGATTAAACTCATGTTTTTTTACCTGGAGAAGACATTTACTGCTTCTAATTATCTTGCTCGCAAAGAGGGGAAAAAAGAATGAATTTGCAGCTTATTGATAACAAAAATGCAGATTACAAATTATAGTGAACCCTAATTAAGAAGCCATAATAAAAAATCATCTCATTCAAGAATTCGAACTAAAAATAAATTCTAAACTGCGTAGAACAAGCGAAAATAACAATGTTTAATCAGAATCAGGGAGTAGAGGTTCATTTTTAATATTAAGATTTCAATAAATAGACAGTAAGTTTTTTAAATTAAAATTTTACTTATTATGCTATTAAAATCTAAAACATAAAGAAAATTTTAATTTTAATGATTTAAATAATTGTAATGAATAAATTACATGTTCACATACAACGTATTCAAAACTTTTCAAAAAGTGAGACATCCTTTTTTTATTACTTTTTTCTTCGATTATATGAAACAAAAGAAACATAAGGGTTGCAAGATACAAGCGTTCTAAACTTGCAAAAAATTAGCCAAGAATATTTTTTACATACTTTTTAGAATTTGTTTTGACAAAAACACAAGTTGAAATTATAATTATTTTAACATTATGTAGCAAGAAATTCGAAGGATCAGCAAAAAATTCCGAAGATCCGTGGGAGTTAAGTCCCGCTATAATAATTTCATACCATTTCAAAGAATATAATTTACTACAATAGTATTTTTTTTCTTGCGTACAAAAATTTTAAATATCCCGTTGAATTTAATTCCGTATGCCTAAATTGTATAAAAACTCCAAGTAAACTCCCCTTAAAAATAATATTGTAAGCCCCTTCTGAAATTTCGAAAATACTGATGGATATAAATTCTTAAAGAGCGTCAAAAATTAATAAGCAGTTTATGAAGTTGGTGTTTTCACTTTCATCCAATATGCAGAAGATTCAAAAATAACTTTTGAGTATTTACTTATTCCAAGTAATCTTCCTAAAGATAATACACACGCCTTCCCTACATTCTATAACTGTCATTCATTACCAAGATAATAAGAGATATTCTTTTTCTTAATTAGTTGCACTTATTACTTAGTTCCGTAATTCTATTTCTTTTATTCTATAATTTGCACTTATTCGCATTTGATTTTAAATAAATTCAATTTCCTGCAGTTTTTTTTGGGGGGGGGGGCAAGTTATTGAATTTTGATATGGGAAAAAAATTCCAAAAACATTTTGTAAACCTTAATAAGAAGTTGTGTTTAATTTTATTGTATAGAGAAGTGAATTCAGATTCACTCTCCGACTAATCCAAAATTTAATCCAAATCTAGAGAATTTGATTTAAGCTGTGGCAGATTTCCAAATAGGTAGCTGCCTAGGTTCGATTGATTAAGAAGGGGACCTATCTCCATTGCAAAACCAAACCCTATCAATGCCTTTATCAATTGCTGGTATGTTCTCTTGTAAGGCTTAAGCTCTTATCTTGATTTTTTATCCATTTATCCATTAGAGACAGATTTTGACTAGACAAATTAGGCAGCTGCTGCTTGGCTGAAAGAAGGCCATAATGTAATCATTAAAGAACTTTACTTTCCTTATTGTCAAATAAATAAGTTTATAAAAAATACAAATTCTATGAAAGATTAAATATTATTATAATATTTAATCGAATTTTTTTTATGCCTCTCTATTCTTTATAAGGATATTCATAAAACCGAATATATATTTCAATAATATTATGCACAAACATAATATTCCACAATCTGGGGTCATAGGAAATGAATTAAAAATAAAACACATTTCCACAAAGTTAATAAAATATGATAATTGTCCTGAAATGATTTAATCTATACTTATAATAAAGCTCAATGTGTGTGTGTGTGTGTGTGTGTGTGTGTGTTGGCGCTCTACAGGCCAGACCGTTGGACCTACAGCTACCAAATTTGGTACATGTATACCTTGGAGGTCGGGAATGTGCACCTCGGAGCCCTTTTTTCGAGTTTTTAATTATAATTAGAATTAATTAAAATTTAAGCGAAATTTCGACGTTTTTCTGCTATAACTTCCGAAAATATTATCGGACAAACATGATTTTAACATCAATTTAAAGATAAAAAAAATTAGCTTTCTAATAGTATCAGTGTTTTAATGTATAACTTAAGCTTCTTAACGAATTTTTAAAGAAATATTTTAACCATGTTTTTTTAGCACGTGACTAGATAAAATAAAAGAATGCCGGAAGTTCAAATTTAAAAAAATTATCATCGCAAAATAAATCTACAGAAATGCAACTGTCAGCACGTGACAGGATAAAATAAAAGAAATATAAAATGTGATATTTTCTTTAAAAAATAAATGCAAAGGATTCTATGATCGTTTGCAATATCTGTATCATTAATTCCATAAATTATCTTTATTTACAGTAAACCTGATCGAATTTAGACAGGATATGCATTGAAATCCCGACTTAATGGCATATTTATGTAATCGTTTGCAATATCTGTATCATTAATTCAATACTTTTTTCCCTTTCTCGCTTTCTTTGAAAAAAAAAAAAACATATTTCATATTTTGGCAACATCATCGAAAAAAACATTTTTAATATTTTGGAAGCATAACCGATAGTTAAAACTGATTGATTTATAAAATTAAAGAATATTATTAGGAAAAGGTGTTCTTTTAGAACTTTTCGTCCATCATCTTAAAGAAAATATTGCTTTCAGGCCAATCAATTCCCGGAATTACTTCTAGGCTAATGAATATGTGATTTAATTGAAAATTTTAGAACGCATTACTCATGGCGAACCAGCTGGTCGCCAAAGGCGGCTAGTATGTTATAAATGCGCTAAAGTTTGAATTTAAATCAATCAACGTACCAAAAGAAGGTTTCATAATGCGCTGTGTTTAGATCAACAAAGTATCTAACCTGCCACTGGGTTAAACACTGAATACCAAAATAAATATAACTCGCTTATTCTGTTCCTCATTTATGGTGTTCATATGAATATGGATGGATAAATAGTCTACACCTTGACGGATTTAGTTCTAAATTTGAAGCATATATGTGCGCAAATCGTAAGCTATTAGCATTTTTTAGTTATCGAGTGCATATATATAAAGTCACGCATTGTCTTCTGGCGGATTTTGTTCAAAATTTGTTACAGATAGTCAATTTTGTTGCAAAAATCTGTGCAAAATTTCATTCTTCTATCAGGTTTCTTGAGTTCTCCAAACATACAGACAAATATGATAGCAAAAATGAGATTTTTTGGAATGATGGTTTTCTAAAACCCACCGATTCATAAAGATATCGAGGTTCGTTTTTTTAAATTTTATTTCATTAACTCGTCACCTTCTCTGTTTGTCTGGGTACCTGTTTGGTACAATTTTGCCTCCATTTTTAAAACATTGATGCCATATTGATCAATTAGCGCAGCCTACGAAAATATGGAGCTTGTCATCGCCCAACCCAAATTTTGGCTGCAGTTGTCGCTAAATTTTGGCTCTACGATAGCAATGTGATGTACACTGAAGTGACAAAAGTCATGGGATGACTGTTAATATCGTGTCGGTCCTCCTTTTGCCCGGCGAAGTGCAACAACTCGACGTGTCATGGAGTCCACAAGTCGTTGGAAGTCCTCTGCAGGAATATTGAGCTATGCTGTCTGTATAGACGTCCATAATTGTGAAAGTGTGGATGGTGCAGGAGTTTGGGCACGAACGGACCTTTCGATGATGTCACATAAATGCTCGATGGTATTCATATCGGGTGATCTAAGTGGCCAGATCATGCGCTGGAATTGTCCAGAATGTTCTTCAAACCAATCGCGAACAGTTCTGGCCCGGTGACATGGCGCATTGTCATCCATAAAAATCCCATCGTTGTGTGGGTACGTGAAGTCCATGAAAGGCTGCAAGTGATCTGCAAGCAGCTGAACATAACCATTTCCAGTCAATGACCGGTCAGTTGCACCAGAGGACCGAGTCCATGCCATGTAAAAACAGCCCACACCATTATGCAGCCACCACCAGCTTGAACAGTGCCTTGCTGACAGTTTGGGTCCATGGCTTCGTGGGGTCTGCACCACACTCGAACTCTACCATCAGCTCGTAACAACTGAAATCGTGACTCATCTGACCACGCCACGGTTTTCCACTGGTCTAGGGACCAGTCGATATGCTCACGAGCCCAGGAGAGTCGCTGCATGCGATGTCGTGCAGTTAGTAAAGGCACTCTAGTCGGTCTTCTGCTGTCATAGCCCAAGGAAGACAAATTTCGCCGCACAGTCCTATCGGACACGTCCCTCGTACGTCCCACAGTGATTCCTGCAGTTATTTGACGAAGTGTTGCGTGTCTATTAACATTGACCATTCTACACAGACGTCGGCGGTCTCGGTCGTTAAGTGCAGATGGTCGCCCACTGCGCTGTTCATGATGGGATGTGATGCCTGAAATTTCATACTCTCGGCACACTCTTGATACTGGGTATTGGGACAAATGCGTACTACCACTTCCGTACAGGTCATAAAAGACCAATAAATCACTCTAAGCCCATTGAAAAAAGGGGGTAGGGAGTAATTAGTCTAGGTTTGCAAAAAACATGTTATTTGTTGGCAAGAGTATTTGGCGGGAAAGGGTATTGGCGTTTTAACTAAGTTTTGATGCGTAAACATAAGAAAAAAAGTTTTGTCTCTATGTGTACGAGATATGCTGGCTCTCAACACACCATACCGTTTAGCTATGAAATTTGGCAAATATTTACTTTGAAGGATAAAAAAGTGATTTTTTAAAAATTTAATTAAAAAATAAAAGAAATATTGACTTTATTTTCGTTATAACTTTCTAAAAATTTACAGTAAAAAAA
>JAPMOQ010038084.1:1204803-1255977 GCA_026543055.1 Argiope trifasciata | reverse complement strand
ATATATATATATATAAAGACGGACAGGCAGATAGATAACTGGACGACAAAGGTGGTAAATTTAAAGTATACGACGAAATACATCAAGAACGCTTGCATTACTACGCTTGAATTCTCTGAATTATTCATTCACAGTCTAAGTATGCTAAATATTGTTCTCAAATAAAAATCAACAAATTTTAAAAGAAAATGTAAAACAGAAATTCTATTCTAAAAAATTACGCCTAAACTCAATTATTACCATCACAAACGATTCTAATTGTTTTAAGAGAAGCTGATCATTTAAATGTACATTTCAAACGATTAACAGTACATAAGTCAATAAAGAATTGAACAATTGATAACTTTCCTACTATTTGAAATTAAATCTGTTCAAAGCTTTTGAACTTCTGGGAATCAAATACATAATACATAGTAAAAAATTTGGAGGGAAAAGGTTGTTTCGAGATTTGCATTATCACAGGACCCCTGGAAGGTTTAAAATGGCCATGAATTCTTCTGAAATTAGAAATAATTACACTGCTTAAAATATGGTTAAAAAATGCATAGATAATCAGTAAAAATTTCAATAATGGTGTAGGTTTATATTGTTCAAGGGTAAATTACCAGAGCTTCATTTAATACTATTGTTAATGGCTACATACAGGAACGATCTATAAAAAAAAATTAAAGTTTCTGTAGAACATATACTGCATATATTAATGTAAATTTATTACTACGTACATTAATGTAAATATTTTTTTAAATTCTGTTTTATATTTTATCAATAGATTTGTAATTAGGGTTTAATAAATAGTGTCACTAGAAGAAAATTAAATTTGAATTCAGCTAATATCACCTACAAATTTTCGCAGATAAAAAGGATCAGTTGGCAAAATATTAATATACTTCTGATTTAGTAAGCTATTTATTTTATGCACCGTGTAATAACAATATTTCATATATAAAATTCAAAGTCGTATAATGAACAAATAATTTATCTTTATCTGAGCAGATTTTTTATTTAAATGTAACAGCATTGGAATTAAATCTGCAATGATAAACAGAAAAGTTTAAATTTGTAAAAGAAATATATAGCACGGAAAATTAACATTCGTAGTTGGAATCTTTTCTTACTGCTTACGTCATTTCAAGATTTTTTTTTATAACTATTCTCATCTTACAAATAATTTCAATGCTTTTAACAGCATTTAATTGTACTCCATACTTAAGAAACAATATTTTTTTTAAAGTTCCTATATTTAAGTAACATACATTTCAGTGTTCAAACTTACTAAATTAAACAAACGAATCAAGAAGAAATAAAATAAAAACTAATGAAACCAAAATTCTTTTGTTTAATGCAAATCGTTATATTCATGTAAAATAATTCATTTACCAAAATCTAGATTATTGTTCCAAAGTCGATATAGTATTTATATGAAAAAAATATCATTGGTCATTAATTTTTATCATATTTTTTGAATAAACTCCTTGAAAAGCAATTCATGATTCATAAAAAACCAAGAGGAAACTATCGCATGAAATGGTATTAAACAACATTAAGTATTCGAAATTTTGTTAAGTATGTTAACTCGCCAAATCTGACACTTTCAGATAACGTTTAAAATGTTGCAGCCTCTTCAAAAACTCATCCTTTACAGTAACACAATCCCATTGTAAACGGGACCATTGATTGACAGTTTTATGACTCGTACGCAAATGACTCGTACGAAAGAGTCATACAACCTTGATACTGTGGATCTCGGAATGTTGAATTTACTAACGATATCCGCAATGGAATGACCCATGCGTCTAGCTCCAACTAACATTCCACGTTCAAAGTCTGTTAATGCTCATCGTGCCGCCATAAATCACGAAAAACCTGTTCACATGAATAACTTGAACACAAATGAAAGCTCTGGAAAACGAACTGCGCATTTATACTTTTTCGCTGCGATATTACTGCCATCTGTATATTTGCATATTTTTATCCCATGACTTTTGTCACTTCAGTTTAGATATTAGTTAAATATTGGTATCGGACTTTACACTAGTATTGTGATTTATTGTAATTATTGTACTGTACAGTATCCTAATTATATTTCGAATTTTTTTAATTGTGTGTATATCAATATTAGAGTCAATTCAGAAGAGACACATTCACATGATACGAAATTACGTAGTCACCTATCACTAAACTGGCTGCATTTTTGCTATGATTTTTTGTCGTTGTAAAATTAATTAAAAAAATTAATAGAATTATTTATTTGTCATGTAAAATTCAGTTATAAGTCGATTCCATTTCTTGACAAACATGTGGGTGTGTATAAAAGATAATTTATCTTTTACCCCCTTTTCACTTGTCAATTGAAAATGCATATCCTTATCTCATTCATTAAGAATTTTGACATTAATAAATACTCCTCAGTTTTTTTTTAAACCTCAAAATCACATTCTGAATCCAATACAAGAAATAATAAACACTTTAAAAATGATGCTTATGTGTCTGTAAATAAGACAACTAAAAAATGAAAGAAATTAGAATGAGTTCATTAACCTTCTTATTTGTAGAAAGCTGCTTTTAGAATTGTATTTATGAAGTCGTCAAGTTAGAAATTTGAATTCTGAAATACATATTTCTGAAAATTAATTTGATTTTTTTTTATTCGAATGATTTATTTATTCCTTCTCTTGAAAATATTATGACAAAATACACTGCAATTTATTTACCTGTAGTGAAGATAATTATATAATCACAAAAGAAGTGAATTAAAATAAAAAATATATATTTGCTTAAAACATATTTGCATATTTTTTTTCGCCAGGCATATATTTTAAATAATACATAATTTAATTTAATGTGATGATTAATAAAAATAATTTATAAGGCATTCGCATAATTAATTTTGTAAAAAATACAATTAAATAACCTAATAAAATAAATATAAGAATTAATTGTTAATTAAATTATTTTATCAATATGTATAATGGTTATTTTTATGTTTTATATTAGTTATATAATAATATTAATTCTTAATGCAATATAAATGATAATTATTAAAGTATTCATAATAAAATGATATTTAATAACAATTAAGAATGACAGTTCTGTTACCGAATGTCAGTGTTTATACATCTTTACAATTTTTTTTTCTTTCATTTGAATTTAATATTGCATTTTGTTATAAATATATTATTTATAAATTAAAAAAAAGCCTTAATTATATATTAAAAGAACAACTTGCGGCAAAATGTAAATGAAATCTCGCATGTTTTTTACATCAAAAGTGTGTAGTATATTAAGAGGATTAATGATTTTATGTATCTGTTGATATAGATTAAAGTATTAACTCGAAGATGCAGCCTCGTAAACTGACACATTTTAGCAAGAGCTCACTACATCAGAATTTTGGATCAAGTTCAAATTTTACGTCATATCTTTTTTTAAAAATCTAAGTACGTTTATCTGAACATTATTTAAAAATAAAAGAGAATATGAAGAAAATAGATAGTTCGGCTTGACCGGAAAATTTTAGACCTTTGTGAAATTTGGATTCAATGACAAGTCAACAGGCCAAAGATTTTATTTATAAAGATTCAAAATTCAATATCTAGATTTCATTTATAAAATTTTTTTAAGACTTAGAACAACAATATTTTTTTGTAACATTTTTCAATTTAGAACAACAAGATTTTATTCATAATATTTTTTTTCTTTCGATTTAGAACATGATTTTTATTTATAATTTTTTTTATTCGATCCTGAACATGATTTTTATTTATAATTTTTTTTATTCGATCCTGAACATGATTTTTATTTATAATTTTTTTATTTGATCCAGAACATGATTTTTATTTATAATTTTTTTTTTCGATCCAGAACATCACGATTTTAGTTATAACATTTTTTTTTCTTTCGATTTAGTACATTTTATTTGTAACATTTTTTTTTATATTTAGAACGTCAAAATTTTATTTGTAACATTTTTTTTATAATTAGAACATCAAAATTTTATTTGTGACAATTTTTTAAATTTAGAACATCAAAATTTTATTTGTGACATTTTTAAAATTTTAGGAGATTTTATTTAGAACAATATTTTTTCATTTAAACTTTGTCAAAATGTAATCAAAATGAACTTCTTCTGTAGAATTAAAAAAAAAAATGGTTTTGTTAATTTTGTAATCATTTCTGCAAATAGACAGCAATAAGAAACGGGCACGCGGACTTGAATTTTCGCGACTAGTGGCACAGCTGTAGGGGCGAGGGGAAGCAGATATGTAATATCTTAACGTAAATTTTGTTCCACGATTAAATAATAATAGCGCATATATTTTACTGTTTGAAGTGGAAATATATAGGGGTGAGGGACGAAAAATAATGCATTAGTATTATCATTTACCATTGACTATTCTATTACACGGAGCTTAACCTTCATACTAGTAACATTTTGAATTCGTTTTTAAGCTTATATTATTAATAATTTCATTGTTTTTTTAATTTTTTTTTTTCAACTTCCTTTTTGCGTTTCATTTTCGACGTAGGAAAAAAAAATCTTATTTTGTTCCAAGCATGGAATAAGGTTCAGTACTCCTCCAAAACATTATTTAATTAACATGTGCAATTAAAATTGTACGTGTAAAATTCAATGTAAATTATATGTACAATTAAAACAAAACGCGAAAATGCTTAAAGAGAACGAACTCTTTTAAAAAACCAGTTTTAACGTGAAAATTCGCGAAAATACTCAATTCACAAGATATCGAATTCAAACGAAGGAAGCATTCCTAAAACTTTTGGCCATTAATAGATGAATTATTGCATGGCAAAGGACAGAATAAAAAAAAGATAAAAATGATAATTCTTTTACGAAACAATTTTTTTTTTCTTTTTCCCCTTCTCTTCTTATAAACAAAATAATAATAATGAAAATAAAAATAAAAAAATCTTTCTCCAAGTTAGTTAAATAACATCGGAGTTGAGGCATAGCACATGAATGTCTGCTGGCTCTCTGATTGGTTGAAATTTGGTGCTCTACTTCGTTCGAGCCTGCGCAGTGAAAAGGAGATGGGGTGGGTCGAAAATGGGGATATGCGTTTGATGCTTCTCGCTGCTAAGAAAGTATAGTACACACAGTGAAAGTTGGTCGGAGGTTCCACTGTTCTATTGAGAATAATTTTCGGCTTCAAATAATAATTCGTTTCTGAAGATTGTTCTTTTAAAAAATAATTACACTTTCCATTCCATTTGTTGTACTATAGCAGGAAATTTTTTATAAAATTGATTATTTTTAAAAATTAATGACAGTAAAATGTCAACAGAAATATATTATTACAAAATTGAAATATTGTTTTTAAGATAGTATTGCTACACATACTGGTTTGCAACTAGTATATACTTAATATTAATTTCAAGGAAAATATTTAAAAAGAAAAATTCTTTTATAAAAATATTATATTATTTGTAGTATTTTTTTCATATTTTCAAAGCTACTATTAAATTTTCACAGTTTAATAAAATGCTCTTAAATGAATAAATTTTAAAAAGTGGAGTAATTATGTTTATCCAAATTATTTATTATTGAAGATTTTCAAACAGAAATAAAAAGTTAGTAGTATAAATAATTTTCCTTTGCAGGACAAACTCTTACCAAGAAAAATATTGTATTTTTATCACTAGATGGCGCCAAGAGTAATTTTTGAAATTTCTTTATTTTCAGGGTTTCGAAGAATAAAAATTGTTACACATTTCGGACTATATGTGATGGGCTTGCAAATCGTGAACTAACTTTATAATTTATAAATTGTACATCACTGTATCCCGGATTAAACAAAAGCCCTTTTTTAATTACAGATTGTGACAAAAATAAAAATAGTTTTTGGCAAACATCTTTCACCGGTTTGCATCTAGAACATTATTATATTAATTCGGCGATTTATTTTTTGTCAAAACTGTCGATGAAATGTTTTGTATTTTGGAATTAAAGAATAAATGGAAAAGTAATAGGACATCAACAGTAAATTAAAAATTATTTTTAAGAATTTTTATTCTCGGCATTTTAAACCAATAAAAAATTATGGTGATATTGTTTTCTATGACTTTTTTGAGTAATAATATAATGAAATTATGAAATATTTAATTAATTTTTTTTAATAATTTCGGTTTTTACACTAAACGTTCTTGTTTTTATGAAACTTACCAAATATTTCGCATTTAAGAAATAGCACATTTTTGAATTTTTTCCCCATAGTTATATTTATTTACATAATTTCAGAAAATTAAAGATGATTATTATTACTTTAGTTTTAAAAAGTTTTATTTGTATTAAATCTCATCTGAACTTCAGATAAGTCATTTCATTCATATCTCTATTTACAAACTGAAATCTCTCTCAGATTAATGCAGTGACTGTTTTTTTCTTTCCAATTTCGAAAGATATTTTTATAAGACGTTTAAAGTATTTCTATTAATCACTTGGACTCTATACCTTTAGGTTTGGTATACATTAATTAAATCATTTTTAAAAAAGCAATGATATAAGCATAAAGATATGACAGTATGATGCCAGTTTGTCAAAACTGAAATAAGATTTATTTAAATTGGCGATTTTATTAAAACGAGGAAAGCAAACGTTAATGTCGTTCAATAGATTTTTTAAGGTACGATATGTGATCACTTTTATTTTTAAGAACAAGAATTTTTGACAGAAATGAATTATAACGAATATTTTGTGAGGGAAAAATAAAACACCCAATTTTTAAAAATAGTTCTTCAAAGCAAGCCACAGATTCTCCTCATATTCATAGCTCCCCTCCCCCCCCCCTTCAAAAATGTTTAATTTAAATTGCTTTACAAATATCGTCTGCGTCATTAAGCGAAAAGAAATTTAGCATGTCGGTTGAAGCAGTTTTAATCGTACAAAAAAAAGTTGAATAAAGAAATAATGAACGCAAGAACGTTCTTAAAAAATAATGCGCAAGCAAGTTCGCCCTATTCCATTTGGAGCATGCGGTAAAATCTCACTGGTTGCAGTATCCATCACCTACGCACAAGGTCGTCAACAAGTGACATCGATTTTCGACTGCAGCGCCCTCTAAGAAGCGGCGTTTTCCGACTTGCGCGAGTTGTTATGCAAGTATCGGCGGCGAAGACGAAGTAATAATTAATCCACCTTCCCTCCTCCGCCACGTACAGGTCATCCGAAAGGGGTAGAGAGCGTGACTTATAAATTTCCACCCCATAAAAAAAAAAAAGAGAAAGAACAGTCGGGAAAGTCTGCAATTTTTGTCTGATGACAACGAGTCTAGTTTTGAATAATTAAAAGCATCTAGAGTACACGGGTACTGATAAAATAGTCTTAAGGTATATAAGCCTCTAAACTGAGTTTTTTTTTTTTTAAATCAAAGGCTTTGAATATGCTTCTTTTGATACAAGAGCTATATCTTATTATACATACTATCTTGTTATAATTTATGATATAGATTTTCAGTCTGTTAAGATTTGAAGGACAACTTAACTTATTACTTTAAAAATAATTCGCTTTTTATTAAATTTTGCACCCTCTGGAATTTACTTTAGAATTTTAATTTTTAAATGTTTTTTTTTAAATTTACTATAAGACTTTTATTAAAAAAATATTTTACTTTTAAATTAAAATGGATTTTTTTAATTAGAATAATTACTTTTCTTCATGTCTTGATTCCCTTTTAAAGAAATATATCACGTGGCATAAATTACAAATTAATTAATTAATTTATTTTAAAATATTTTGTTCATCGATTGCTATAGTAAATTTCCGTTGTAGCGACAGAGTTTATAATTATCGCCCACATGAATTATTCTGTATGTAGCATATTGTTATTCCACCGAAACTGACTGTGACGTAAAGTGGCAAATAGCAGTCTTCATTAGATGATCCATCCATGCAAATTAAATGCCTCACGCCAATTTAAATTTGTAAGACGTGATGTCATAATATTTAGATTAAGATAACATGCAGTTTGATTTAAGTCTTTTTTCAGAAACTAGGTACATTATGAAGCTCTTCTTTTTAATAATGAACCAATTTCTTTTCATATTTTTTCAATCAGATTTAACTTACTCAAGTATGTTGATGATATATTTTATTTCAATTTAATTTTTTTATATTAAAATAGGAAAATGTTTAAAAATATTTTAACTTATATTATATATATATATATATTAATGATAATTTTTTTTATATATTAACAGGGAAAATGTACATGTTTTAACTTATGAAAAACTAAATCAAATTCTTGAAAAATTAACTATAATTTTTTGTTAGTGATTTCCTTTCTCACATAATAATGTAGTTCCCTCCATTTTTTTTTATAATCCCTCTTAAAAATAAATTAAAATCAATATAACATTAAGTATTATCATTTTACTGGAGGCGCCAAGCATAATATAACCAAGTAAGTGAATAATTTATGTTATAATGTAAGTAAATAATTATGTTTTAATTAATTTAATAATGAATTTACCATTTGGAGGTACATATTCATTATATTTATAGTATTTTATAATTCATATAATTTGTATTGTTTGAAAATTTAATTGTTAACGAAGTTAGGGATTTTAATCAACCAGTACACACCCTGCATCCTCAGTGTTTCAACCCTAGGCATCTGTCTAGTCGAAAATCTGCCATTGTTTCCAAACAATTATTCTAACATATACATTACAAATAAAGATAGAAATTAAAGTCGAAAAGTAAACAAGACAAAAATATAAACTGTTTTTGAACTAGAGCAATAGTAAATTTATTATTTATTCATTTCTTAATTAATATTTTTAAATCTTCAGGTCTAAAAATAAATTCTATTGTTTTGAATATAGCTGTAATAATATTTTCCTAATTCTAGAATTCATGAATCTCCCACACGTTTTCGAATAAACTCAGAAGCAAAATTCTTTTTTCTTTCTATAAAAACTTTTTTTTGAAATCGTCTAGAAAGAATTTAGAAAAATCAATAGATGTTTAATAATGTTATTCAAAGATCAGTTCTTATAATGCTACCTATGTTTGATTTATATAAGATGTTAAAATTTGTATGCACGTCAGAAAAAGATTATGAATTATATCGAATTCATAGTTAAGAAAATTTTAGAAATTTTATGTTTCCTTATGCAATTTAAATTTTTTTTTTAAATAGAAATATTTTATTTTGCTTACATAATATTTTTTTAGAGAGCAATTAAATGTATTATGAGCAAAAAACTCCGCTGTTGTTGGAACTTTTGACGAAGGAGTTTCTTATTATAATGAAACTGAATATTGTCGTATACAGATAAAACTTCAGCAGCAAAATAATGACTTTTAATTAATCTGTTTCTTAAAAAAAATACATAAACATAATGAATTTATGCATATTATTTAAAATTTATAATTATTATTGAAAATATATCAAAATTTAAGCATTAGATTTAAATAATTCATTTTTTAAAATTTAAAATTGTATTTAATCTATTTTTATAATTTTCGAATTATATAATTTTGAGGTTTTAAAAATAAATTTTATTTTATGTTTCTGCTATTTTATTGCATAAAAAAACATCAGATTAATTACTATAGTTTTAAAAAAGTAAATGAATAATAATTTTAATGTTATGCAACTTTTTTTAAAAATAAAAGCATTTTGTAGAAAGAATTTTTTTCTCCAGTTTAATAACGATTAAATTTTGATAGAATCGTAACTATGTCAGAGAAAAAAAAAAAAAAAAAAAAAGAAGAAGAAATTAATATTTTTTAAGCATTAGAGAGAAAAAATTCTGGCAGCGGTGGGATTCGAACCCACGCCTCCGAAGAGACTGGTGCCTTAAACCAGCGCCTTAGACCGCTCGGCCACGCTACCACGCCGGGTGAGCGTTAAAAACAATAAATAAGCGTATGCCCTTTCAGTCGTAGCAACATTTAAGTACATGCGCGTTGGTTTCTTCCCCATATATTTTTTTCAGACAAAATTATTATTTCAATAATTAAATTTCATTGAATATATATTGATATTTTTCACTGAGGAATTTTAATAAAGTATTTTAATGAATTATGAAAAGCTATAAGGAAAAATTAGAACAATTTTTATTCTACGTTTACGTACACTATGTAGAAAATAGATTATAATGTTTACAAAAACTTACACTGATTTCGCAGCGTTTTTTCTTCTTTTATTTGTAATTATAATAAGTTGAGGTTGTGAATAATTTCCATCTATCTTTTCATCATTTATCATTGTTATTAATGAATTTACATTGCTGAGCATGCGTAAATGTATTCAGCAGATTTGAGGGAAAATCAAATTAGTTTTAAAAATTCACTTTAAAGAGGCACATCCTTTAGAAAAATCTATTTTTTTAAACTAATGATAATTTTTAAAAATACGATTCTGGAAATCATTTCAAGAACTATTTTGAGAAGAATTATATTATTTTAATTTGAAATTGAATAGAAAACATTGATTTATACGTATACTGTCTAGATTGAGAAGTAACAAATTAAGGCAGGACTGTATATATTTTTAAGTTTTAATCCGTGAAATAAATCTTAAGAAAATGAAATGGTACATTCCTCACGTGCTCTATTATAAGAATAATCTGATGGAAAAAAATTGTTATACCTGCATTTAAAAAAAACTAAACACATTTCGAGTTATATTTTATTCAATTAATATGTTTAAATTCGCTATGATTTAAAAACTGCATTTGTTTTGATGCATTTTTTATATGAATAAAAAATTATTGTCGTAAATACAAATATTAAAAAAGAATACGTGATGAAAAAGAATAGATATGATCAAGATGAACATCAGCGCACAGTGTATCACATCCCATGTGGTCTAGTGGTTAGGATTCCTGGCTTTCACCCAGGCGGCCCGGGTTCGATTCCCGGCATGGGAAGGCTTTTTTAACTCCCTTTTCGACTTCACTTATTTTTTTATTTGAAATCAGGAGAATCGCATCATACAAAAACAATATTTGATATATAGCGTAAGTAGTTTTGATCCAATAAAAATAAATTATTAAAAGTATATATTTATATATTTGAATAAATAATTATTACAGACCGACCTTCTTTTATAAATTAAAATTTATAAAGCTCGCTGTTGATAACAAACAAACCAAAAATAGGAAAAAAAAAAAAAAAAAATGATTTAACAGAGATTCGAAAATCTAGTTCGCAGCTTCGTATGGGAAAGATTTAGGCTTGATTTGTCCATTTTGAAAATTTGCTTTTAATTAATTATATAGAAGCGATAAAATCTTAACTAAAAATATATTTAGTATCTATGTAACGCGCGTGAGAGTAAATACAGCCTCTAAAACATTAAAAAAGATTTTTTTGTAAAAAATGCTTACTATTTTTTATTTATTAAAATTTAAAAGAAAAAATTTGGATAGAAATAAATTTAATAACAATTTAAAATTAATTGTTTTTAAAGCTCTTATAATCGGGCAAAAATGGTTTTAAGAGGATAATATCCAAAGATATAAAAAGAGAAATATTAATAATTTTTAATTAAATATTAATTAAAAAATCCACTATTAAACAATTAAGGATTTTAAGCACCCTTCCTTAGAAGATAGTTATTTGCCTCATTTAGCAAATATAATTTGAATGATTTATTTTGCAAACGGTTTTGAATGATTAATTACTATTTACTGATTGTACGCCAACCAGCAACCATTATCATTAATATGTACATTGATATACAGTTTTAATAAATAATAAATAATAAAAGTATATCATTGTATGTATTTTACGTTATTCTATCAATGTAATATACGATTAATATTCATGACATTTGAAATATGTTACAGCAGAAAATTTAAGAATCATTACAAATGTAACAGGAAGTGAAGTATTTTGCATTCAACAATAATAATAAAACTTAAGCTTAAAGCATTTGCACTTTATTATACTTCGAACACAAAAATATGATATTATTTGATTACGATGAGTATATGCAATACAAGCAAAGGTAATTGAATATTGAAACTATCTAAACATTCTTACTTGATAATTATTTAAACATAAATGTAGAAATCAATAACATAAATGCTCGGAATTTTTTTTTATCTAAGTAAAGTAATTCACTGAAAATTGCGAGAATATGCTAAAAGTATTTCGAGGCAAAATTTTAAACTCAAAAACTAGCAGCTACAAAACAATTTAAGAAATATTAAGGTAAATTTACTTTCTTTACAACTTAGATACGGTAAACGGTTATTAAAAAACCGTCAACAATACTAATGACGAGAAAGTGATAAATGTGTTTTTAATTTTCAACCATCAAACTAAAATAATATATGTGTGAAAATATGTGTATACATTGTACTACGTTAATTAAATATTTTGTTTCGTATAAACAATTTAAAGTAATTTGTTGAAAGTGGATTCATGAAACTCATTCTGCATGAAGTTCCTAAATGCTTAACTCTTAACTCTAATGTGATTCCCACGCTGTGTGTGACTGATTAAAGTTGCTGACCTAAACATATAATTTTTTTAAAGGATCCCTGTTTTTCCCCTGCTATGAGATTCGCACTTGTAGAAATCCCTATGCGAAATTTAATAGTCTATAAGTACTGTAAACAAAAAATTTTCTATCAAAATATGGTGTATAAGACCAGGGATAAAATGTTCCCGAGCTTTCTCTCTGTCTCTCGTTCTGTGTGTGCTCGTCACTCGTGAACACAATCATGCCTGTTTCTTCACGATGACATAAAACGACATAAAAACATCGAAATTTTCTTCAATGCCAATTTGAAAAAACCCAAAGATATTAGAACATTCTCTAAGATTTTCTATTATCGTGATGTCCAAGCCAATTAAACTGAATCCTTAAAAGAACTAATTCAAATTTTATTTTCTTGGAAAAGACTAACCAGTCTCTTGCAAAAGGGAGATGACATTTGAGAGATGACCATGACACATGAGATGACCATTTGACAAGAAATTTTTGAAAATTCCCAAAATGTCAGTGCGGCGATGTTTCTGTTATAACTTGGGGCAATTTCTTTAGCTTCAGGCCGAGAGGGTCTCCTTTATTTCTGAAGGAATAAATTTTGAGATTATTGAGTATCTTTTGTGTTTTGTAACTGTTACAAAGGAAAGGAAAAATGCATCTGTCAACTAGATACAATAATAAATTTGCTTACATAAGTGGTTAAACAAAACATTAAACCAGTTTAATAATGTTCCGATATCAAGCCCTGATTTAACACAGATTTAAAATTTATAGCGTGACTTGGCAAAACAAATTTATGATCGTAAGACACATTTTTATTCTATTTCAGAACTGAATTCTAAATGTGGTATGAAATTAGAATAAGTTCCGAGATACATCAAAGATAAATATAGTCGAAGAAGGAGAGTTAATATCATTAAAAAGAGTTAGTTCTACATGAATTTATGCTTTTTTTTTCATTAGTTGTATTGTATTGTATTGTATTGCTCGCTTCAATATAAATTTTTATCGCAATAAGGAGAGGGACCTGGAATGATAACACATTTTCGAAATTCTTTGACTTTGATTTCCACCTTATTAGATACTTTTCCAATTTTTTTTTCCTTTATTTGTGAGTGCCATGTCGCTTTTAACTATATTCTTTCATTTTAACTCAAAACTTATTATTTTATTTCCACGGGTAAACCGAGTTTAATTTATTGTTAAATTTAAACATTTCTCTTTCCTCTCACATTATTTTGAGAATTAAATTCATCCTAACACATGCTGTAAAGTTCTCCTATCCAATTCAGAAGGAGCGGCATTTCCAGACATCTGTTCATAACTTGTTTAAGCCCTCCGTTGTTGAATGCCTCCAGATTTCGAGAGGGGTGCCTCTGGTCAATAGTAATTCTGCTGAAGGTCACAAATCAGGTTCATTGTTTGGGAGGAACTTGTCTCAATTTCAAAGGAAAGGAGGGGCAAACATCAGAATGCTGGGTGGTACCTTTGTGAAGGAATATCAGTGACACGTGTTCCAGAGCGCTCAATTGCTAGGACGCGTCATTGATGGACAGTCCTCTCCAGGTTGGCGCCACAATCGAATGAAATGTTGCTGGGTGATTGACCGATGGAGAACTGATGTGGACGAATGAAAATTGAGGAGGCAGATTTTGGACAGAGATAAAGAGTGGGTCTTGGTTTGAAGAGAAGAGACGTTTTGGATTGTGGACTGTGGTACTATTTACGTTCCACCCTGGAGTAGCCGTTCTCAATAACACCTTGTAAGCATCTTGTGGCGCTTTTTTTCCGAATTGATGCAAAAACTGATGATCTCTATGAATCTTCAACCTTCGACTGCTGCGTACATAGCAAATTTTTAAAATAGATTAGAATAAATTGTTCTCATGTAATATGTGGCTGTAAATAAAAGAATTGTTTAAAATTCTACTCTTCTGTTTGATCAGTCAGGATCAAGTGATTACAATGCTCAAAAGCATTGAAGATTTTATAATCGGTTAGCAAGCAACATAATTTTTGTTTTGATGACAAAGCTTTACACTGGCCTATGTAATATTTTTTGATGCTTTTGCTTTATATCTTCTACAGCCATTTTTAAAACTCTTTATGATTTTAGTTTCCTAATTTAGATTAACCACAAACTAATGACATCCCTGTCAAAGGCCAAACGAAACACATGTAGTCACACGCAGAGTAATCACCCAACACGTAACATCATCAGAGTAATTCCACCCAATCGAGAAGCACATGCACCTTCTTGCATACAGCCGACTACCCTGCCACCACTGAACGTAACAGTATCGGAGAGAAGCACAGGCACCACTTGCAAAGTCATTGGCAAAACATTACTAACATAAAGAGTTTGATTGAAACACTATCCAGTATGTGCATTCAGCAGAACATCCGACAATCGTCATGTCTCCAATTTAAGTCCACACTAAAAATACCTAGTCTACACTTTCGCACTTAAAATAACGATAAATTATTACAAATTTAGGTAAAGGTGTAGAATAGTGTGCCCCTTGCTGCGCCAAGGATGCCAAGTCGCCAGCAAAGATGGCGGACAAAATAAACAAACTGTTCCGTGGAACAGTTACGGTTGCCATTTCCCGCCTTTTTATTTAGAATATTTAACTAATTATAATTATTTGTTTAATACTGTCCGATGCCTTCGGCATCTGTAGAAGGCACCGGGCAGTATATTTTAACTTTAAAAAAAACATCCTAGGGCTTCGCTTTCATACGGAGCGGGAATGCAGTAGCTTCGCTAGCAAATTGAACAGATGGACGGTGTGGATTAAGGAATAGTGCATAATAATATTACAAGTAAGAATAAATCATGTTATAGGAACGAATATTATACAGAATTTTTAATATTTAATGTACTTACTTGCTTTATTTAATCTTTTCATAAACACTTCATAACACTCAAAGCATTCTTTCCAAGCCTCATCAACTCATAAAAAAATATTCCAATCCCCCTTCATCCATTCAGAGGTTCGAAATAGTGCCTAACATCCCAACTACCAAACATCCACTCCTGTACTATTGCAGACATAATAATATTTCGCGGGAACCAAACGTTGGAGCACCAAAAGAATTACGAGAACTGCGAATAATTCCATGGCAGACTTCTTTGAATACGAAAACGCTGACGATTTGCGAATTCGCATAGTGATAATTAAAAATGTGAAAACGAAAATTTTTTTTGTAAATATTAACACTAAAAATGAAATAAACGTTATTTTAATTAACATTAATTTTATTCTAAACTTTCTTTGTATAATAAATTTCAAATTAAATTAATAAGCAAAATGTAAATAATCTGAAATCGATATTTTAAATATTAAATTTATTATAAAACAGTTGTAGTTTCTGAACAACTCAACTATTGTAAAAAGTAGTAAACAAAACAGAATTAGGGTTACTGTAAGAAAGTTCCGTTGGGTTGCCATATTGGCGATAAACTCGGGGGCACACCGTGCTACACTTCAACCCAAATTTATTATAGCATAACATTATTGAAATAACTAATATTTGCATTTAGATTACAAATTTATTGACTTTATTTCATCTACAATAAAAATGTAATAATATCAACATCAATTTAAAGACTTTGAATAAGATAGCTTCAGTAGAAAATTGCTTAATGGAGGAGAGATAAATATGTTCCGAATGGTTTCTAAAGGTCTATTAAATAGGATTTTTTTAAATTGAGTGCTATAAAGGATAACTCATTAGGGTCTATTCAGCCAATTCTTCGTAACTTCAAAAAGCAAATATTCATTTCATTCAAAACAGATCAAATTTTAATTCAAAACAATTTATATTTTTTGACTAGATAAAGCTACTTTCTATCCTCCAAATGTTCTCAATTTTTTTTTCCAATCACTATTAATGATATATACCGATAATTAATTTTATTCGTTTCACCCTCAGGCAAGGATTCAAAATAAGGGATTTTATAAATTTCATCATACTTTTATTTTTATTTACTTTTTGTAGTTTAATTCCACAATATTTTTTAGTTTCGATTCCGACATAATTTAGTTTCCTTTCCGACATAATTTAACTTTTGGCGATTTCCGAAAATTGGCTTCGATGGCTTAAAGTTTATATAATGACAAAATAAATCATTTAGTATTTTATGCTCCTATATATTTCGAAACGAAAACAACATAAAAAGGATTTTGATTCTTCGAGAATAGGGCTTCTAATTTCGTAAACAAACAAACAAGACAGCAAAATACTAAAGCTGAAACGAGGAAGACCTAAAACAATCATCTTTAATTATTTTCCATCGCTGAAGACTAAAAAATTACTCACCTCACATATGATTAAAGATACGATGATACGTCTGATGTCAATTGAAGGTCCGACAATGAAATGAAAGCCATCGAAGAAAACATTGCGAGTCATCTATGACAGAGACTACACATGGTAAACGTAGTCATCTACGAGTAGGTATCTCGTCGATTGGTAAAGTAAAAGCTGTTCCAGTAAGCAAACGAGAATCTGGAAGTCATCCAAGTGTTGTCAGATGATAATATCATAATAAAAGCTGTCATTCATTGTAAAGAATTCAATATCTTTACAAAAGAAGAGAAAATCTAGATTAAAATTAAACTTAAGCCCTTTCTTGGAACTTGGGCCACCACACTTCCTTTACCTCGTCTGGATTAAAATTTAGTTTGATATACCTTCGTAAGCCTTTGATTATGAATGTTTAAAAACCACTTTATTTTTTTACGTAAATAAAGACAATGAATGTGACAAATATATTCTAATTTTTTTTCCAAATGATATTTAGGAAAGAGTCTGAGGCCTAATTGTCATGTAATACCTGAAATCTAATACAGTGAAAACTATTTAAACTGATTTTAAAAGGTCCCGTCAGTAGTCGGGAGATTAAAAAGAGATTAAAACCAGTATTTATGTAAAATATAAGATCCTTATCAGGTTCTTATCCTAACAGAAAGAATAGCTTTGTGTTATAAGCTTTATGATAATTTTGATATTAGGTGTATCAAGTTGATAATCAGAATCTCTAAATTTGGATTGTTACTTATTCTTGTTGCTGTTTCTAATGGCACTTGCGATGGACAAGCTCGCTGACGAAGTCAGAGATTTTAAGCCAAGGGTGCGCCTCTAGTTTTAGAAGCGCCAACTATGGCCAAGAGGCTTAACTACTCACGAATCCCATTAGCTTGCACAATCCCTTTTTGCAGGAGGGCGCATTCTCACATCTTACAGAACAGATGAAGATCAACCATGTCCGTACCAGGGCTTGAACCAGGGAAGTCCAGATCATAGTGAAGGCGCGCTACCCCTATGCCAGGACGCCGGCGGAATGCTTATTGACATTAGCAATCTACCGAGGAATAATTTCAGAGTTATGTTGGTGTTGTTACTTATGGCATTTTACTAGCCGCCGACAGTATCAGTCAGCGAGCTTGTAAAGTAATTTAAGCCGAATTGACGGTCTCTTGTTTTTTAAATAGCGCCAATTAGGGCCAAGAATATGACTTAGCTACTTCATGCTCCACAACCCTTTTTCACAGGGAGGCACATTCACAGTTTAGTTTAGTTACCTTAACGTCCCATTTTGAAGCAACACTAGGGCTATTTTGGGACGGATCTCGTAAATTTGAACCATGTTCAGATGATGAGGATGACACCTGAGCTTGCACCCCCCCCCTTTTTTTCAAACTTCCACACCACAGGATGTTTCACCCCGATGGATTTAACATGCACCAGATCCGCTTACACGGTAGTTATTCAGTGGAATCAGGCCTCGAACCTGCAACCCTCCTGTTCCGAAGGCGAGACCTTACCACCAGCCACCACGGCCTGGTACATTCACACACAACTCACAGATAGAGCGAAGAACAACCATGCCCGAACTGGGTGGCCCATCTCATGGGGAAGACACGCTACCCCTAGTTCAGTAATCCGGCTTTCAGAGTTATTTTTAAATATTGTAAAATCGTATTTTAACGACTGAAGAAAAGATTTTGAATCATCTCCAACGAATAACAAAGCTTGAAGTGTTTAGTATATGTAGTATAAACTATGCAATTTTGAATTCATTTTAGACCGTGTTTATAGACACCGAGGTCTTTAGGACCGATACTAAAAGATTTTAATCAGAGAGCAAGATTGTCTATATGTTTAAAAAAAAAACACCTTGTCTGGATGGCACTCGATTTTTTATGCATAAGTATTTCTCCATTATTTCTAGGTTAGCTCTGAATTATTTAGTACCTTTGAAAGACAAAATCTTTGGTTCTCATTCTTAACTAAACCTTCAGAATTTATTCTTGCCTATAAAATCACAATTTAACTTTCTGATTTCCTATTTACTGTATTATCTTGATCACTTTGAGAAATTGGAAATAGTAACAAAGTATCGTCAATGCAAAAACCAAAAAAAAAAAAAAGTCTCATGGATCACTAGAATAGCTATTATAATCTTAAGATAATAAGTTTCCGCTCTCGAAATGAAATGGTTTCAAAACCTGAATATTTTTGTTCGAATCTAACTCATTTTAGTGGTTTCGGGTCGGCGTCCTGGCGTAGGGGTAGCGCATCTTCCCCGTGATCTGGGTGTTCTAGGTTCGAGTCCCCGCTCGGGCATGGTTGTACTTCCTCTGTTCTATCTATGAGATGTGTGAATGTGACCTCCTGTAAAAAGGGATTATACAAGCGAACGAGTGATGCGTGAATGTCAAAATAGTACTCTTGGCCCTAGTTGGCGCCATTAAAACAAGAATACTCAACTTAACTGAGACGTAGGGTACCAGACTGTCTTAGTAAAGCGGGATTGTCCATGGTAAGTTCCATAAGAAACATCAACAGCAGTTTCGGACCAAATATCAATGTTGCGAGCTACATTCAGGAAATCAAATGCCGGTCTAACGTGATCTTTTGGAGTCAAGCTCATGGAATGATGATAGGGTCAAACAAGAAAACCACGAGTTGTGATATGAAGACAGGGTTACATATACTGTTAAGACTTGGGTGATTCTTTGTAGCTTTGAGGGTCGTTTAATTTTATAAAGGTTAGCCCATATAATTGTATTAGCAACGGTTGGCATAGTGACTTAGTCACAAACCTGAAGGTTAGTTGATTGGTTTTGGGGTGTTTTGGCACAAGAGCCATTATTGGCCATACTGCGCCAAGCATATGGTTTTACATCTGACAAGATTAAAAGGAATCAGCAATAAAAGGTTTAAAAAAAGTTGAAATAATTAAACATGTAGTATATCTATAAAGTAACAAGGATAAAAAAAAATTTAAAAAAATAGAATATGGGCAATGACTCAAACAAAACTGAGATGTTGCAATTTAAAAAAAATAGACCATGAACAATTAAAAAGTATTAAATGTGTGCATAAAAACCAATTGCCTTTAAAAAGATAAAGATATTTGGGTGGCATTTTTCACCCATCATGTCCTGCAAGCTTAGAGGAAGAAGTGACAAACCTAATGAAGTGACTCATTGTCAATTACAATCTTGGTTTGATGTTTACAATATCTCTGCTCTCATCCGTTTAACATGTTACGTCTCCTATGGGCTGCAGCAGCATTTTCATTATCAGTCTTTTGAACTCATTTCTGTGGGAAGACAACATTTAACCATACAGTGGCACAAACTTCTTGAATAATGTGATATGAACCCACTCTGGTGCTAATAATTTAAGAAATTAATGCAAAACATTGACAGCTTCAATGGATTTATGAAATGAAAATTTATGCTAGTGTTCCATATAATATGAAGTAACCAATGGATGTATAATAAAATATTTTAGCTAAAAGTCTACGAATGAAATTGAAAATGGTCAAAAGATAGCATCTGATAGTTAATAGGAAGTAAGGTTGACACAATACAATTTTACAAACCTCATTCCGTGTCCTTATGATAAAAGAAATTACGTTTCATATTATAACAATAAATTCATTTTTAACTAGGATTTTGATGTTTAGAATATCTAGGCTTCAATTGGAATACCTAGCTATTCTGAAATAAGAACACCAAAATCTCGGTTTCTTCTGATCCTATAATAAAGTTCCCTTGACTTTCTTAAGTCATGGAAGTCATAGAATTTGTACTAATGACTAATTTAAAAATAAGAATAAGGGAGCAGTCTTCCGCCTTATATACGGTGACGTTAAATTCTTTTTAGACTCACTTTCATTTCACACTCACTTTCATTAAATTTTACATGGTGGCTAGTGGTACCACCATTTAAAAAAAAATGAACAATTTAATGTTCCATAATATTCTCTAAAATATATTAATAAAAATGACATAATAATTATAAATTATATACTAAAGAAAAAAAGCAAAAGAAATAGTAACATAAATATAATCTTCTCTCTATAATTCAGTTTTATTATATTAGTAAAAACATGTTTTTTAAAAACTGGTATTTTTTTAAATTGGTATTTTTATGCTAATAAATTTATAACAAGCTATAATTTTTTTCCATATAGTGACTTAATGCCATAAAAAATTCTTTATTTTTAAAAAGGTTTAAAATTTTAAATAAAACACAGAGCACAATGATGCAATTGAATATAGCAAATTAATCTTTTAGCAATCCATTTTTCGCACTATATTGAAGTACTTGATCTAAGAACTGCCCCATGAAACCTTTACATTCATTTGCTATATGCCGAGGTAAGATCTTTAGAATATTCTTTGCTTTATTTTCAAAAATAGCATTATCTGGATCCTCTTCAGAAACACCTGCAGATTGCGAAAATTCAGAACGTTGAAGGCCATTTTTTATTACGATATCAACGATGGTTTGTAGAACGTTCAGATCTGTATTTACAACATCCTCAGTAATTTGTTTATAAATATCTGCCAAATTTGACAAAGAATGAGAATTAGGCATTTTAGATTCGGTTTGATTATCAGCTTTAAGTTTAGAACTAGAACTATTCGAATTGTCCTGGATTTCACCTTTTGAAAAATCAAAAGCGGTGGCTTTATAGTATGTCGTGAATTGTTGAGAGGTTTCGAGATTACTTGCTGCAAAATTACCTTGTTGAAAATGAATTGAATCGGCTGGATGATTTGAGTTTTCATACTCGTACTGATTGATGGACTCGTCCACATCATCAGTTGATGGAAGTAATCGCTTACGTATATTCTGAGGATGATTTGCCTTGATTTTATTACTTCTTTTAGCAAATGCACCATTCAAATATCCATTATCTGCAACCCCAGGCTCTGGAGAAATATTAACAAAAGAGCTTGGCGATTTTCTATGAAATCTCGCTGAATCAGAATCTGTAGAGGCTTCAGCTGAAAATGAATTTGTAAATGCATTAGTTTTATCAAATGTCGGGAATGAACAGTCTCCTACAGTTTTTGACACAGTAAGATCTTCCAAAATATTTTCAGTCTGGTCCGTGGGATGATGATTGTATTCTCGAATCCCTGTATATTCTTCATTATTGCCTGATGTACGTTTGAAATTAACTGCTTTCGGACGTAAAGGACCATGCTGAGAGCTAGGGACATTTGGATTAGCTTCACCTAAAGAAGCACTAGATAATATACAGCAAGGATATTTTATTGGAAATCGAAATTCTGATTTTTCCGTTGAAACTTTTTTTTCCGACCAAATAAATGTTCGTTTAGCTGGTGAAGGTATTGTTTCCTCAATGGACGAAGTAACGCTTCCCGTATCCGGCAAAAGGCTATTTTTAGAAGTTGGATTGAAGAAAGATTTTATATTTCGAGAATTGGAATCTCCAAAACTTGATGAAGTAGGTGCACTAGCAGCGGGTAAAGTTGAAATTTTTGTCGAAGTATTAAAAATCCTCGGCATTGAATGAGAAGATGTCCAGTTGGAAGTAATAACACTTACAGGTATAGCTTGGTTAGCAACGAGTAAATTAGAAGCACAAAAAGTAGTTGTCGTCGGATGATTAGCAACTTGTGTCCAAACAGTATTGGTAATGACAGACGAAGAAGACTTAGCAATCGATGAATTTATAGTTAAAGCAGTGGAAGATGTGTAGTACTTCGACTTGGAAACTTCTGTAATGGGTTGAAATGAAAACGGAAGATCCGTAAGAAGGGTTATTTTTCGAGGAGTGATACCGATGTATTGATGATAATGATGTTGATTTCTTTTCTGTGTAGAGAAAAGGATCGGAATCTACATCATTCCTCTTTGTCCACAAATTCTCTGATGAAAGCGATCTTGCTTGGTTTTTCCCCCGATTTTCCTAATATAAAATAATTCATTAATACAGATAATAGGATATAAAATTTATCTACATTCTATCTAAAATATTGATAATAAAAATTTGTTATTACTAAAACATTTATTATGAGTTGTTTATAAATATTTTCATTTAAACGTTCACTTACACATTTTTTTGAAAAAAATTGCAAAAATTAATCACATTTTCCCAAAAATCACACAAAATCAACACAAGGAAACGAAACAAAATATGTAGGTTTTAAGTTCAATTTTTAAATTTTTATGGGTTCAAAAGCATTTAGTTTTAATATTAGTTTACTATTCCGACTTATCTCGGGCGAAGGAAAAAAATTAAATATTAGTGTTTGTATGATAGTTTTTGAAACAAAGGACAACACAAAGTGATACTTGACATTCTGTAAACTGGTATCTGGTCTCTTTTCTTATTCGTTTACCTCTGAAATCCTTTTTACGGGAGCACAGAGTACACTGTCTCGTAGGATTTGATTCATTTTTTTCTATAGCAGGAATCACCATCTTCATAATTATTATCTGAAAAATCACCGCTTTCGCTACCTTGCATCATCGCCATTACTGTTTTTTTTTCAACGCAACTATCCTTTATACATTACTAATCCGCAAGCAGATGTATACTATACAATAGGGAAAACCAGTGACCACTTTCTCCAAAAGAGCCGCGAAACCAATAAAACTTGGCAAACTGCCAATCAAAGTTGAATATTTCCTTTCATTTCTTACAAACCGAGTAAAATAGTGATAAAACTCTGAATAATCAGGAATCGTGATCGGAATAATCAAGCAAGCGGTTAAAAAATCTGCTATTGGAATCGTAGGAGACCCAGAATTGTGTACCATTTGTGTGATAAAGTGTTGTCATCGAAAAAGAGGGTAAAAAGACAGTTTGACTGCTTATAGTACAGGTTATTAAAAATGGAGTGCTACCCGAAATAATAGCATGGTTTCATTCGTATTAAAAATAAAAAAAATTGGCAAGTTCAGTAATAATTTTCGTGTAAAATATGGTCGGTACCACATGCTATACAGACGATGAAACAATTCAATAAATGCATGATTCATTTTTCAATTCCCTGCTCAAATCATGCGATTGAATTCCGTCCGACGTTTTACTTCTCTCTTGCAGTTTATCAATAATACGACTGATTTTCATTGATACAATGTTAAAAATTCTCCTTTCAAGGTTTGGATGGTTGTGGATGTGGTTAAAGTGTGGTTCAAAAAGCCCAAATGCAAGTATAGTTTATTCTTTTTGGCAAAGGTTCAATGTAAGATATGCTACTCGAAACATAAAAACTTTTAAAAATGTATGCACTTCATGCATATCGTTTTACGTCTATATCCAATCTTTTTACTTCTGTGAGGTATATCTTGAAAGTGGTCTCTCCTAAACTCTGTTGTATACTTCTCTTTAATCGTATCATTCTCTTTGAGCATAAAAAATATTGGAGTTTGGGGAGATTAGGAACATTACAATTTCCCAGATTTTCACTTTCAGAATCCCCTTATATGAGAGCTTTGTGCTTCCTTATAGAGGAAGGATGCATTTTCGATGTAATTTTTTTGACCATATGAAGCCGAAGTTTGTCAGAAAAATGCTTGAATGAGTCGAACTCCTGGCGTTTTTAAGTTATTATATTAATATGTATAAGTATGTACAAATTGATAAACGGTCAATCCAAGGACGAGTTTGATTCAAAAACTGCATCTAGATCTACAATGTAAATGCTACAATGTTCTTTGCGTTTATTTGAGGTTATCTTGTTTATTTCAAATCAAAATTCTGAATTGATTTCCTTTAAAATTTAATGGATATGCACAAATTTGATGTAAGGAACATATATGAAATTTCATCTGACGAATTCTGTGTAGTGTTCGCAGGTAGACAGACATAATTTCAAAAACTCCCTTTTTTAATTCACGATGTCTAGATTCGTACAAAATATCATGATCGAATTTTTAAGCAATTAAAATAATTTTCACAATTTTCTATGAAAGAGAATAAAAATAAAGCTTTTTTCTTCTTTAAGATATTACAAAAAGTTTTACTCACCTCATTTGGCTTTGAAGACATGATATCTTCACGCAGTGATTGAGGCTTTCCAAGACAAGACGGCACTGACGAGGATCTTGAAATGGGAGCTCTAACAGACTGAAGACATAAACCCGGGGAAGACATTGAAAACTGCGAATTGAAACCATTGTCAGAATACGACAAATTTGAGAAGGTCGGTGAAACAAAATTTGTGCTAGCTAAGAAATTCATCGATTGTCCTACAGTAATATTATCTATATCTAAAGCCTGTAATGCACTTATAAAAAATCTGTCCTAAAAGTTCATTTGATATAATAAATACTTAAAGGGAATCAGGAAACACATGCAATAGTTTATTTACAATGAGACGTTGTATTCAGTACCATACTTTTGTTTAAAGTTATTTTGGTGAAAATATTAGAAAAGCAAAAGTGTTTCATGTTTACAGTTGATATATAGTTAATATCACAAACTTTTTTGTTTATATCACACTGGAATTGCAAGACAAAATTTTAACAACAGTTTCATGGGGGCCACGGTGGCCCGGTGGTAAGGTCTCGGCTTCGGAACCGGAGGGTTTCAGGTCCAAGACTCGATTCCACCGAAGAACCGTCGTGTGAGGGGGTCTCTTGCACGTTAAATCTGTCAGGCCAAACGTCCTCCCGCTGGTGTGGCGTGGTGTGGAGAGGGGAGTGCCACTTCAGGTGTCGTCCTCGTCATCTGACCGTGGTTCAAAATTGCGAGCTCCGTCCCAAAATAGCCCTCGTATTGCTTTAAACGGGACGTTAATATAACTAAACTAAACTAAACACAACAGTTTCGCGTTTCATGCAGTATTCCAAATTTATTATCATCATTCCGCTTGAAATTAGGAATAATTGATTAACAGCTCACTGCGGCGGTTCGGTACACTGTACGTTTCAGTTAAGTCAACCCTTGCCAAATGTATATACATTATGAATGGGCAAGTTATCCTTTCATAAATCCTTTCAGAAATGATGATGATTTTACTGTAGGTCGACGTACAGTTACAAAATATTCCATTTGAACTTCTTAGTTACTTTTCATAATTACTGCACTATTCTTGTTAATTCTCTATTCATTTATGGTACCAAAAGATTAATAAAAATATTGAGTTCGGATAAGTTTCTTTCGTTAAATATTTTACACGACGGTTACAAGTGACACTGATATCCAAAAAAATAGTCCGCTTTCATTCTGTGAATTAAGTCTTGCCTGTTAGATGTATCAGCCGTTAGGAGTGAAAAGTCAGATTTAGGAGAGTTTAGTTGCATTAACGTCCCATTTTGAAGCAACACTAGGGATATTTTGGGACGAACCTCGTAAGTTTGAACCGTGGTCAGACGACACTTGAGTTGGCATCCCCTTTCCAAACTTTCACTCCACACTAGCGGAAGGACGTTTGACCCTGATGGATTTAACACGCACCAGACCCACTTACACGGCGGTTCTTCAGTGGAATCGGGCCTCGAACCTGCAACCCTCCGATTCCGAAAGTTAGTCTTTAATACCAAGCTACCGCGTCCACAAGGTGAAAGGTCAGAAGTCCTAGTTTTTATAAAATATGTAAATCGATAAATAAATATGATATTAAGTTTAGATGACGATGTTTATTGAACGAGGACAGAAATGAAGCTTCATGAATGTGAAATACCAGTCATATTACACTTATTGTAGATAGATTTGTTGGAAAAATATTTATACTTATGATTATACCATATGAATTAGTGGGTGATTCAAAAGTCCATTGCCATTTAAATTCACGGAATAATTCACTTTCAATAATTCACGGAATAATGTAGGTGGAGATGTAAAAAAGGACACATATACATTCAAATGACAAGGGGATTTATTGAAACAAAGAAGTGCAAAAAATGCTCTAGAAACGGCACTTCAAATTAAAAAAAAAAAAACCTAAACAGTGGCACAAACACCCATGTGGATTAGGACGTATAGAGTGCAGATCTGCTTTCTTGACCTAGGATCTAGGGTTGCAAGGCATATATCCAGATTAAGTGGTCAACCAACGCAGAACCCCAACGCTCAGTTTCCAAGCATGCCTGGTCTTTAGTTTATCGACCCACTAGAAGGATGAAAAGCTGAGTCGACCTTGCCTAGTCGAAGATCGAACCTCAGACCTGTGCGTTGAGAACCACTACACCACTGGGTTTCGTGGGACTTCATATAACAAAAACAATTATTAGCATTATAAGTGAATTTTAGCAAAATCTATGTTTTTCATAACAAATGCTCAACATGTTGTCCGTTATTTATCAACAATATCAGTAGATGAGGAACAATGTTGTGAACATCATTGGTTTATCTGTAAAAGTGGTGAGGAATCTCTGTCGTTGTTCCTTTTTATCATTTTTAATGAAGTAGTAACTTCAGGTAAACTCACAGCCAATAATGACACAGATTAAGATCTGGGGATCCAGGAGGCCAATCATGACGAAAGTAGACGCTCGGTTGCTGTGCAGCAAACGATATAAGCAAGATATCTTTCATTTACGTGGCAATATCGGGTGAAGTGCCATTCGGCATAAAGTGGTACCTTCCAGCAGCAGCCAGACTAGGGATGATACGATTTTGTGATAATCCAGTGTACTTCTCTTCCTTTGCACTCACAGTTCGTAAAGCGGAACCAAGCATTTCTTCGAAAAGAAAAAAAAAAGAGTTCTAATTAGGTTATTTGTTAGTCCTTTTTCAAACTTTTTTTTTTTTTTTTCGTTTCGATAAAGCCCTACGTCATTTCAAGCATATGTGACAATTTTTACCTTTCTACCTGCATTATTCAGTGAATTATTGCAATTTGGAATGTTAATGGAATTTTGAAACATTCCGTATTTATCAATAGATTTAAAAAAAACTAAATGGGAGTAGTAAAATACAGGATTTTCTATCGATATGCTCAATAAATCTTTCGCTTACTTATGTTTAAGTTGTTGCTTCGATAGTACATATATTAAACCTAGAACGGTGCAAACCCGATTCCCACTTATGACATGCCAAACCGAGGAATGTTTCACATTTTGTTTTTATTTATTTATTTTTAGTTCAGAACTTTGTTTTTAATAATCATCGGTTAAGTTTTTTAATACCTTATATTAGTCGGCAGGAACTAATGGTAAGAAATCGCACACTAATGTTTTCAAATTTTTACAAACCATTAGATTTTTTGCATTCTGTTTAGATGTTGATTTTATTCGCTTCAAAACTTGACTGTTATTCGTGTGAAATATTTTTATGTTCTTCCATCAGTTTTATTAAAGAATTAATAGACCTTTGCTTCTTAAATATGACTTTAATACATTTTTACTGCTTCATATACACTGAAGTGACAAAAGTTATGGAATAGCAATATGCAAATATACAGATGACATTAGTATCGCAGCGAAAAAGTATAAATGCGCAGTTCGTTTTCCAGAGCTTTCACTTGTGTTCAAGTTATTCATGTGAACAGGTTTTTCGTGATTTATGATGGCACGACGAGAATTAACAGATTTTGAACGTGGAATGTTAGTTGGAGCTAGACGCATGGGTCATTCCATTGCGGATATCGTTAGTGAATTCAACATTCCGAGATCCACAGTATCAAGAGTGTGCCGAGAGTATGAAATTTCAGGCATAACATCCCATCATGGACAGCGCAGTGGGCGACCATCTGCACTTAACGACCGAGACCGCCGACGTCTGCGTAGAATGGTCAATGTTAATAGACACGCAACACTTCGTCAAATAACTGCAGGAATCAATGTGGGATGTATGAGGGACGTGTCCGATAGGACTGTGCGGCGAAATTTGTCTTCCTTGGGCTATGACAGCAGAAGACCGACTCGAGTGCCTTTACTGACAGCACGATATCGCCTGCAGCGACTCTCCTGGGCTCGTGACCATATCGACTGGTCCCTAGACCAGTGGAAAACCGTGGCGTGATCAGGTCACGAATCGTGAGTCACAATTTCAGTTGTTACGAGCTGATGGTAGAGTTCGAGTGTGGCGCAGATCCCAAGAAGCCATGAACCCAAACTGTCAGCAAGGCACTGTTCAAGCTGCTGGTGGCTGCATAATGTTGTGGGCTGTTTTTACATGGCATGGACTCGGTCCTCTGGTGCAACTGAACCGATCATTGACTGGAAATGGTTATGTTCAGCTGCTTGCAGATCACTTGCAGCCATTCATGGACTTCACGTACCCACACAACGATGGGATTTTTATGGATGACAATGCACCGTGTCACCGGGCCAGAACTGTTCACGATTGGTTTGAAGAACATTCCCGACAATTCCAGCGCATGATCTGGCCACCTAGATCGCCTGATATGAATCCCATCGAGCATTTATGGGACATCATCGAAATGTCCGTTCGTGCCCAAACTCCCGCACCATCCACACTTTCACAATTATGGACGTCTATACAAACAGCATGTCTCAATATTCCTGCAGAGGACTTCCAAGGACTTGTGGACTCCATGACAAGTCGAGTTGTTGCACTTCGCCGGGCAAAAGGAGGACCGACACGATATTAACAGTCATCCCATGACTTTTGTCACTTCAGTGTACAAAAGATATATTATAATCGGTAGCTTTTCTGTCTTGAAAATGCTACGAGATTTTAACGAAACTCCTTGTTTCTAACCTCCCTGAGTTTGAAAAATGCATTTAAAGAATTATATCTGCTTGTTTGAGTGCGATCATGATAGTTCAATTTTGTGTGAGCGCGTGTGCGAAAAGAATGAATTTGATATGCGGTCTTTACAACGCAGTCAACACTTTATGATTTTACTATTCCCAATTTTAAATTATCATTATTAGGTAAGTTTAAAACAGTTTCTATTTGAAATTGTTTTTCACAGTATATACAATTGTTCTAAATTTTAAAAGTTGTGACTAAGTGATCGACCAAACAAAAAAAATGTTAGCCAGCTCTAAAAATTTTTATAATTTAAATAAGATCACGAACACAAACATTTACAATTAAATATGAATTATTCAAAATTATAACACGCACACACAGGTGGTGACGAAATATGCTATATCTCTGATGGCTGAAAATTGAGAGTGTTTAGGTTGGTGCCGCTAGAGCCACGCCTAGTTATTACAAAGTATAAATATTCGCATCGAGGCTCTTTAATGCATTGACTGCCATGTGATTCCCCTTTAGTATGCAATAACGTTATCCTTTTCTCTATTACAACTGATATGTAGAAAAGAAGGGGTAATTTGATCAGAATGATGACCTAAATCACAGCCGAAATCATTGCAACTAACATATTAATTCATAGAAAAACGCTCGTTCAGAAGAATATGAAGTATTATGAAAATAAATTACCATCCATGGGTGTAATACTCGTAAATATCTTTCATATGTAGGTACAGTACTTGAAAATTACACTTACCACGAAATAAAGCGAAAAGTTTTGCTCTTTAAAAGTTAGTTTTGAAGAGAGTACTTTGATTTGAATTTTCCAGTAGATATTCAGTTGATTTTCCAGTAGGATTATATTATTACTAAATTATTTTATTTACATTAAAGAAAAATAAACTTATTGATTTTCTTTTGAAAATATATTTCCCAACGAAGTAAATTATCATTTTATTACTTTCTTTATTAATGTGCTGCAATTTAATTTATTCCATAATGTTCTGGAGTTGTTCCATACAGTTCTGGTACTTATTCCATACTGTTCTGGTACTATTCTTTGGCTAAGCTGCACCACTCACATTACTGTTTCATAGATAAATCATCATGTAGTAACGAAATATAAACCGTTCCACAAAGGCAATAAATCAAGTAAATATTTTGAAGCAGATGAAATTGAATATTTTACGAAGTTTAAGTAAGAATCTGTGGTTGGATTTGGATTTTAATGGCGCAAACGCCAGACATGGCTCTACTGCCCCAAGACAATCTGTGATATTGGAAAATGTTCAAATGCAGAATGGCTAATGCAGAGCTGCTAACCGACAAAATGAGTGAGTGAGTGAATGAACTGTATGAATAAAGCCTGTCCCATGAAAAGTGTTGTCACGCATGAATAGCTAAGATGTACTCTTGTCCCTAGATGGCTCCACTGTAAAACGAGAGACGCTCTCACAGCTTAAAATCGCTGATGTTCATCTGCGGTTTTGGTTTGACAAGTACCATAAGAAGCAATAACGTATGTCCTAGTTACTGAGAAAGCAAATGTTCTTGTGTCTGGTGTAATGGATGCAGCATAAAACAAGGCTTTGTAGTTAAAAAGTATTAATATTTATCAGCATGTATGAACTGATTATCTGTGAGCGTGTTTGAATCGTATGCACTAGGATGGATTTGAATACCAGTTGGCACAGATATTCATTAGCTCTCAGTGAATTTATTGGAATATTCAAGTTTTTACGACCTTCTGAAAAAGGTGGAATATGTTTTGCGAGATTATAAGCTTTCCCATTGCAATTTCTGCACAAAGCACTTTACAAAAAATATTTTTAATCATCTTAAAAATAAATAGCTTTGTAATGATATCAAGTTCATTGCAAAACTATTTTTCTGATTTTAAATTAATTTCTGAAAATTGATTCAAACAATTTTTATCAGTTCCATTTTTGATCGTAATCATAATTATATTTCACTATTAAACGTATTACCTATTCACTGTTTAATCGTATTTATTATTCGAGTACTTTTTACCAAAGTTAATTAGCTTTTTGCAGTCACTTCTATTTTTACTTTTAATGCGTTAAGTGAAGAGAAAAGAAAAATAACCGTCTTTCAAAATCGTTACAATTTTTTTAACCGTTTGGCTTAAAATTACTGAAAGATGAGATAAAATAAAGATTTTAATACGTTCAATTTTTATTGGGTTTTTTTTTCAGCTTGAGTTCATCCAATAATATTTTATTTAGTGACAGTTAGTCTTTAGTTTAGTTTAGTTTAGTTAGTTTTTACATTATAATTTATAATATCCCATCAATTTCAAAATCATGCTTTTTTAAAAATATGTTCAACATTTTAGTTCTTCATTTATTAATTATAGATATTTCTTCTTTAACATCATTGTTCAAGATTTCAACTGCTTGCTCCCGTTAACTATTGCTTTTGCGTCACGAAGTTTAATTTCTAAACAGATTAATTTTCAAAAGAGTGTAATGAAATATTCATAAAGTGACTGAAATAAAAATTTGACTCTTCAAAAATAAAATGGTTATTGAAAGCAGAATAAAATTTTCACAAGATGAAAAATATCCTCTCACTCCCAAGCCATTGAAAATTTTGGGTTCTATTTCTTATCTGTACACGCATTGGTATTTTTTTCACAGCCTACCTTGCATTTTATCGCTTAAAAATATTTGTACATTATTTGAATTTTTAATTAGAAATTTATCTTGTGGTATCTAATATAGGGGTGTCCGATAAGTTGCTTCCCTATTTCTTATATGAATTGAATACATAATATTTACCGTTTAAAATATTTATTTTGTTATATAAAGTGCCCTTTTGTTCTATTACTATCTTCCATTTCTCGGGAAGCCACATTATGCCTTCTTTCCAAAACCTTTGCGTTTTAGACAAATAATCCTCGAGATGCGCGTTTATTTCACCGATTTAAAGCGGTAACCACGAATAGAATTTTTAAGATAGAAAGAAATAATTAGATGGTGCAAGATCTGGAGAACAAGCAGGATGCAGCAAGACATCCTAATCAAACTAGGAGAGCTTTTCTCTTATGGCTAGTGCAATATGTGGTTTCGAATTGTCATGATGAAAATAATGGCTTTTCGACTCGTTAATTCTGACCGTATTTTTGCTACGACAGCTTTCAATTGATCCAGTTAATGACAATATTTCCTAGAATTTATTTTTTCACATTGAGGAAGGAGATCGTAGAAAATTACGCTTTTCCAATCCCACCAAATGGACAAAAGAGCTTTAGGTGTTGCCCCGGCTTTGTGACAGTGAGGTTTATTGTCCTTACACCAAGTGCTTCTTCTATGCACATTTTCATATAAAATACAAGTTTCGTCTCCAATAACAAACCTCGTAAGATAGCGCGACGAGAAAACTTTTAGGACTCCCTAATATATAATTATTCAAAGTAAATTCTAGGTCTATTAATGACACTAAAGAGCTTTTATATTCCTTTATCTTAACATGGTTAATCTCTTAATATTCACCAGCTTAGAAATGCCAGCAAAAATCTAGACACTCAGTGCATTTCCATCAGCCATTTATTCATGCCTAGTCTTTATTCATATATGAAACATTTCAGACTAGATAAGTTCGCACCAAAACCTGTAGAGTAGTAATTGCGGCTTTGAGTCTGAAAACTTACAAGGTTGAATATAAAAACTGTATGGTATAAAAGTAAGTAATGTCCTTTTCCATGAAGATAAATGCAGAAGTATCTGTGGGTGTTACGATTAGTTATATTATTCTTTCAATATTCTAATATAGAATAATTGAAGATAATACATTTTAAAGAGACTTAAAAGAACATCGTAATCAAAAATAAGAATGTTTTTTAATTAAAATCGAAAAATTACAAAATAAAACAATCAATGTAATCAAATAAACTTTAGCAAATTAAATGCAAATTATTACATTAAAATATGTCTCCTAAGAATGGATAAAACTATACCATTATATTCATAAGCCATGTTTTGAGATATGTCCATTAGCAAACGGGTCGTTTATCTTTCAGAAAATATATTGAGTCATTCTATCAGTTAACCACATTCTCAGAAGATCTTGAAACTTCATGGATGCTCTGGTTGCATTCGGAGCTAAATTTTATTGGATATTAAAAACTTACAAGAGATCCACTCTGTGATCCATGAAGAATGGGAAAGTTTAATGTTCAATACAAGATAATTTTGAAAGAAACTTTCAGTCTGCTTTAACTAGCATCCATTGAGAAACTGATGAAACAGCAATTTTAGATTTATACAAGGCAAACTAGCCCATTGTGTTAACCATACTTTGTATTTCGGCTGAAACTGCGTCATATTTCGATTGTTTACGTACAATTATAAAAATTATCAATGATAACAATAGTCAGTATTTGATCTGGATCATGGAGAAGTAATTAAAACCAATGTGGAGGAACAATCCATCCATTCTAATAAATAATAAATTCAAATATCGAAGCTTTAACAGTCGGAGCTATCATCCGTAAAGTCTGAAGTCATAGTATTTTCTAATGTCGGAGGAAGGGAAGAATTTTGAGCAGTTACAGCCTCAAAATGTGGAGCATGTGAACCAACCAAATTTAAATAGGTGGATGCGGTTTGATCACTTGTAACTGCCAAATGCGAAGTAGTAAGGGTCTGCGAATTTGAAGCATTTTCAGAAGTAATTAGAGCGACATCAGCAGGTGATGTCAGATCACTGAAGATTGGCGAACGTAAAGTTGTAAGAGTTGAATTTGAATAAGTAGCAGTATCCAAAACTGCTGTGACATCACTCGGAGACGCTTGATCACTACTAAATGGCGAACCCGAAGCTGCAAGCGTCTCCGAATTCGAAGCACTGGGAGGAGAAACAATTGGAGAGGGTTCAGCCGGCGTTGTCGGCACACTGCTAAATGGCGAGAGTGTAGCTGTAAGCGTCTCCGAATTCGAAGCACTGGGAGGAGAAACAATTGGAGAGGGTTCAGCCGGCGTTGTCGGCACACTGCTAAATGGCGAACCCGAGGCTGTAAGGGTCTCCGAATTCGAAGCACTGGGAGGAGAGGGCTCAGCCGGCGTTGTCGGCACACTGCTAAACGGCGAACCCGAGGCTGTAAGCGTCTCCGAATTCGAAGCACTGGGAGGAGAAACAATTGGAGGGGGCTCAGCCGGCGTTGTCGGCACACTGCTAAATGGCGAGCGTGTAGCTGTAAGGGTCTCCGAAGCACCGGGAGGAGAAACAATTGGAGAGGGTTCAGCCGGCGTTGTCGGCACACTGCTAAATGGCGAGCGTGTAGCTGTAAGGGTATCCGAAGCACCGGGAGGAGAAACAATTGGAGAGGGTTCAGCCGGCGTTGTCGGCACACTGCTAAATGGCGAGCGTGTAGCTGTAAGGGTATCCGAATGTAAATAAATAGCAGTGTCCAAAACTGCTGCGACATCACTCGGTGACGCTTGATCACTACTAAACGGCGAACCCGAAGCTGTAAGCGTCTCCGAATTTGAAGCACTGGGAGGAGAAACAATTGGAGAGGGCTCAGCCGGCGTTGTCGGCACACTGCTAAACGGCGAACCCGAGGCTGTAAGGGTCTCCGAATTCGAAGCACTGGGAGGAGAAACAATTGGAGAGGGTTCAGCGGGGGGATTCGGTTCACTGCTAAATGGCGAACGTGTAGTTGTAAGGGTCTCCGAATTTGAAGCAGTTGGAGGAAAAATACTTGGAGCAAGATCAGCCGGTGATGTCGTATCACTAATAAATGATGAATGTGAAGCTGTAATAGTCTCTGAGGCACTTGCAGCTGAATGAAACGACGTCGTTGTTGAGCTTCGATGGAGCAATGAATTGTTAGAGCTGCTAGCCGCTTGGGCAGAAGCTGCATTTGCAATAAACGTTGGAGTGCATGTAAGGAACGAAATTGGCGCATTTAAAGTAGACGGGTCTCTATAACCGACAAATGGAGGCATTGAGGAATGAATGTTTTCTGATCTTATAAGATGAAGGGATGAAGAACTGGCTGTCGGTGTTTGTGAAGTTCTTGAAAGAGAGGAATAATTTTGATTTAGTTCAGTTAAACTTTGTGGTAGTGTAAGTTCATAAGTGGAAGGTCTGTTATAAATGAATGGCATATTTTCAGAGATAACATCGTTCCTCGACGATGGCATACTCATTGATGCAATAAATCTTTCATATCCCTGAAAGAAAAAAAAAAGAACAATGTGTGTATACAATATGTAATAAGTGAATTTTTTACAATGCATTTTATTCTGCTTAAGACCAGCATGGGATATAATTTAAGTTTATATATCTTTTGACTAGAGATGTAAAATGGATGCACAGAAAAAGATATTTTAAGTAATTAGATATAAAAGGTTACGAAAAGAGATGAAAATAATTTAAAGTAATTAGAGTTGCTTCTTGTAGAAATGCTCATAATGCAAATATTTTCTCCAATACACAAGCAGAATATTAAGGAAGTGAGGAGAAATTACATGTTCCACTTCATAATTTTCAAAATCCTGTTTCATTCTAGAAGTGTGGAAAGCATCCATTTAATCTTGAAAAGCTGTTCTGGAAATTTATATATATCGACTGAAAGATGGGCATGATCTGCGAGAATGCTAAATTCTTGATATTTCACTTCATACCAAACAGTAAGCAGAATAAGGCTTGTTATATAGATTTTAATTGATCGGTAATTTGATTTTAATTGATCGGTAATTTGATTTTAATTGATCTATTGTAGCGCACTGATGTAAAATAGAAGTTATACATTAAACAAAAAATAAACCCGTAGTTCAACTGCCGTTGGCTTTAGCAATACAATCGTTGACTGTCATAGTAGTCGAAGGCACTTATACATTGTCGAGCAAATACAAGCATGGATGATCAAATGCATGTTTAACAACCCTATTTTCTACAATTTTAGAGTTTATTTTCTCAAATATTTATTATTCGTGTGTAAAATACAGTTGTAATACGATTTATTTTTCCTCTCGTATTGCGAAAGAATCTTAAATATTGATGATGAAATTCTAATTGCATTAATGTAACAGAGGCTTGCTTTGTGGAAAAATCCGACACATTTAAGATAAATCCATGGCATGATATTTTAAGGAAGTTCGTAGTGACCTTGATATGTTGGAAAAAAAGAATTTAGTTTGTCTTGCTTTCTTGCACACACTTATACAAAAAGTCGTAAAATGCTCGAATTGGCAATTTTGTCTTAGCAAAGTATCTTCATGACATACGGTGTTTTTGGATTTCTTAATTTGTTTCCTTATCACTGCAACAAAAGAGATTGGCTATTATTAAATTTTATTTGTAAATATGTGTATAAAAATGCACACACACACACAATTTAATACTATACTCGGAAATTAGCAACAGTGTCGCTTTTAAAAAAGTTTTATCCTTGTAATTTCTAACGTTACTATATTTTTCAATTAAATACCAATTATACGAAGAAAAAAAATTCTCTTAAAATAGAATATTAAATGAAAAAGTGTTACTTTTTCAATTATCAGTGTCATGGTTATCAGATTTTTATATCTTGGACATTTTGACGGATAATCCTGGCACTTCAACCTAAATATTTACACAGAATATGCTTCATGTGGTTTACTATTCTGTTTATAACAATGAGAAATTCCCCTCCCCCATGTCTAACCAGTTAGTATCGTTACGTGTCCCTTGTCAGTACGGCTCACAGTAGAAGGTGACGAGTAAGTACCTGTTGGAATGTTTTCTAACAGGATTACGATATTAATTAGAATTGATGAAGATCAATACCTGGATGTAAATCTTTATAAAATGAATATTTTAGCTTACAGTTTCTTGTTCCAAAGTAAAAGTTACTAACACTAGATTAAAAAACTATACTATTATAAAAATAAAATGACATGCTGAAGCAGTAGTCAAAAATTGATTAAATTAGAAATTCACTGAAAAAATTACCAATTCTGAGTACAAAACAAATGATATATTTACAGTGATTACAATGAGAGAAATACCATTAAGGTTTGCTTCCCTCGTCGGATGATCCATTAAGGAACGCATTAATCATTACCATTGGTTTTAAATTTAACGCAGCAGATTTTCAACAGTAGGTACCATGATATCAAGAACTAACCCTTTATCTTGAAGCATTTCTTCCTATACATTCTTAAGTAAATTATGACGTCTACTGATTAATTCAATTAATTAACATAGCAGATTTTTAACAGTAAGTATAATGACCAGATACCGAGGAGTAACCTATTGTCTTGAAGCTTTTCTTGCCTAGAATATTCTTATTGACCAGTGATTAATTATGACGAATTTTCACTAATTAGAATAGATGTTATTTCTTTCACATGTCTCCGATGAGATCAGCATGGCTGGTAGCGACGGCTGTAAGAGACTAAAAAATGTACCAACTACAGACTAACAAATTGTCACATTTCCCTAATTGCCAACCAAGATGGCAGTTAGGGAAATGTGATGACCAAGATGACCAAGTTTCTTAGCTACATTTTGCTTAAAACTATGCAAGATGACCATTTGGATGTTATGTTATCTGGACTGTAGGGTTTTTTTTTTTGCTTTTTAACATTATTGTATCAATGGTTTGTAAGCTCCGATTTTGGAGATTTATCTGCTTTATTTTCACCAAAAAGCAGTTAACCGGCAAATCTGATTTTGGCTTCGTTTACCGTTTCAAATTGGACGATTCTTAACTATCTCCATCTCACTTGATTACTTTTAATGTCCGTTATCAAATACTAATCTGCAGTTAAATGTGCACTCACATACGACATGTTTTTTGTTAGATGCGAAAGATTTATCAATCATGTATCTTTGGTTTGGTTTAACGGCGCAAAGGCCATATTTGGCCACGCTGCGCCAAACGCATTATGTATCTTTGGAATTTCATCAGATCTCGTATTTTTATGCCTAGAGGGATGGATAGTAACATGGATGAATTTGATCAAGACAATGAGATACTTTCTTTTGCACGTTAATTGCTAAAAACTTAGGATTCCACGGTAAAAGTATAGTTTAGTGTGCCCTTGCTGCACTAAGGACGCCACGTCGCCAATAAAAGATGGAGAACAAAAATTTTTTTTTTTCAAAACAGTTACGGTTATCATTTTCTACATTAAAATTATGATCTTTACTGCTAAGTTGCTTTATCCAAGATTTTTTTTAAACCTTTGGGATCTTTATCACTACTTATTTTAACTATTCCTTTAAAAAAGAAGTTTCTCAAACCTGCTACGCCGACTTGTAGCAGGTTTGTAGAAAGATAATTGTGTAGAGTAAAATTAAATGTATGGGATGACTTCGGCATATTAAGAAGGCACAGGACATAATTTTTTCAGCTTAACGAAAACGTCCTACGGCTTAGCTAGCAGAGAGTGGGATCCTTCTAGTAGTAGCTTTTTTAATTCATTAAACATAAGGACTGTGTGGATAAAAGGATTAGTACGTTATCAGAAAAAAAAACCGAAGAAACAATCAAACCATTCCCCATACAAAATGTCAAACAACCATCCTTTTCCCAACTTCATTAACGTACAATAATATATTATATATATTCCATTTATCCTTCATCGATTCTGAAAGTTCAAAATATTTTCTGTCATCCCTTCACAGATCCGTTCTTGAACAATTAATGACAAAGAATTACCAAGGAAACCATCGGATTTAAAAAAAATAATTACGAAAAGTGCAAGGAATTCCAAAGCAGGTGATATCTAAAACGTCCTTCGTCACACAGTTAAGTACCAACAAGATAAATATTTATCGTTTGTATTTTGTATTCACATTAAAAATAACATAGTGTCTTATTAACATTAAAATTTATAATGTAAAACGACATCAAAATTTGATATTTATCATTTTAATTTTACATTTTTCATAAAACATTTGTAGTTCCTGTACAACTCAATCGCTGTAAAAAGTAGTACACAAAACAGCATTTCAGTTCCTGTAAGATCGTTCCGTTGATTTTCCATATTGGCGACAAACTCGGGGGCACACTCAACTACTCTTCAACCGACGCCTCGATTTCTGTCCAAATATGAAACGCGATAAACTTTTCCCTATAGGCATTTAATTATTTGTATCTTGTCAAATAATTTTCTAAATTCAAAATCTTTAATGGTTCATAATATAAACATTGAACGTAATAAAACAATTATTACACTGTTTACCTTAAAATTGATTATTTTTGTTAATTAGTTTACATTTTTTTTCAATGAGTATTTTTCAAGTTATATATAAGTAATCAAAATCCAAGGCTCTTTTAACTCACTACCAAATTTTTAGGATAAATATTGAAATACGCTATAAAAATGTTTGAAAACCTAAACTTTATACAAGAACGATGAAATTTTAGCGCTTCATTTTTGTATTGAGTTTGCCTCTATAATTACCAAACAGGCTGCCAAAATTGTATTTAGTGCAATTAAGACAAGAAATAACTGCATAAATGTAAACGTAATTCATAAATATTTGAGAATATTAAAAATATATTTTTTTTAAATTGATCTTTAACCGATACTATCAGTATCTAATTATTTATTTTTAAAATATGTTATTGTATTTTGTTAAAAGTGAAAAATAGTATGCCCTTTACTGCGGCAAGGATGCCAAGCCGCCAATAAAGATACATTCCTGAGAAAAGGTTAGTTACCACTTTGTTTTATAATTATGATCTTTGCTGATAAGAATTGTAATTTTTATTTTAATTTGAGTATTATTTGATCTATATCTGAGATTTTTATTTATATATTTTTAAACCTTTGGATCATTATCAATGCTTATATTCGTAATTATGAAGTTTTTCAAACCGGCTGAGTGAAGATCAAAATGTAGAACGCGCAATGCCTTTCGGCATCTGAAGAAGGCATCAAGCATAATTTTTTAACAACAAAAAAAAAACTACTGCTTTGCTAGCGGCAGGTGAGGGTACATAGTAGCTTCCCTAGAACAGTGAAAATAAGTACTGCGTGGATAACAGGAATAGGACATACAAACAAACATCCTTTTACAATTTCATCAACTTATAAATATATTTATGTTCTCCTCGTCTTCCATCCATTCTGTAGGTTCGAAATACTGTTTTCCATTTTGTTTACCCGACAACCCATTCTTGCACAATTGCTGACATAACAAATTATCAAGGGAATAAACCGTTAGAAGAATTAAAAGATCTGCGAATAATTCCGTTGCAGTTGACTTTTAATGTAAGAATGAAGACGATTTCGTAAAGTGAGAATTCAAACGATTTTTTAAAGTGCTCCGACAATTAAAAATGGCAAAAGAATCAACATTTTCTGTTCGTATTTACATAAAAAATAAAATTGTAGCCTCTTATTAGTTGTAAAATTTTTTTAATTATACTAAAGAACAAAATTAAAATTTAATCATTTCTCTTTTATTATTTTTTAATTTAACATTTATCATAAAATAGCAGTATTTCATGTACAATTCAACCGTTGTAAAAAGTAGTAAAAACAGCATTAGGGTTGCTAGAGAAGTGTTCCTTTGGGCAGTCATATTGGCGAGAAATTTGGGGTCGCACTATGCTTCACTTCAACCTGTATTTTTTTTACCATTTAATCTTTTAATATTTTTATGATATTCATTAAATTTTTTCTTGTAAGATATAATTAATGAGAAATGGATGGTATTACTGGTTATTAATATTAATAATTATAATCTACTATAAAGTAAAAGCTGAGTCTGTCAAAGTTAATAACTGTGACATTTGTTTTTTCAAACTGAATTCACTTACAACTGCAGAATACAAACGTACACCATTAGTATTACGCAGAAATCGAGTGGATATATTAGATTTTATACTGTGGAATTTGGATTCGAGTTGATATTTGATATGAAGACTTATCCAAATCAGATACTGGCCAAGATAATTATTGGAGTTACAGATAATTGAAAATAAATCACTTATATAGTACACTCCCGAATATCCAATTCACGACTATCCGGCATAGTTCTGTTTTATCGTAATTAAATAAGGAAGGTGAGGGGTTGCAGAAGCAGTCATCTATTACAGACTTTTTGAAAAAAAATAAGTTTTGATTATCTTAAGAAGACCTTTGCATATCTGTATTTATCGGTGAAAAATAAAATCAGTTTGAATCAATTTTCTTAAGAACAAGGCATGATTCAAGGTTAACTTTAATGTTTTTGTTTCCTGCATTTAAATTAGGCATTATAGAATTTATGTTAAAATGTTATATTCTTTAAGTTGCTTTTTCGTCTACTAAACTCTTGAAATATACAGTGCAATTAATAAAGGCATATGTAAACTGCCAGTACATAGTTTTCAATTTCAACTCAACTCGTTACCGGCAACGGCTTCTATGACTCATTGGGTCACGACCATGTTCGAATTCTACAGGGCTTGAGATAAATGAAGGATTCCATAAGAAGCGAGAAAATACGTAATACCTTTGGTAAAAAAAACTTTTTCTCATAATGATGAGCAAAGGAGGAAGTTTCTAGAATTCTGATCTATCCAGCTTTTATTATTATCCGGTCTGTTACTTCCGCCACATTGGATCGGATACTCCAGAATATACTGTATTGATAACTATTATACTCCTTAAACTAGAATTCATAAATTACCTGGTCTCTTCGTTGCTTAGCTGGAGAAGTACAAGGTTGGGAACTCGACAATGTTCTTTTAGAGGACGGCGAAAGGAGAGTTCTGGTACTTGGTCGAGTGGAAGTTGCATCAAATTTGGTTCTTAAATCTAACGCAGCAGATGGAGAACAACAAGGCTGTACTGCTTGAAAGGCTGGAGAAGTGGGAATTCTAGCACTAGGTGAAACTGGAGTCGTCTTGGATTTAGTTCTTAAAGACAAGGCAACGGATGAAGTGGAAGTTCCAGAACGAGGCGGTGTTGTTTCAAAGGCCGGAGATTCAGAAGTTCCAGCAGTCGGTGAATGGGGGTCTAACGTGGATGCAATTGTTAAATCTATGGGAGAAGATGAGGAGGAATCAAGTGATATTGTTTCGAATGCCGGAAAAGAGGGAATTCTGGCAGTCGGCACAGTGGGAGTTGTATCGGATGCAGTTGTTAAATCTATGGGAGCAGATGAAATGGAACACGGCGGTTCAAAAGTTCTAGAAGATGTTGATATGGAAGTACTGTCATCCACATAAGACTCAGACGGAGGTGGAGTGGAAACTCTATCAGTTGAGGAAGTTGAAGCTTGTGAAGCAGAGTTTCTGCCAGGCGACGACATCGCACCAGTCTCTACACATTCACAGAAAGAGCAAATGTCTCAACGGCTTCATAAAGGGATTTACCTTACTGTTTCGGTTAATAATTCTTCTTTAAGGAAGCTGATGAATTCAGACAGTTATTTATTTACAATACAATAATTTATATGGCGTCGCACTTGAGCTCTATATTGCATACTTGATAGTATTCCTATTGAATGCACCAGCTGGACCTTAAGAATTAAATATTTTAGAATCAATGTTTAACTACTTCTCTGTCAAGCCTATTATTCGGGCCAGCTATCTAGTTAGATGCCACCTTCTTTGCTGTCTCTTAACTATAATAGAGAAGGGTTCATCTAATTATATAGATGGTTCGGTACAATTACATGTTATCTGTAGCGGACAAGCGTGTTATGCGGTAGTCAATGTATTAAATCTAAAACTTGAGCCAGAATAGTACTCGCATCATCATCATCATAAGTTCAGAACTTTTCTCATTATGATTTCCAAGCTATCTTAAAGCCTACAGTTGCAACTTTATAGATATTTATCATTTTAAGAGAAGTATGTAACTTGGCTGCAATGAAACTGTCGTGTTTTATAACCAGAATGTGTTATAAGAACACAGTTAGCTAGAAAATCTGTCCTTTTAGGTACATGACAAAAAATAAGCGTAGAAACCTAAAAAAAAGCTGTATAAAAGAGAATAAAAAGAAATTGACGATTAAAGTTTCAGATATACTTTATAATGTCAATAAGGGGAATTAAATTTCCTCAGCATTTAACTGAAAATAAGTTTGCATCTTATGGTTCACAGTTCATTATTTCGCCGCACTGCTCCAAAACAAACTCTAATTATAAATCCTATGAGTGTGAAAAATAAATTGTTATCATAAAAGCATTTATTAAAGTTTTAATGGTAACAACCTTAAAATTTGGCATGATGGCAAAATAAAATAAATGTAATATAAAAGAAAAATAGTAAAAAAATTTAATTTATGGATCAGAACAAATGATTTTTAAATTTGTAGACATAAATATAAAGAATTCAACAAATCCAAATGAAATTATTTTCAAAAAATCCGAAAAGGTGGATTTTATAATATAAAATGTTACGTTTGTAAAGATGGTTTTACAGACGTAGCGGATTTATAAGGGGTGATCAGCTGGCAGGAAAGACTGTGAAATAGACTTACGTGTCTAGTACAAGATAATCAGAATTTTGTTACATTAAAGCTGAATAAAATGTTAAAAGAATGATGTATAACAAGTGTTTATTAGATCGAAAATAAAATCTTTATAATACATTTTCATTAAGACTTCACAAATTTCGATCATGCATTGGCAGAAGGCAAATTTCAAACACAGAATATATTCGTATACATTAAAATTTTTGTACGGATGAAAGGACTGAAGGCTTGCCAAAGAAAAAGTGAAAAATTTTAGTGAGAGAAATTATCTATATTGAAAAGCTGGAAGCATATTTAGCATAAATTTTATTGTATCGAGTGCATCACTCTAGTATCTTATCTTCAACTATTCATTTTTGAATGAATAATATGGGGAATCCGTTGACGAACAATATGTGAATTTGCATTTTCAGTGATTAATATAATTAAGATAACATATCGTTCTCATCGCAGTGTTTTTAACTGTTGATATTCAGCGCATTATTTCACATTATGTTTGTTTCTTGCTATTATTAGTATTATCATATTTGAAAATACGTAAACAAGTACATAGTTCGTATTTATTATTAAGTTGTAATTAATATTGTAGACCATTTTTTTAACTCGCAATAGCTAAGCCATTAGGTGAACAACACCTTGAAAAAATTGAAAGACGAACCTTAGTTACCTTAATCTTAAGAAGTACCTTTAGTCACCTTGGTTAAGTCCGTTGCTGCTCTGAAGTTATTCAATCTATTTCTGTATTCAGAAATGAAATCGATTAGGCAACAATCTGTCAAGATGGTTAGCAGTTCCTGTTTTATGTTCACTTCTAGATTTTTTATTCATTCCAGTTATCGAGTTAAATGCATAAAATTAAAAGATAATTTCAGAATCTGAAATTATCAATAGTAAAAAAAATTATCAATGCACTAAATTAAAAAGTAATTTCAGATTCTAAAACCATCGATAGTAAAATAAACTATCAATGCAATTAATACTCCTTTATTCGATCACATAAAATTATAAAACTATCATTTTGAATGACTGTTGCCTAATCGATTTCAATTCTGGAAATTAAAATATAGAAAATGGAGGTCCCGAAAATAAATCAAGAGAAGAGAAATATAGATTTTAGATGCACACAAAGAATGAGATTTCTACCAGATTTGGTTCTGACAATAAACAGACACCAGCATTTGATTTTTAATTAGAGGTGAAATACAAAATTAGACAGCAATTAAAAAGGAATATCTAGGAATGGAGAATATATATGTTTTATTTTTCCGCCACAAAAGCCAATGTTTATAAGTTCCAACAAACACATATTGGTTTAAAATACAAACATTAACATCAATTCATTAAAACAATGGTAAAATTCTATTTTATAAAATTGAATAAAAGTCTATAAAAACTTCTCAGTTATTTGACTTTTGAAAAACATAACATTTATGAAATCATTATCTAAAATGTAATCAACAGACAAAGCTTTTTTGGTAGTGACAGTAACAAAGTGTGTATAGAATCAGTGGTTCAATTTGAAACCCTTTTTAACTTGGTTAGTATTTTTTAAGACAACTATCTGCTGAAGATCCATATCTATAATGGATTTTATAATTTCGAGTTAAATTTCCATGATTACCATACAAGTTCGACAAATCAGACGTATGTGGGTGTGATATAGAAAACTGAGAAATGGATATTTCCTTTTCACTGATAGTTTGGGGACAATAAACTTTTGAATCCTGCCTAAATTGACCTAGAGAAGCTCCAGGTAATATACAAATAGGGTATTTTACTGGATATTGATATTGCGATTTGTCATAAACGTTTTCCGCTGACAGTGATATCAGAGAAGAATTTGTTGGTTGTTTTAAGTCTTGACCTATAGATGGTAAATTCCATTTGGGAAGCAAAGATGTCCATTCAAATGTCTGCACAATTGGAATTGTCTGAGAGAGAGAAACAGTCAATGGCATTGTAGCATTAATTATTGGTAAAGTCAATACGTTTGTAGGGCGAAAATCAGAAGCAACTGCAGATATGGAAGGACAAGCAATCGATGAATTTGTACTATTAACAATTAATGCCAGCGAATTTAAAGGAATAGCAGTAGCTGAACTGAAAGTTCTGTCTTCTTTCGACATGGGTGCACATTCAAATAACTGACATGCTAGAAAAAACCATGGGAAAATCAATTCATTGTTTTTCGTAATATCTTGAAATCTGGAATATTCTTCAATAAACAGGTGTCTAATGATTTCTATTTTTTTTAGTGCTCTCTCTTCATCAAGATCTTCGATTAATTCGCTGCAATCTTTGAGAAATAATCTTTTCTTCGTCTTTGATAGATTCAGTTTGGTTTTCTCATTGTCTTCATGCCATGCATAATTGTATTTCAACAATAATTCCAAGAATTTAGTCGTATTGTTGTCTTCTTCTGATGCGTCTTCCCATAAACAGCAAATTGCTCTGCGATTCATTCTTGTTATAATTAGTTTCAAAATTATTTAGAGAATGTACAGCAAGTTTACTCTCAGTCAGCTATAAAGAAGGGTTCACACGAGGACAACTATTGCACTCAATTGAAGGTCACGCCTATTTCAGGAAAATCACATGACCACAATGGGACAATGGCAAATAGTTCATCCGATGTGATAAGCATTTGCTATTGTTCCGTTGGAGGTCACGTAAAGTTCTTGAGGTAGGAGTGGCCTTCTACTCCACGCAATAGTTGGCCTTTTGTAAAAGTTTCTTATTTTATCCAGTAAGATTAAGATGCACAGAAACTGTAAAGTAGCAAATCTTGTCCCGTCTTGGCAAGAACTTGCTATTATCGGTTCTTTTCACAACATGCAACCTTACTTCTGCGCATTGAAATCTTGTAACTGGCTGAGCGTAAACCCACCTTGGAGAACAATAATTAATAATTTAAACTATTAGTCAAGGAGTGCAATTAAGAGCTGATAATTTTCAAATTAATATGCAAGTGCTTCAACGGGTCCTTTAAAAATAAATATCATGCTAAAGCTTTCCTGTTTGATGATAGTTTTGGAGTTCAAATTCATATCAAATTCCTGAATCCCACTTTTAGAAATGAGTATTGCGTAAAACGCCTCATTCATATCGAGTCTCTATGAGGTGCAACTACTTCTTTTATATGTTAATTAGCTCAAAAATTGGATTTAGCAATGAGTCACCATATGTATTTGCAACCTATGAATAGTGTCTAATGGCTTCTTTTTTTAATGATGTTAATAACGTATCAAAGTCTTAAATTAATTTAATATAAAATTTTAAAACTCTTTATACAATTTCACATGCATTTAGCTCAATTTTCTTATCATTTTCATGCACATATAGTCTAATTCAACACTAATGTTAAAAAATTATTTGGTTTTGTGTCTTATTTACCTTCAGAGTTTAGTAGACTTCTTTGAGGCGTATCCTTTTAATATGCAGTACTAAAATATAAAGAATAAAAAAATAATATGTCTAGTAATAAAAGATGACAAGAAATATAAAAAACATGATGCCACGCACTTTCAATTCTAAATTTGTACCTGAAAGGCTTCTTTTTTACTTTCTCGCATATGAAGTATAGAGAAAATATTGTAAACATCAAAAAATTCGAACACCACATTTTGACGAATTTCCAAGTTTAAGACGTCCTTGAGTACGAAAAACAAATTTTTAGAAAATGTCTGCCTGTATGTCTAAGACAAAGATAACTCAAATACGTTTTGAGCTGGATGGTTGGAATTCGTTATGCGTTTACCCCAAATTTGCGAGTTTCTATCAAATTTTGAATAAATATAATCTGAAGAAGCACATCTGTCTGTCTGTAGAAATATAAGTTAACAGGATAATTACAAAAGAAAGACAGCTAGTTTGATTAAATTAGGTACTCACATTTAAAATCTGTAGTGTAGGCACTTGTCAAATTTTGCGCCAAATCCAACAAGGAATTGGCCATCTGTAGATCTGTACTTTAAGAAACTTGTAAAGTCAAAATTCAAAGATGCACTGACTTAAATTTATCAAATTTTGTACAGGATTTTGTAGCTATAAGGGCAGTTTTATATTAAATTTTAGTTTTAATCGATCGAGAAAAATCTATCTAAAACACAGATATGGCTTTTGGATTCTATTATTCACTTGCAAGGCATTAATCGCCATGTCAATGTATTGGCCAAAAATAATACGATAGCTACAGTCTAAAGGTTAAATTTGAGCCAAAAATTAAATTACATAAATACAATACATCTATACCATGTAAGTAATTACACCATTAAAAGATAGTTTGTGAGAAAGGTTTAGGGAGACCACTTCGACTAGTTTTTAAAGAATCCAGGAGGATTACATTATATTAATCATCGCAACATGGTAAAAGCCTCATTTAGCATACTTATGTTAGTAGATGCTAATAGGATGCTTCAATTATTATTGATTCATTATCTTAAGCATTTCAATTTATTAACATCACATTAGAAGTACGTTCTATATCCAGCATACTAAAAATTCATTATAACAATTCATGGAGTGGTCGTCCTGTACTTGATCCTCATACCATTTGAGATCCCAAACTCGCTCATGCTTATAAATATTGGGGTACATTAATAGTAGGTATTTCTCTATCCAGATTGTCAATTTGGTGGCTAAATTAATATAAAAAGGGATTTTGAAATGAAGAAAAAATCACAAATAGTTGTCTTATATTTAATTTAATTTATTTTATTAATATGGGAACTACCATTATTATCTCACTTATAGTTAATTTTATTAAATCCTTTTTCGTTTCAGTTATTACTAGCAATACCCTCACAGCGTTGCTCTTTGTATAACATCCAAGAATTTTTTAAAAAATCAGCTTTAAATATAATTTTAGACTCCATGCGATATGAATGGGTATGATACGCAAGGTCAAACAAAATAAAAAAATATTTAGAAATAATCAAAAAATACAAAACATTTTTTAGCTTAACTTTGATATACGGTTATTTGGTGCGCTTTGGAAGGTTGGCAATTTTTCACTGACGTTTTTGCTACCATTTTGCTATTGCTGCCATTTGCGTCGCATTAGACCATTTAGCTAAAATTTCGCTATAAATTATTTTCAGTAAAAATGACAGTATATCAAAGCTGTTCCAGATTGACTGAAAATATGTAATAGAAAAACTGTTTTAAAATTTAAAAATAGACAAGCAACCGTTACATCCACTGTTCCGCACTTGTTTATAAACTGATAATCTGACATGAAAATACAATTTCACTTGCTTCATAATATTTCTTTGTAAACTAAACTGGATGTTTTCCAGCTGGTGCAAAGAACAAAAACATTTAGCTTTTATGTAACTCTAGAAAGTGCCACCTAAATTTGTCCGTGATCTTTAATATAGTAAAATCTTCCTCAATAAATATCCTGCAGTATGATACAAGTATTACCAATATCAGTTAATTTTGGCTGGCATAATGAGTTTTGAATCATTACTTGAATATAAACAGGGAGGGATGTAGCGGAAAAGGCTGTTATCCCTTTATGAATCGTTTAAAATAAATAAGGATATGAATCACATATGCATACCACAGCTCTTACTATTTGTGCATCTACGGATAAGTGCAGAGCACAGTTACTGCTGTTGTAGCGAATCGTTGTAGGAAAATAAGAAAAATCGTAATTATAAAACTACCTTTTTTACTTTGATATGACTTCAATATACTGAAACCTTTAGCAATAAATCCCCTACAAAATGGTACAAATATCTCCAATATCAGTTAGCTATTTCTAAATTTCAAACATACAGACGCTTTCAGGAGACTTTATTTTACACTAAGTATAGATTGTTTCACGTTTTTCTTTCTTATTTTCTTGTACATTTTTATTCGAAAATGTTTTGGTCACATATACGAGATTAAAAACAGAAAATGTTTTGAATGTTCCAATTTATACTTTTCCCTGGCGTGTTCGCTCTTTCTGTCAGCAGCAATTAGCCTTCCTTAATCCTTCGTATTGTGAATTCAGTTATTAATAACGTTGTAATTTGGTTTTTGCTCCATTCGAAAAGTCATTAAATTCATTATATTTGAATTAAATATAAATATAATGTAAATTCTGCTAGAAGCCTACTGCTCGTGTCATTGGCAGTATGTTCAGGAAAAGTGGTCATAATGCGAAGCTAAGCGTTTGATTACTAAGGTAATTTCAACTACTATTCTGAATATTAAGATATCGATACGATATTCAAAATGAAGCCAATGGAATTGAGTTTTAAAACAAATCAATTGGAGCAATCGATACTATCCAGAAGCTGGATACAATTAGTAGTTTACTAAGTGGAAATAAAATCGATGTGCGCATTTCCGATCGATAGTTTCAAAACTTGGATAAAAATAGCAAACTGACTGTATTGCAGAAAGGAAATTATTGATAGTTCGATGGATTATTTGTGAAAATTCTAGGCTACCCTATCGACAGTTGATCTACGGATCAAAGCAGCCAGCTCATGAAGTAATTTAATCAGATAAATAATTACAATCACTGAAACAGATGGATGAAGGATATTAAACATAATTTTCAGAAACAAACGTTTAAAAATAATTGAACAATCTTATTAAGAATTATGAATTTTTATTTCAACGTTATGGGAGACTGAAAAATTGCAAATTGACTGCAAAAAGGAAACTATAGATATTAGTGAAAATTCTCGGCTACCCTATCGACATTTGATATACGGGCCCAACAGCCAGATGATGAAGTAATTTAATCTGATGAATAATAGCTATAACTGAAACCGAGGGATGAATGATATAAAATACAAAATTCAGAAACAATTATTAAAAAAATCTGGCCATCTTATTAAGAATTAATGGATTTTTGTTTAAATATAATGAGTGGAAAACAACAATCGGAGACATTTTTGATGTTGATTCTATTTTCTTTCAGTTTGCTTAATGGTCCCGTTATAATGAAAAACTCAACAATTTTTCACTTAGCACTAGCACTGAAGGCATTTTAATGTCCAAGGAATATTCTATGATCTCCGATTTTAAAAAAAAGGTGTGGCCCGGGATAATTCGCTTTCCACCATTTCTGCCATACTTTCAAATAAATGTTCTTCTGCATTATTAACCGTATGCCACTGATTGGCAATAATTTCGTCAGAGCTAATTAAAATACAGTCTATGCGGTTTAATCATTGAATTGTAGTTAATAAATAAAACAATACCAAAAATTAATCATTAATGATTTTTTTCCCGAATGCTTAAAATGAAGATTAGCCCAGTGCTATGAATATATCCAGAAAAATTAAAAACAAAATTTCATATATTTAT